>UNSF01000085.1:28880-392733 GCA_900538255.1 Ulva mutabilis
GGCTATTCTGTGCCAGTGGATCATTCACTAGCAGGCTACTTTCTCCCACCATGTTTGCCCAACTCTCTACCTCTTTCTTGAACACCCGAAAGTGATCATATTTGTGGTTCCATACCGGGAACTTATGCTTTTCTACTAGAGACTTTCCCGGCATAGACTTAGGCATTACGAGCGACAGCGCGCTCGCGAGAGTTGCAACATCGATCGACCCGGCTGTTGCTGCCGCCCGGATGACATCGCAGCCTGCGAAGGCTGCGGTATCGGAGGTGGTATCTGCTGCGCTGCCCATGCTGTCTGGGCAACGTGTGGCACTTCCTGCGCTCCGTGCACCGCTGCCTGAGCACCCGCATTCCCCGTAGGATCAGCGTTGCCCGCATGCGGCCTGCAGAGGGTTAACACTGAGATACCCGTAGGTCCAGCGTCTTGTCCTTCCCCGTGGGGCATGGACTGACCCTCCGCGGCTGCTCGCGGCGCACTGTAGAGCGAGTGCGATGGTGCGGAAGGTTAACTGCTCCCTCCACACCGTCAGAACCGATAGACCCTTGGCGAGATGCCATTGAATCGTTTCGGAGTGGTGGTGTCCTGCAACATGACCACCGTATGTCGCAGGAAACGCAGACCCGTAGGCCTCTTTGCGAGACCAGCACACAAGCATAATGCAGCTCCGCCGTAGCATTCTGCATTAGCTTTTCTAGTCTCTCTACGGTCGGCTATACACTAGAGCGGTGTAGCACACTCATCGGTGTGTGCAGCCGTAACCGCAGGTTCCCCCTGGACTCTACCGCATGCTAATAGACATCACGAGAATACCCACAATCATCACCGATTCCATGACGTGATTCAGTGGACCGCGGCCTAAGGCCTGTGGGATCCTGTGCATGTCGTAGCCATGCGCAGGGGTTTGTGCTGTCACATACCTTGCTGTCTTAGGTATCTGTCCGTGACAGCGCCTGTACCTTCAGTGGAGGATGAATTCACGTGAGACTTCGGACAGTATGGAAGAGAAGAGAGAGTGATTACACTACGATCTGTAGAGCCTATATAAGCGTTCAATCAACGTCTCATACGGATACGATCAGAATCAATGTCTGCTGGCACGCAATCTTGCATGCATTGCTCGTGCATATGGTCAGCCATCGGTGCATGGCTGCCCCATAGCCACTCCGGATCAGCACCGTGATTCCCCGCATACATGGTCACCGTAGTCCTGTGTATGCCACCATGCATGGTCACCGTAGTCCTGTGCATGGCTGGATCACGACACTCCCCCTAGACTAAGCTTGTACTACCGCAAGCTGCAGTCTATCTCTGAATTTTGCTAGTGCTGGTCCTGCCAACACCTTAGTGAACATATCAGCTAGCATGTCTACCGTGCTAACCCAGCTGATAGTCAACTCGTCGAGTTCTACGAACTCTCGGACCCTCAGGTCCCTGACCCTGATGTGCTTAGAGCGGTCACTAGAGATGGGGTTCACTGCTAGCAAGTTGGCACTCT
This sequence comes from Ulva mutabilis, assembly GCA_900538255.1. Classification (NCBI taxonomy): domain Eukaryota; kingdom Viridiplantae; phylum Chlorophyta; class Ulvophyceae; order Ulvales; family Ulvaceae; genus Ulva; species Ulva mutabilis. Next base: position 30,376 of record UNSF01000085.1, read on the forward strand.
TGTTGTCACCCCACAGCGTTGGCTTCACAGCCGACAAACCAAGATCAGTGCACAACTGCTTAGCCCACATCACCTCATTGGCTGCTGAAACTCATTGCTATGAGCTCTGCCTCAGTTGTATCACCAGCCACAATAGTCTGCCTCTTCGAACGCCAGAACACACAGTTCCCATGCATCCGGACTACTACTCCTGACACGCTCTTCAAGCAAGCACCATTGGCGAAGTCAGCATCCGTAAATGCTTCCAACACCTCACATCCCCCATTGGAGCCACTAAAGGTCAAGCCAAAGTTTATGGTCCCTCGCAGGTATCTCAGTACGTGAAGGACACCATTCCAATGACATTTGGCACTCCCAGCCATATGCCTGGCCAAGACATTAGCCGGAAACGCAATGTCTGGACGCGACACAACTGCCACATACTGGATGCTTCCTACGGCTTGCATAAACCTCTTATGCTCTGTGCCTGTAGCCTTCGCCTGGCTAGGATCTTCCTTCAGACTAAACATTTTCTGCTTTGGTACCAACGGAGTTGGCGCCCGTCTGCACTCACTCATGCCAAATCTCTCTAGCAAGTCCCTGATGCTCTTTCTGTGTGTGATGGTGATAGTGCGAGTAGTTCGATCACGTATGACCTCCATGCCCAGCACATATCCCAGCTCCCCCAGGTCACGACCCTCAAAAGCCTCAAGGATCTTTCTGATGGCATCATCCATTTGCTCTCTGTGACCGAAAATCAGAAGATCGTCGACCCACAGAAAAATAAGACAACGTCCTACTTTGCAAATGAACAGTGCAGGGTCACTGGCTGATCTCACAAAACCCATATTCAACAAGAGTTCTGCAAGCGCTTTGTGCCACTCCCTGGCAGCTTGCTTCAGACCATACAACGCCTTTTTCAGACGCCACACCATACCAGACCCATCGTCCAGTACCGGAGGTTGTGCCACATACACTTCCTCCTCCAGAACACCATTCAGGAAAGCACATTTAATGTCTATATGCCTCGTCTCTAGATCCTCTACTGCACAGACTGACAACAGAGCCCTGAAGGTAGCATAACTGCCCACAGGTGCCCATGTCTCAAAGAAATCTACGCCCTCCACTTGCGTAAATCCCCTGGCTACGTATCTGGCCTTGAAACGCTCAATTTCACCCTGTGCTCCTCGCTTGATCTTAAGAACCCACTTGCCTGTCACAGGCTTCACTCCTGTTGGGCACTCAACCAGCTCAAACACATCATGTTCTCTTAAGGAGGTCAGCTCATCGAGCATTGCCGTGATCCACTTCTCACGATGAGCACCACGCATGGCCTGCTGCACCGTTGGATCATCTACTACGGCCTCGACCCTCTTCCTCACGGTAGCTGCACGCCTGGACTCACAAAGGCTAGCGGTAATGCCACCGTTCGGAGTCACCTTCTGTCCCGTCGTTTTTTCTGCATCAGGAGGCACACTGTCAGCTGCAGCTGACACTCCATCAGACAAGTCACCCACGTCATTCTCATCATCATTCATTACTGTGGGGCTCGCAGCATCACTCACATGCTCACGTGCTTCCTCCGGGGAAATGCGCTCAACAGCAGCATCACTCACAATTGCTCCCACAGCATGGACAGCAGGTCTTAAGATTTTGCGAATCAAGTGAAAAGGCTTTGGAACCCATCGAACCCTCACCTCATGTGGCGGATCCAGACGTTCTCCGCTGCCCCTCGCGGCACTTGGTGCTGACTCTCCCCCTGAGCCATCACCTCCTGTCGCTATTCCGCTAGGCACATGCCGTAGCTCGCCTTGCCACTGGCCCTCAGACCCAGATATATGCCTCGGCTCATCATATCTGTCACGGTCATCACGCCCTGAAACCGTGGACCCGCGGTGACTTCGGCCGCCGCCGTGACCGTCAGCTCGCACAGGTGGGGGTGGCTCACTCAGCTCCTTGCCCATCGACCGCTGGACTGGCTCCGCTGAACGCGAGCGGGATCTAGACTCAGACTCAGAGTCATCCTCACCTCCATCACTAGACTCAGTATCACTCACTTCCTCATCAGTTGGAAGCGGATGGATATCACAGTCCCCTATGTGCAGCACAGCCCTATCCCTCGTAGGGATTGTCTCTGCAGGCCTGAACTCGTGGTGTAGAGGCCCAGACGGCTGGTTTGCTGCATCATAGTCCTAGTGTGCTACCGCTGCAGCATTGTCAGCCGCTGCATGATCGCAGCGCGCTGCAACCACTGCCTCACTGATCTCTGGTGTGTGCCAGCGCTCATGTCGCGCCAGCAGCTCTGCACCCAACACTCTAGGAGAAAACTCGGGCTCACCCTCAGGTAGCTCGTCTGTCGGTTTGAAACGCCTATGCAGCGTTCTGCCTGGTTCCCAGTGTTGATGGCCCAGACCCGGATGCTCCCCCTCAGCCCAATCCACATTTCTGCCCCTCTCTGGCATCATGTGTTCACGACTGACTGGTGGACGCACTGCCCGCACACTAGTACTCTTCACCCACTTTTTCATGTTGGGCAAGAACTCAGCTTCCGGCACTACACTGGTGTACTGATCGGGTAGGATCTCAAACTCACCCTGCTCATAGTTCTCTAGCACAACTGGGTCCGCCGTAGCCTCCCCAGCCATGTGAAATCGCTGCGCGAAATCCTTCACTAGAGCAAGTGGAGCAGCCGTGTGCCTGTACATCCGCACTGCTCCCCCATTCCCACGTTTCACGTAAACCCTGTCCATGTGAGGACCTCCACCCGGTCCCATATAGGCACCGAGGATTCCTCGCGCTTCCAGGTGCCTGAAGTGTTCCCTCCTTGGATACACATACATTGGACACCCGAAAGGCTTCACCTGTGCCACCACGAGACGGAAGTCAACTTCTTTGACCTTCCTAAACCATAACAAGTATGGCACAATCTCTCTGACATTCACATTTCTCATGTGCTGTGCCACAAATGCCAATCCTCTCCTGGCAACCAGCGTCTCACACAGCTCATTCAGACTCAGCGCATGCGCTGCAGCCTTCCTGACTCTCAGCTGCTTAGCCCGCTGCTGCACGTTCGTGGACCATGGCTCAGAGCTGGTGGCAACAAACCTATCCTCCAGCTTCTGCTTTGCCTCCTTCCGCCTCACACCCTCCAGTGCTGTGCTTGGCGTCAGGTTGTGTGCATGGTTCACGCACATGTATGCCTCCGGCCACAGGAATGCAGGCACTGCTGCCTGCAGCAGGCTCGCCCGCACTGACGTGTTCAGCACACCGATCTTTCGTTCTACCAACCCATTTGACTCATGTTGGGCGGTGTCAGTGAACGTGTGTACTATTCCTCACCACTCAAGGTACTGAGCCAGCTGACTCGAGCTGAACTCACCTCCTTGGTCCGTGTGCAGCCTACGCACCCCTACCTCCTTGTCATAGACAATCTGAGTGCGGATGCGTTCTATCAGAAGACATATCATTTCCGCAGCACCGCTTTTCGACTTCAGCGGGATCACATGTGAGTACCTGCTGTACTCATCCACTACTACTAGGATGTAGTTCATTCCTCCTATGCCTACTGGCTTAATCTGTCCAGCCAGATCCGCATGCAGCACTTCTCCAGCATACGTGGCATTCTCTGTCACTTTGCCCCCATGCCGTGCTCTTGTCACCACTTATCTGCTCCGCCACGTGGCAACCATGACACTCAAGCGCTACTCCGGTGGGTTTAGGCAACTTGAGGTCATACAGGTCTGGATTCTCAGTCATCAGCGAATGGATTGGTGTATAACGGTCATCCAGTGATCCAAAGGTGGTCTACATGTTGCATCCGTTGAGTCGTGCACGGCCGTGTGGAGTTTAACTAAACAGTCGTACACGTGACAATTTACATCACAGGGGCCACGAGGGGACTTGATGTATAGCATCGAGACTACGGTTGAGAACCCGGTTGCCCGCATGATGAAACGAGAGATGCACCAGAAATGCTGGGTCAAGTCGGTAAGAAGATCTCTGACCAATAGGTACACCATCTACCGCAGCGATTCTCGCCTGCTCACCAACCCATTTCCTATTTCTGTGGAAAAGGTTATTGGCACTGGTCCAGTCAATCCCTGAATCTACAGGGCGCAGTTCCCATATTGGTCTGCCCGTCCCGCAATACCAGCTCAATGTGGGGTTACCATCACTATCAACTCCCTGCTCACAGTTGCCCACAAATGTTTGTGCTTGGTCATAAAAACCCGGCATCTCTACTGTGTTTGCCTTGCCTGTGTGCAAGTACACGTTCGACCGCTTCAGCACAGTCGTTGATAGGATATTGATCGGGCTGGCTGGCACCCAGTAAACATGATCCAGCTCAATATCTACAGGCACCAGCTCGCCCTGTACTGTCACGTGCTTCCCCACATTCGCCCTGATAGTGCCCATGCCATATATGTTAAGCCTGCCCTGGTCTAAGGGCTGGCACTCTGTGATATCTGGTGGCTTGATCTCGCTGAACATGCTATAGTCAAAGCAGATGTTCAGGTCAGACCCGCTGTCCACCAGAAAGGTGTATGGCATGTTGGGCGACGGCCCATCAGCACACTCAGCTCGCAGTTCCGCTAGGTCTACCACAGCCACCTGAGGGCCCCCGCGGCCTCTGCCACGGCCTCGCCCTGCAGCTGCCTGTTTCTGTAGGAACTACTTGACCGCTGCGGAGAGCAAAGGGCAATCTTTCCGCAGATGGCCAGGCTTCTCACAATTGAAGCACTTGCGCTTATCTGCTCCCCCTGTTCCCACTGCGGCAACCTCTGGGGGTGTACCATGGCGACCACCGTGGCGTCCACCACGATACCCTCGTCCCCCAAATCTCTGCTGACCACCGCGATCATCCCGTGGGAATCGCGATGGGGCAGACTGGCTGCTATTCTGAGCATGCGTCAGCAGCGTGGACACTATCTGCTGCACTGGCAGTTGCTGCAGCATCGGCTGCAGCAGTGCATACTCTCTGTCCACTGCCAGTAGCCTAGAGCGGTATAGCTGATCAGGCACAGCTTCTCCCAGACCCCTCATCTGGTTCACTATACCAACTACCTCGTTGACATGTTTCTCAAGTGGCTTTCCCGCCTGCCTGGCACCACTGAGCTGCTGGTATAGCTTTTGTATTTCTACTTCGACAGAAGGCATGTACTTGGCATGCAGCAGTGCCCACATCTCATGGACAAAACTGCAGTCTGACACGAAATCTCTATCCTCCTTTGGCAGTGTTACGAATAGCCAATGCTTGACTGACTCATGAGCCTGGCTATTCTGTGCCAGTGGATCATTTACTAGCAGGCTACTTTCCCCCACCATGTTTGCCCAACTCTCTACCTCTTTCTTGAACACCCGAAAGTGATCATATCTGTGGTTCCATACCGGGAACTTGTGCTTTTCTACTAGCGACTTTCCCGGCATAGACTTAGGCATTACGAGCGACAGTGCGCTCGCGAGAGTTGCAACATCGATCGATCCGGCTGTTGCTGCCGCCCCGGATGACATCGCAGCCTGCGAAGGCTGCGGTATCGGAGGTGGTATCTGCTGCGCTGCCCATGCTGTCTGGGCAACGTGTGGCACTTCCTGCGCTCCGTGCACCGCTGCCTGAGCCCCCGCATTCCCCGTAGGATCAGCGTTGCCCGGCATGGCGGCCTGCAGAGGGTTAACACTGAGATACCCGTAGGTCCCAGCGTCTTGTCCTTCCCCGTGGGGCATGGACTGACCCTCCGCGGCCTGCTCGCGGCGCACTGTAGAGCGAGTGCGATGATGCGGAAGGTTAAATGCTCCCTCCACACCGTCAGAACCGATAGACCCTTGGCGAGATGCCATTGAATCATTTCGGAGTGGTGGTGTCCTGCAACACGACCACCATATGTCGCAGGAAACGCAGACCCGTAGGCCTCTTTGCGAGACCAGCACACAAGCATAATGCAGCTCCGCCGTAGCATTCTGCATTAGCTTTTCTAGTCTCTCTACGGTCGGCTATACACTAGAGCGGTGTAGCACACTCATCGGAGTGTGCAGCCGTAACCGCAGGTTCCCCCTGGACTCTACCGCATGCTAATAGACATCACAAGAATACCCACAATCATCACCGATACCATAACGTAATTCAGTGGACCGCGGCCTAAGGCCTGTGGGATCCTGAGCATGTCGTCATGCGCAGGGGTTGGTGCTGTCACATACCTTGCTGTCTTAGGTATCTGTCCGTGACAGCGCCTGTACCTTCAGTTGGAGGATGAATGCACGTGAGTCTTAGGACAGTAGAAGAGAGAGTGATTACACTACGATCTGTAGAGCCTATATAAGCGTTCAATCAACGTCTCATACGGATACGATCAGAATCAATGTCTGCGGCACGCAATCTTGCATGCATTGCTCGTGCATATGGTCAGCCATCGGTGCATGGCTGCCCCATAGCCACTCCGGATCAGCACCGTGATTCCCCGCATACATGGTCACCGTAGTCCTGTGTATGCCACCATGCATGGTCACCGTAGTCCTGTGCATGGCTGGATCACGACAACTTGGGCGCCCGTGGGTAGCTATGCTATTTTCAGGGCTCGATTGTCTGTCTGTGCTGTGGAGGAGCTGGAGACGAGGCACATAGACATTGAGTGTGCTTCCCTGAATGGTGTTCAAGAAGCAATACGGACTGTTAGCAGCCATGTGCCTGACTATGGTGGCTAGAGCATGCGTTGTAAGTTACATGACCGGGAAGAGATCTCGCCGCAGCGGTGGCAAGTATGCCCTGGCAATTTGACGCGGGTCCATGAAATGATGGACGACATTCGGTTGCCCCACCCGTTTCCCCCCTAGCTTTGTCATCAGCGGAGTCTCATCATTGACTGGTCAGGACTCACCAAGCGGGGATCATGCGAGAACATCGGTCTGGCAATAGGAGGCGGACGCACAACAATATTACAACAGCCATGTGCAAAATAGAGGTCTGAGCTGGGGCACATCATGAGCCTCTGGCGGCCAAGCGATGTGGCGGCATGCCCACCGAGAACCCACCTGCTTGGCAAACTTTTGTGCGCGGTGCCAGGAAACGGAGCAGGTGTGACAATTCTGCTGCACCAGCAATTGATCAAAGGTTGAATCCGAGTCTCAAAAGAATTGCAGCCGTGCGCATGTAATTGTCACCCTCATAGCACGCAGGGCCTGTATCGTGGTGTGTCCAGGCCCTGATGGGGAATTGGGAAATGCTGCTTCGGATGGATGACGCCCCGCCAAGCCAAGCATCAGCAGTCTTGCATTGGATGTCGGAGTTTCAACACCTGAAAATGTTGTGGCGGCCCGGGGGGACAAAGATGTTTTGCCGTGAACACCGATCGCCGACAGACCTAAATATCGTCATAGACAAGCTCGCATTTTCCCGTTGCGACCGGAATGTCTTGTGCAGAATTTTTGGCTGCGATAGGCGCCGTCCCTTTTGTAGCAGGCTCTGCTGTTTCGTGTGCCATCTGGCTTGCTGTGCCTTGCGTGCTGTGCCTTTGCCCGTTCGCTTCTGCTACCGCTTCGGAATTGCTGTACACACAGGCGATCAATGAACGGGCGAACAACCACCAATACCAGGCGTGAACGCGCACATTGTAAACGCGGAAGCACCGACGATGTGTTGGGATGATGCAAGGTGCACTGTGACATATGTTCGGTGACATATGTTCGAAGCGCTTTTGACCTGCGCAGCTGTCTAGAGCTCTCGAAAATACCTGTACATCCCTGAGACTGCCTGCTGGGCGGATTTTTCAACCGCGTGCTTCGCAATTGCCTTGCCAAGAGATTGCTGCAAGCTCTTCCTGGCGGCTTTGTCCTTTTTCTCTGCCCTTTTTGGCTGAGCAAGAGGCTCATCGTCATCAGAGCTACACGGGCCGGTGGCCTGCGCTGCTGCGTGCTTGGAAGAATCTTCAGTCGGCAAGGCTCCGGAAGAAAGAAGCGCTTGTTTGGCTGCCTGATGCAGTTTCGCTCGCCGTTCTGCCTCCGAGTCTTGTTGAGGTTGGTTCTTAGCTGTGCTGTGTTCGCCACTGCTCTACATGTAGATCTGGTGTGCCTGGTGCCATTTGAAGCAGCAGACTAAACTGCGCATGAACAGGTAGAGCTCCAAAGATTTGGGTTTCTCATCTCGGTACCTGGATGCGCTTCAGCAGAGCCCACTTCTCGAGCAGAGCTTGTTCGTCCGTACTGAGGTCCACCACATGCAGCATGTCCGGATCGCGTGTGTCTTGGCTATGGCACTTTAGCGCTTCATTGCATACCTGAATTACGCATACTACAATCCGACATTCCGCGCTGACCAGTCATGATCAGTCACTTGAGCGCCATGTCGGAATCTGCCTGGTTGGCGCGACCTTACAAGTGAAGCAACTGTCACGCTAGGATTATAACATAGTAAAGCTACTGCACGTCCACTCGGACGCGTGATATCTCGGTGCTGCAAGAAGTAGCACGCAGCAACGTCTCAACCGTATCTGATCACCCAGGTGGGACAGCACTGGAATACGTCGCCATATAGCAATTGCATTGCGATAGGACCGCCGTGGCAGTGACACTTGTAAAGAACCTTGGTGTTTCTTAGGAGCTGCTGGTCAGAGCTCAACGTTACGCGTACGCAGATGCAGCGACGCTAAGGCGCGAGAATTTGGTTGACATCAATACTAATTACAAGGCGTTCCGAATTGCCGCGGCAACGTCCCTTGCCACATCTTGTCGACCGGCATGAATGTGTGAGCGATGAGAAGTGTTACACGGAGCGATGAGAAGTGTTACACAGCGATGAACGCAACAGCCCGGCAGCGAGGGCAACAGCAGGAAAGCAGACGGCCAAAACCCCCGAAAGCAGACAACAGCAACAAGCAGCAACTGTCTCAGGTGAAAAGCCACAACGAACCGACACAGCCGACACAACCACACCCACGCATCCACACATGCGCACTCCCCGAACCCCACCACCACGGCACCCACGCCACAGCCGCACACAGCAACCACCAGCCACACTGCGTAATACCGCCCACCCCAGCAAACCCGGCCACCACCGAACCCCCAACAGCAGCACCCCCGCTGCAGCCGGCCCCACTCGAGCACTCCACCACGGGCCCCCCGCCCACGAGAGCCCGGGGGCGCACGCCCCCCGCAGCGCATGGCGTACCAGCCCTCCCCCTCCGGCTGCCTGGCAGGGGCCTGAGGGTGGGGCGCAAAGGGCACTGGCGGCGCCGCATCGCTCTCCCCGCGGCAGCCCACGGCCACCTGCGGGAAGGCAGGGCGGGCCAGCACGACAAGACGTGGGGCCGGCCTCTGCAACCGCGGCCCTGAGGCCATCACGGCGGCCAGCGGCCGCCTACAGTACGTCCGACGGGACAGCGTGGCCAGGCACCACCGCCCGGCCTGCCAGCCGCGTGCGCAGCGGACGCGAAGTGTCGTTTGTAGCGGCCCGTGAAATGCGGCAGAAGCCGTGCCGGTTGTCATGTTCATGCAGAACCTTCTGCCTGAAGGTGGTACCTAGCTAGGCCTAGAGCAGCATGCAGTAACTTTGAATGTCCTGGTTCCCAAGCCACTGCCGCCCACGGGCGCACATGCACGTTGTGCACAATTGTGGTCGCCGCCGCCGCACGATGCGGCATGTCCACACAAGGCTCGGCATGCGCCTCCATGCGGTACAAATGCAGTGCCCCACCCTCGACAAACTTCTTTGCCTCAACCCTCCCAACCCCATATCTACCACACAAGCCAACACCGGCCCCCGCACCTATACCTGGCAGTGCCCCTGCAGCTGCCAGCCAGGCCCGTGCCTACCTACATCCCCATTGCAGCGCTGCAATGGGCATTTTGAGCTTGCAGGGTGTTGGGTGCCAGACGCACACTGTGTGAGGTTCAGCGTCATCCTGCTACGGGCGGTGGTCGTATGCATGGGCGGGGAGCGCGGCACGACAGCTCTCGCGCGGGCCCGGTGCGCAGTCCAGGTGATGGGCAGTCCAATGTCTGGCACAGAAGCGGCAACTGGCAAGAGCACACAGAACCCAACCCAGACAGGTTTCCCTGATCGGCTGTGCCGCTCAGATGGCATGGGGGCGGGATAGCACGCCACGACGTCAGGCTGGCGAGGTCGCCGATGATGGGGTACCATGTGTGGCACATAATCGTGTGGCACTGGTGCAGATTCTTATATCGGTTTTGCAGTGGATGTCCCGGCATGCCATGCCATGGCACAATGGGTCCATGTCTCAAATCATTGTGGCAGGATCCAGCTGCAGGCCAAGTCCGCGCCAGTACAGGCCAGGTAACAACGCACACTGCCCCTCAACCTAGAAGCACATGCCACTGCCGTTCCCGCCTGGAACAGGCCCCCGCCGCCACACGGTTGCATGTCCACGTGATGCCGTGCAAGAGCAGGCTGAGCAGTGCACTGGACCAGCGGCATGGGGTGTTTATGCCACCCCAAGGCAGTACTAGCCGTGGAGTATATGTACAGGCTGATTGCAACGGCGGACTGAGGCTGAGGCCTCAGCCTCCCGAGCACAGAGAGTGTCTGTTATCTCCGGGTCCGGCCACAGGCATGCTCGGCTTTGGACCACTTTGATGCATGTAATGTAATGTAATGCAATGCAAATTTAAGCCGCGGGAGCACAGTAATTTTAAATCAAACTTGCCGTAGCCGATGAGAGCATTGACATCTGGAGAGCCGGCAAACCGGGACCCAGGAGCCGAAGGGGCAATTAAAATAACCAGCACCTCCCCCGCGACGCGTGCATGCAAGTCACAGGGCGTATTCCTGTGCTATGCGAGTCTTTCACATGCGCACGTGTTACGCCGTGCTACGCTGGACATGGTCTTTCTGATCACAAACCATTTCCTTTCACCGTCGCCCCGCTGAGCTCCCGCAAGAACTGCTCAATCCAGCCCCTGGATTCTAGCGGCTATTCGCCCGAGCATTGAGCGACGCAACTTGAACCACTGAATCCGCCAGCTTGTTGAGGAACTGAATCGCATGTGACCCTAGTCTGCCATACGTCTCATGTACAACCGGCACCACCTTGTACGATCCTTGCACGCTGGCTTTGTACTCAGCGGTTTTGAACTGTTACCGCTCATGGGCAGCTGCACCCTGTGTCTCTGACGCTTTGCCCACCACAGCCACCCCAAATCGGTGGATGAAGCTGATGTCCAGCACATACACGTTGTTGCCCAGCCCATTCGCCAGGATCTCCCCCTCACGTAGTATTCTGCCATCCCTTTAGCGTCCGTCCAGGCAGCGCATCACATGCTCACTCGATGTGGAGCACTCTGCTGCTCCTACTCGACGGCTCCTACTCGAGAAGCCGTAATGGCAGTGTTGTGGCACAACGCCCAGCAGTCTGTTTTGTGTCGACATGTGACGGCTTGATCTACGTCGCTGGGCTTCAAAGTTCAACCGGGCATCGCAGTCACATATGACATCCCCAGCTGATGGCGGCATGTGCAGGGGGCCTGGGAAAGTTCGCCCCTGAACCGTATCCCATATGCACAAAATCCCCATCATTCATAGGAAGCATGTAGTAGGTTGGGAGGGAATCCAGGAACAGTGAGGCGGCACGACAGGCGCTGCTGCACATCCGTGCGAGGGCTTTGGCACCATCGGGGGAGCTGCTGCCTAGCTGTTGCAGCAACGCGTCGTGACGGCGCTGCCCTGGTCACCATTCTGCTCACACCGCGGTGCACTTGGGTGGGGCTGGTTGCAGTGGTGGTGGTGATGGTGTGAGAGCGGTGTCGGCCGGGCCTGCAGCAGCGTGTGGTGCGGACGGTTGGCGTACGTGACTTTGGCGTGGTTGGCGTGGTAGAGGCGTGCGTCGGTGTGTTACACTGTGATAGATCAAGGCCTCAGCAGCGCCGAGTAAATGAACATGAACCAAAACAACCAAAACGTGCGCTGGTGTGCGTGTGTGCGGTTGTGTCGGTTGCGTCGCTTCGTTGTGGCTTTGCGCCTGTGCATGCTGCCGCTTGTTGCTGCCTGCTTGTGGTGTCTTGGTCGTGTGCTTGCCTGCTGTTGCCCTCGCTGTCGGGCTCTTGCGTTGATCTCTGTGTACCACCGCGGTGCACAGGGAAGGTCGCAGGCCAGTGTTACACGGAGATGAACGCAATAGCCCGGCAGCGAGGGCAACAGCAGGAAAGCAGGTGGCCAAAACCCCCGAAAGCAGACAACAGCAACAAGCAACAACTGTCTCAGGTGAAACGCCACAACGGACCGACACAGCCGACACAATTGTTAACCACACCCACGCATCCACACACATGCGCACTCCCGCACCCCACCACCACGGCACCCGCGCCCCAGCCGCACACAGCAACCACCAGCCACACTGCGCACCACCGCCCACCCCAGCAAACCCGGCCACCACCGACCCCCCAACAGCAGCACCCCCACTCCAGCCGGCCCCACTCGAGCACTCCATCACGGGCCCCCCGCACATGAGAGCCCGGGGGCTCACGCCTCCCACAGTGCAGGGCGTACCAGCCCTCCCCCTCCGGCTGCCCGGCAGCGGCCTGAGGGTGGGGCGCGAAGGGCACTGGCGGCGCCGCATCGCTCTCCCCGCGGCAGCCACGGGAAGGCAGGCCGGGCCAGCACGACCAGACGCGGGGCCGCCCAGTGTATGTACACTCGCCAGTGCACCAAACATGTGTTACACAGTGATAGATCTAGGACTCAGCAGCGCCGAGGCAACAGAGCAGGCAACAAGCAAACAGACAGACCGGCCACCGCAAGCACCAAGGCCACGCGCCACACGAGCAAATGCCAGAACGAACTAACGCCAGCGCGAAAGCAGACACGCATACACTACGCAGTACCACCCAGGCCACGCGCACACCAAACACACAGCCAGCACTCGCCGGGCCCACAAGCGATCGTCGACTCGACACTAGCAGTCTGCACGGGCGCGCCAGCGCGCGCTACGGCCATGTCCGAGGCCGCGAGGCACCGGTCCCAGGAGCCGTAGCCACAGCCAGCCCGGCAACACGAGCGGTGTCCGGGGAGGGGGGCAGAGGAGAAACGGCGGACGCGCGCTGGGAGGAGGGAAGAGGGAGGGAGGAGGAGGGATGGGTGCGGCGGGGGGGACTGCAGGGCGAAATGGGTGGAGGGGGGGGCCCGCGGGGCTAGATGGGCGGAGGGGGGGGGGGGCGCGACGTTGTACACCAAACATGTGTACAACTACGTCCTAGACTCACATGTACCCATCAATCGTGATCCGGCCAGACGATCACCTGGCACAAACTGCGCAGCCGTGAGCTGTGCTACACTGGACATGGTCTTTCTGATCACAAAGACGTTTCCTTTCACTGTCGCCGCACTGAGCTCCCGCAATGAATTCTCTATCCCGCGGCACTTTGCCCGCTTATCGAACGGCGCGACCGCCGACTCTGCCAGCTTGTTGAGGCACTGCATGGCATGTGACCCTAGTCTGCCATAAAATTTGGTTTTTTTATAACAGCCAATAGGGCATCACGCCAAACCCAAACGGGCATCGGCCACAGCACCGCTACGGACAGGCGTGGAAGAACGGTTAACACGCTCAATCCCATCAGACAGGGGAGCAGAGGGAGCACGCGCAGGCTCGAGCAACGCACACAACTCAGACGACCACACACGCAGCCGGGCCCAACGGGGCAGACAAACAGAAGGCACAGCAACGGGCGCAGACGAGCTCAAGGCAGAGACCCGGGAGGCCGTGCTGGCCAGGGAAGCGGCCACAAGGCAACAGCAGAGGCCACGAACGACCTGGGCGAAACACGAAGGCAGGGCAGCCACGGGATCCAGGAGGAAAGGAATAGTGCACGCAGTCAAAACACCGTCACGCCCAGATGCAGTCGGAAAAGCACGGTCCACAACGGCACGTGCAGCCACGTCACTCGCCACAGCGTGCATCAGATCAGGCCGGAGACAGGCAACGCCACGACAATCCACGGAAGGGTGAACACAAGGGCAAGACATCAGCAGATGTTCGATGTGAAGCCACCTGTGCTCACATGGATCAGCAGCACACAAACCAGCATACATTACGTACACGTCGCACTGACAAAGGAGACACGCATGGGGGCGACGTGCATCACCATACTGCACAGCGTAATCGCCAGGAAGATAAGAAGAATGCAGCACCATCATGGGGTACACGACGCATGATGGAGACTGTGTGTACGGCACGACAACAGAGTCGGGGAGGCAAAGCCCTCGCGCGAGCGGGCTGCGCAGGACAGGAGGCGGGCGAGGACGTTTTCTGAGCCGGCCAGCGATGGGCCCCAACGCCACAGCAGAGGCAGGAGCGACAACACAGCGCTGTTGCCGCGCCCAAGTGGTTATGCTAGCCCGGACGTCGGAATTGCGAATCGCATGGGCTCCACCAAGGCCACCACCGGCGACAGCAGCGTCCTCCACACGTGCACCAACGTCACTGCGGACCGGCAGGTGGTTGAACGCGAGTTCGTACGCGGCAGCTGCCAGGCGGAGCCATGCATCCCGTGCATGGAGGCGCGCACCACCGTGTCAATGTAGTCAGGGGAGAGCCCTGCAGGCAAACCGGCAGCGAACTCCGCTGACAGGGGGTCATGCGCGCGCAAGGCAGCGTTCGCGGCGTCAGTCACGCGGTTGCGGGCGAGCTGCTGCGCGTGTGCGACACAGCAGTGATCAGTGGAGCCACCATGTCCGGATCTGAAAGGAGGACCTCGTTCGAGACGCTGCGATTCCTCACCCAGCAGATCAAGATGTCAAAGCGCGGACGCCTGCCATCACCTTGGCCGCCGCCATCAGAACAGCATCCAAGTCCGCACCAGACGCGGGGACAGGCCACAGCTCCATGCCGTAGAGTATGCAAGGGGCCACACGAGTACAAACGACAGTACTCGTTGTCGCAGCGGTAATTAAGGTGCACGCATTTCAGCGCCAGCATCCACCGGCTAAGTGCACGCCAGCTCTGGGCCGCAGCCGCCGCCTGCTGTGCGTAAAAAAGCCCGGACTCTTCCAGCAGTATCCCAAGGCATTTGACCGAGGCAGACCGGGGCAGTAGGTCCGAGCCCCAGCGCAGCCGCACGTCCGCATGTTCACGTCGCACGGCGATGGGGCCAACACCGTCAACACCGACTACGTCCAGAGACCACCCCCACCGCCGACTGTGGGCGAACACAACGTCCACAACGTGTTGTGCACCCCGTGGCGTGGCGGCCGAACCACAGAGGTCGTCAGCATAAGCCTGGCCAGGGAGTGTACGCCCCCAACCGGGGACGGGAATAGACACCAGGCCATCCGTTGGTAGATCACTCAGGTCGTCAAGGACACTGTCAATGAAGACAGCATACAAGAGCGGCAACAGAAGGCAGCCTTGAGTCAGAACCCCGCTGCACAGGGAACGCAGAGGACAGTTCGCCATCGAATCTGACACAGCTGTAAGCAGATGAGTACATGCGGTCCACAACAGCAAACGCTTTGCCAGTTACGCCCTTCTGGAGCGAACGGTACAGGAGGAGGTCGTGTGGGACAGAGTCGTATCCCTTCGCCGCATTGAAGAAGCGTGCAAATGTGGGCAATCCAGCCTTTGTGTGGCGGCGGATCGTGTGCGTCAGAGTGGCCACCGCCTGGAGTCCCCCTACCGGGGTGAAAAGCGTATTGTTGGTCTTGCAAACTTAGGGCGTCCATCAAGCGCGCAGACACAATCGCTGCAAAGAGCTTATCTATGACATGTTCAGGCATCAGTTTTAGCGGCCGGTAGTTGCTGCAGTCGCCATCATCGCCATGTTTGGGAAGTGCGTCACAATGCCTTGTCGCCAGGTCGACCGAACACGTTCGGCCATACATGTCATGTACAACCGGCACCACCTTGTACGATCCCTGCACACTCTCTTTGTACTTAAGAACTTGAACTGTTCACGATCACGATCATGGGCAGCTGCACCCTTCGTCCCTGATGCTTTCCGCATCACAGCCACCCCAGATGGGCGGATGAAGCTTACATCCAGCAGACACACATCGGTGCCCGGACCATGCGCTAGGATGTCCCCCCACTGTCGTCCCTGTAGCGTCTGTCCAGGCAGCGCATCACAGGCTCACTCGATGTGGAACACCCTGCCCCTCCTACTCGACAGCGCCAAGCCGTAACGGCATTGCAATGTTGTGGCGCAACGTCAAGCAGTCGGTATAGTACCGACGTGTTATGGCATGATATACGTTGCCGGGCTCCCCCCGGCCATTGCAGTCACATATAACTTCCCCATCTAATGACGGCAGGGGGGGGGGCAAAGTCCGCCCCTGAACCCTGAAATCCCCATCATTCAGAGTCAGCATGCGGTTGGTTGGGGGGGAATCCAGGAACAGCGAGGCAGCACGACAGGCGCAGCTGTGCATGCGAGGTCTTTCCACCATCGGGGCTGCTGCCCAGCTATTGCAGTCGAGACGTGTCTGCGCCACTTCAAAGGTAATGCCCTGCAGCTGGTTACCTTTCGGCTCACACCGGGAAGGTCGTCGGCGATGAAGGTGTCGTTGAGGTCCTCTGGGCCTCAGTCTACCACAGGCGGCATCGCCGCACGCAGTGCTGCCCACTTGTCAAGCTTGACCTGGGCAGCGTCGCTGTTGGCGAATGAGCGGAAGCCGGGGGGGCCATCGCGCGCATGGCGGTGTGTGCCAGCGCAGTGCTACAGCTGGAGAGGAAGGCTGCATCTGCCTTGAGCTCCGTGACGTGCATGAAGCCAAATCCGCCGTGGCTTAGCAGCAGATGGAGTTGCTCCTCGGCTACGTTACGGCGGGCATCGGCGGGTGGTTCATCATCTCCCGCGCCGCCGCCATCACCCTGTCTTGCAGCTTCTGCACCGCGTCTTTTATCGAGTCCCACATACGAGTCCGGATATGAGGACACGGAACAGGTGGGCAGGGGCATGCTGCACGGAGCCACGGAGCAAGAAGAACTTGTCCTGAGCAGGCATGGGCAGAGAGGACAGGCGATCAATCTTTGCACATGCGGTATTCGCGCGGCGGTTGCAGTAGTGCTTGACGTAGAAGGGGTGGCTGATGGGCGTGCCTGCCCAGGTGACGCCGGCCGCTTGGGCGCAGCGGCACGCCTGTGGAGTCGGCCGCGGCTTTCACCGCGTTGCGGTCGGCGATGGATGTGGCTTGAGCCACATTGAGGATCTACTGTTCTCGTAGGCGATGCGGAGGCCGAGCGGGAGGGCGTATTCCTCCAGGGTGGTGAAGGCTTGACGAGGGGATCGCCGGTGCCGCGGATGCTGCAGTTGTCAGCATAGCTGAGAACGGCTGCGTCGGCTGAGCCTGTGGTGGCTTGGGCGGCCTCGAGGGCTGGCTGGAGCTCGAGAGTCAGTGAACAGGAGGCTGGCGAGCGGGTCGCGCTGTTTCACACCGCTGGTTGATGTGATTGGGGCTGTACCTGGTGGCGCCTATGACATACTCTATGAACTCTATGCACGCTTACATCGAGGGGCTCCGAGCCAGCAGTACACCAAGCGAATCTACAACTGGGTCCTAGATTCACATGCGATCCATCATGAGCAGGCTCTGCTGACGAGCGCTACGTATACAATTCACAAATTCCTGAGCACAATCGTCGCTGTGTTGATGTTGTGTAGCCACGGAGATGTACTCTATGTACATATGTACTCTATGTACATATGTACTCTATGTACATATGTACTCTATGTACATATGTACTCTATGTACATATGTACTCTATGTACATATGTACTCTATGTACATATGTACTCTATGTACATATGTACTCTTACATCGAGGGGCTCTGTAATGTGTGGTGTTACGTGTACGTGCATGCGCATATGCGCATATGCGCTGTGTCACACGGTGCCAGGGCGCAGCTGCATCTCAACTTGAGATTCTCAATTTACCCACCTGAAGCGCTCAGGCAGCCGCGTTATCTATTGCCATGGTGTGGATGCGACACAAGCGCGCGCGAGCACGGTCGAGGATGACGGAATCTTGCTCTTCAGCTCTCTGCCGGATATCCGACCAGTTGGGCGACGACATGGCGCACCGATCAATCGCGTGCGGATTGCATTGAAGATTGAGGAATATCACAGTCAGCGCCACTTTCAGGAGTCGTATGGCGTGCGCAAGGCTACTTGTTATTGCTGCAGCGCTCGGAGCTAGTGCACTCTTTGGCTTGCGAGTTCAGTTCGTGCACAACTGACGTACTAGAGATACGTTACAGATGTATGCTCCACAAGGTGGTAGAAAACAGAGGCACGACTCATGGCAATGCACCAAAAATCAATCACCATGGCCAAGCGCCGTACATAGACAGAAACACAGCAGCTTCTGTATTGCGAGTTCC
Organism: Ulva mutabilis; assembly: GCA_900538255.1. Taxonomy (NCBI): domain Eukaryota; kingdom Viridiplantae; phylum Chlorophyta; class Ulvophyceae; order Ulvales; family Ulvaceae; genus Ulva; species Ulva mutabilis. The sequence continues at coordinate 48,672 of UNSF01000085.1, forward strand.
CTCGACACATTCACACACGCTATTCACTAGTGCTGCTCACAGCACGGCTCACAACACACTCAGAACTGCTCCACCGGCACGTCGTGCACAACTGACGTACTAGATGACACAGTCACCCATCGCGCATAAGCTTGCGTCGCCCCCCCCCCCCCCCCCCTCGCCCATCCCGCCCCGAGAGCCCCCCCCCTCCACCCATTTCACCCTGCAGCCCCCCCACCCCCCCCCCCCCCGCACCCGACCCCTTCCTCTTCCCTCCCTCCCTCTTCCCTCCTCCCAGCGCACGTCCGCCGTTTCTCCTCTGCGCCCCTCCCGGACACCGCTCGGGCTGCCGGGCTGGCTGAGGCTATTGCTCCTGGGACCGGTGCCTCTAGGCCTCGGACATCGCCGTAGCGCGCGCTGTCGCGCCCGTGCAGACTGCTTGTGTCGCGCTGACGACCGCTTGTGCGCCCGGCGAGTGCTGGCTGTGTGTTTGGTGTGCGCGTGGCCTGCGTGGTACTGCGTGGTGTGTGCGTGTCTGCTTTCGCGCTGGCGTTAGTTCGTTCTGGCGTTTGCTTGTGCGGCGCGTGGCCTTGGTGCTTGCGGTGGCCGGTCTGTCTGTTTGTTTGTTGCCTGGTCTGTTGCCTCGGCGCTGCTGAGTCCTAGATCTATCACTGTGTAACACAGTCACAGACGGCTTCCGTTTATTACGCTTGAGACAACGGGAGTAATAATTGGTCATCGGGTTGAGCCATACTCGGCGTGATCGGCAAAAGGTAGAATGCTGCGATGCCCAATCACCATTATTCGTAAGCGATATGTATGAATACATTTAAAGCGCCGTGCAGCCTGAATCCATACCACCTCGACGGTATCTACATATATACGCACTTTCAGTTACACGCGCGCTCAACATCTCGTCGGTATGGTCAAGTTCAAGAAGCAGGGATTTCGTGGAAGATTTCTGCAGCAGTTTGTTGCACTGCTGAAAAAGAATGGTGCTCAGCTCGCGTACATCTGCTTTTCTTCCATAGAATGGACGTCGCGAAACCACCTGTGATACCGCGTGGCACATACGATCTTCCGCATGAAGTTTGGTATTATGCCATGCACTGGTCCACGCGCGATGTTCCGAGTCAGTGTTGGTGCTACCAGGATCACCTCTATTAGGCGTGGACGTGCACAGTTTGCAGCTGTCCCTGGCTTGCCGGCCCGCAATCTCACCCGCCGTGACATACAGTAGTGTTGACGTTTGACATACCATTGCATTCGCCTCACACGATCACCATTACCACCGCTGTGCTTATCCACACTTAAGTTCACAGAATCCCCCCCACATCGCAGTACAGGCTGCAGCGATCTGCCGACAGTGTACTTCATGAACGCTCCTCACCACGACAGATAATTGTGACTGGAACTTTATTTTGCAGCTCTGGTGGCATGGCGGAATAAGAGATCAACACTGCTGCGCATTTTGTCACCCTCCATCTTCATCTTGCTGGTGCTGCTCCTGGACTATGCAATCCGCGCCGATGTCAATTCTAGCGAAGAGTTTCGCGAACTGCGCACTCCCACACGGAACAGCGTCAATGAGATCCCGAAATGCGAGGCTGATATCTACATCAAGCCACCATGCTTTGATTTTATTTACTCGCCTGCAAACAGTCAAAGGATCACGGTGTGTTCCCCATGTGCAGTGCTATTCGGTTTACCTTGATCCAATCGTGTTCACTCGTTGCTCACCGGTCATACAGGATATAGTAAATGCAATCCGCTTGAACAATGGCCGTGTCATCAGCGAAGATCGTGTTCAAGGCTTTGAGAGCATTGATGCCGCCAATGCATGGCTTTTTGAGAACCCAGAGAGCACAGGTGGTGGCTTACACTTCAATGAGACCAGCGCCACCACGATTGATTTTGTTCTGCAAATGAATAGCACTGTCAAGTTCTTCCGTGGCAAGGCACAGAACGCGGTCGATTTCATCGGAATGCCGCTGCAAGTGGCGGCACATCGGGAAATTTCACGGTGAGATGCCTTTTCACAACTGCAAATGCCTCCCTGCAACCGAGCAGATCCATTATCATTGGTCAACAGGGCTCTCCGAGTAGTTTGACCTTGCTCGACCTTGTTTTGCAAGAAAGCAATCCAGCGTTACTGTGCACATGAGTAAGCCTTGTAGCTGTGCTCTCAAGGTGTCTGGGGGCTGAGACAATGAATGGGAAACGCACAGCTTTGCCATCTAGTCACAAGCTGCTGTTGCTATCAAGGCGCACACATCTGCGAGGCCTTGCCACTGTGATTTGAGTGCAGTGTCCTGGCGGCTGACGCACAGACCCCTCTGGACTCGTTTGACATTGGCTGGAAGATTTTCCCGCACCCAGTCAAGACTGAAGATAGCACCATCGGTCTGTTCCCAGTGCTGTATGTCCGCAGTCGCTAGTAGCAATGCTGCAGTCGAAACCTCAGAATCTATGCCGCCAGGCGATGGTGTCAGGCTTATGCAGGAACTCTCATGTCGCTGTTCTTATTCATATCGTTCCTTTTTGGCTTTGTGAATGTGGTGCGCGCCTGTTCTTCTACACATGCACGCTTTGCATTGACGATTCAGGTTTCGGACGGCTGGATGTGCCAAAGATTGTTTGTGCCCAAATGCTTGCCAGCAGATGCTTTGCATTCGACCCCCACCTGCCGATGCGATGTAGAGGAATGGTAGTGGTGTGCATTGTGGCTGTCATGATGGCGCCAACGTGGGCCCACCGACGTCCTCTCATGCCCATGCATCACACCGTTGGTTTGCCCCAGCTGCTGGCTACAATTAGCACTTGTGTCACATCCCGGTCAGCCGTTGACGCATGGACAAATCGCATGCTGTGTGCAGATGACAGCCCTGATTGGCGAACGCGAGACCAAGGTGACACAGGCTTTGACAACCATCGGCATGATGCGCAGCTCGTACTGGCTGTCCTGGGTGGTCTGGGAAGTGCTCCTCGCATTTGTGGTCGCACTCATATCCATGGCCTTTGGAGCTGCTGTTCAGATTGACTTTTTCTTAAAGAACAACTTTGGCAATGTTTTCTTGACACTGTTCCTCTTCCAGCTTGCCATGGTTGGCTTTGCCTATTTCCTGGCGTCATTTGTCCGAAAGAGCTCCTTGGCCATCTCGTTGGGCTTTGTCATCTTCCTGGTCGGCTTTGTTTTCTCTGTGCGCCTCTCACATATTCAGGCTGCAATTGATTCTGGGCTGTGTGAGCAGTCTACCTGGCTGCAAACACTTACCAGCCAGCTTGCTGATGCAAGCGATCCGCCATAAATTGGTTTCCTGCTTTCCTTGAGCATGCTAATCATCACGCCAGAGCACATCATTACACCGGTACTTGCAGCTCGTCATAAACTTTGGAGTCCCGTACACTGACAAATATTACACAAAGTGGGGCGGAGTTGTGACGATAGTGTTCTCAATCTTCCCATGGAGCCCTTTCGCGAAGGCAATCAAAGACCTCGGCGATGCCACCATCAACTCATCCGATCCTGGCATCAACTGGGCCCAGCGTGACTCATATTGCTCCGTGCGTCCTGCCCAACCCACCAGTGTCTGGATGCCCCACCTGCAGCTCATGATCAATGTACAGTTCATCATGGATCCCGGTCGGCTTGCCTTCGCCCATGTCAACGTGCTAGTTTTCCACCTTCGAATCGTTCCCATGCTCCACTGTTGGCAAGAACTCATCGCCGCCGCAGCCACTGTGTTTTTGCAGGATGACCCAGACTGCCGCATGGCACTGCCGCTGACGTGGGGCATCATGATACTGCACTTCTTTGCGTACAGCATCATGGCAGTGTACCTGTCCGCAGTGCTGCCGGACGCGTCGGGCGTGCGTGACCCTCCGCACTTTTTCCTGATGCCCTCGTACTGGCGACCCCGCATGTACAAGACGGCAACCATCAACACCACGCAGCAGCAGGCACCGGGTGTGCAGCAGGTGGACGAGGACGTTGCGGCAGAGGCGACTAAGATGCGCGACCGCCTCGCCGCCAATGGTGGCCGCATTAGCCAGACGGGCGCCGCCAACGGCAGCACACACCACAGCAATGGCGGAAGCGCATCTGCAATCGAGGTGTATGGCCTCCAGCGCAGCTTCGGCCACGGCAGCAGCACATTTTGGGCTGTCTGTGACTCCTGGTTTGAGATCCCCAAGCAGCAGCTCTTCTGTCTGCTGGGCCCCAATGGCGCAGGTATGCACATTTAACGCAGCTGGAATTGCGGAGTCGCATACACCTCAGTGCTATCTTTGCAGAAAGCTGCTGTGATGTGAGTGCCATGATGTGAGCACGTTCGTTTGCAGCTGCTGTGGTAACTGATTGTCATGGGATCGGTTTGTTGCTGCAGGAAAGTCAACAACAATCAACATGCTGACTGGGCAGCTTCCGGCATCTGGAGGCGACGCTGTGATGCTGAGAGAGAGCGTGCGGAGCCCTGGAGGCATGGGCGAGATCCGTGGCAATATGGGCGTCTGCCCGCAGTTTGATGTCCTTTGGAACGAACTCACCGCCCGTGAGCACATGATCCTCTTTGCCAATATTAAAGGCATCGCAACGACGGAGGAGATTATCAATGAAGCGGATACTCTGATCAGTGAGGTGCGACCACCTGCTGTGCCATGCTGTGCTACCCCATGTGGTGTCAGGACCCAATTATGGACCTTGTGTGCGCTGTGTGTGGGCTGAGTCAGGCATGAATGTGCATTGGAGGAATAGTCCTTGGAATTTTTTTTATTTGGGGTAGTGTGGGTCATGCATCTTTTAGTGCATTTCTTTTCTCGGATGACCGTGGAAGCCTTTCAATCAGCATTTCGTGAAATCTCCACAGGGCATCATTTTACATCATCGCGATCTGTTGCCGCAGGTACGGCTGACATATGCTGCCAATCAAAGAGCTGGCTCCTTCTCAGGTGGAATGAAGCGACGCCTGTCAGTTGCGCTTGCGCTCCTCGGTGATCCCGGCATGGTTTTCCTGGATGAGCCAACAACCGGCATGGATCCTGTCAGCCGCCGGCAGGTCTGGGACATTATTGAGCGAGCTAAGCAAAACCGTGCCATTGTGCTCACCACCCACAGCATGGAAGAGGTGTGCTGTCCGCCGCGTACCTGGAGGACACGTATTTGCGGACATCGCTGTCCATGCGCCTCAATGTGCGTCGCATGGCAGCGAATGGCGACTGACACCTGACTGCATATCTGTAGCATGCTGGAATATGTTATGCATCACACCATAATCATCGCTTGGGAAGAAAGTTATGCATGCGCCATAGCCTAGACAACTCCCTCTGCAGGCTGACATCCTGGGAGACCGTATTGCAATCATGGCTCGCGGCTCAATGCGCTGCATCGGCTCGTCCATCCGTCTCAAGCAGCGCTTTGGTGCTGGGTACCAGGTGGATGCTCTCACTCTTTGTAGTTTGCTCTCTTGTCAGGCTGTGGATCTGAAAATATTGCCGCCATCAGTTTACAGCTGTATGCGTTGGATTTGGTTTTTTTTTCAGCAGGTCTCACAATGTGGTGTCTCCAACAACTGCACTGATGATGCCATGTATTCAGGTGGCAATTGCAGTGAAGGACATCGAGGGTGAGGCCCCAGCTGTTGCACAGCAGCGTGCACAGGCCGTCAAGCATTTCATTCACGAGGGCTTTGGCTTTGAGCCCATCACGGAGAACAATGCATACATCACCTACCTGATCGGCCATACAGATGAGCAGCGCCTGCCAGAGCTCTTGCGCGCTCTGGAATCGAACACAGAGAGTCTTGGCATTGCTGACACACAGGTTTGTCCAACGCTCTGTCTTTGCACATTCAGTTGTTGTTGTGCTATAGTATACAGCAAGCAAATCCGCAGCTTGTCCTGGCGTGCTCTCTGATGCAATGTAACTCTGTCCATGTGCTTTGCTGTGTGCAGATTGCACTGACATCGCTTGAGGAGGTTTTCTTGAATATTGCCAAGCAGGCAGAGATTGAGAGCTCTGGAGATAAGCTGATGCCAGTTGAGGTGAATGCTGGGCGCAAGCTAATGGTGCCCATTGGACAAGAGCGGGTGACAGACCCTGCAGACAACATATCGTATACACTGACATGGGGGCAAGATCCCAATGGAGGCCTGTGCGTAGCGAGTGTTCAGCCGATTACTCCCATGCCACCAGCAGCTGGAGTGACCCCTGCTTGACCAGGAACACTGCCTTCCCCTTCATGTGATCCAGGTGGGGCGGGTTCATGATCCTGCTGTGTACAAACATGATCAAATGGACTTGCCGTGTCGATTGGTGGCAGTGTGCCATTAACCTAGTGCAGCCATCTGATCCAGCACAGCATTGTGAATGCTGTTAACGGAGCTGCTACATAGACTTGTAATGTAGATTGACCAGCTGTGATCTAGGTTCGTTGCTACTGGCCACAGCTGCTCCATGCGTTCCGCAGTGTGTGCAGGTGCTGTAATGCTGCTGCGTGGCGGGTGTCACCCTACATGTGGCATCTGTTGCCTCAGACTGCTCTCATCACCATGCGTTGCCCTTATGTCATGTCCGCCGGGTGTACGTGGCACCGAATTTCAGTAACAAACTTCATCACAAGCTAGGGAGTCGTGCAGGATGTTCTGGCCAACCTCGTAGTCTCTCTGCAATTCAAGGCTCCCCAGATACGGGCAGAATCAGTTTTTTGTATTTGTTTCCTTTGTGGCGGAGCCAGATGTGCGCTGAAAGGTGTGCCCATATCATGATGATCTAGTCCAATGGCTCTTGTTCAAAGCTGACACAGGGCCGCTCTGATAGTTCACACAGCCAGCACCAATATTTACAAAAATGTATCGCCCTGCACTGTTTCCACTCCAGCTTTGCATCCTCGTCGCGGTTTTCCAATCTTTAGTTGGCACGTCTTCCCAATGCTTCACCTCCGCAGAGGCCTCTGTGCACCAAGTGCGTTTTCGATCTGTCCATGATATCACGAGTTGTCACGTTCACACACAACGGCCACCATCTGCGAATACGTCTTGGGTCAAATTGCACCATCCACTTGTTGCGCTCATACCATCACAAAGTCACTATTTCTCTGTTAGTTCACGGTGTCCCATCCAATCTCCAGGAGCCAGGTACTGTGTCTGAGCCATGAAGTCCAAAAGAACCTTTGAGGGTGTGTCACGCACCACCGCGCCTGTGTGATCATGGCGCATGCTATACGTTGCCTCAAGTATCGATCTAGCCTCACTCCATGATCCAGCCTTGTACAAGTTGTATCCATGCTGCATAACAAACGCTGTTCACGAATCGCACAACATACTCGGGTTGAACAGCACAGGGTGCTGCATACTATAAACACTGCAGACACACATGTAAGGCTGCATTTGTTTGCCCAATAAGATGACACTGCTTGTGCATTTAATGCAATGCAGAATAGTCTGCAATAGCATGCCTTCCATTTCTGTAAGAAGTTCGTGTCCACACAGTACGCCCTGATGATGTCATCATGGGACTCAAACTCCTCCAGTGGAGAAGTCTGCTCTGGCCGTGTCTTTGAGTCGTGAACATATAGCTGCTCCTGCCATGCGCCATACATGTCTGGCAGCACTCCTCTTGTGTCAACATCAATGGTCCAGATGGGCATCGGTTGTGAAGAGCCCTTGACCAGGACTGCGTCAATCTGTCGGCACTTTTCACGTATATCAGGGGACAGAAGTGCAGCAAAGTCTCCGGACATCAAGATTGACACGCCGTACTGCTTCGTTGCACTTTCCAGTCGTGCTGCCATGTTCACGTTTGGAGACAAGTACGATGCGTCAACCTTGTGCTTACTTCCAATCGCACCTTCAATGGACCACCTACACAACGACCTGGGTGTCTAGCTGATGCTATCCCACATGTGACTGTGAGCAATAACTCCTTTCTTCTTGTCAGTGTGATGCGATAGTTTCGTGCGCAGGCAGACACGGAGGTCATGCCATGCTCCAATGGCAATGCATGTCTGGTTCATCTCATAAGACACACTAGCAACGCCTGAACAGGCCCTGAAAGGTGCAACTCCAGAACGCCCACACAATTAAAATTGCCGCCAATCTGCGGCAAGTCCGCTTCACGGCATGGTACCCGTGTGATGCGCACCCAGCATGCAGTCCAAAGCCCATACCAACGCGAAACGCAGAGCCCATCCGCGCCTGCACGTCCTTGCGCTGCACATACTTTGCCAAAGCTGCAGATCGTTGAAGTGCGGTGTTGATGATTACGAACGAGTTCAGTGCATTATCTGCCAGGTTCTGCGCATGCTCCGCATGCACACGCAGCTTTTCAGGCAGTGCAAGCATGATGCCACGCGAGCTCTGCCTGGACAGAGGCTTCTGCACCACCTCGCTGCCAGTGAGTGATGGCTCTGGAGAGGTGACTGCACTCATGGAGCCTGGACGTGTGGAGCCGTGCTCCTCCCGCAAATCTTCTGGGACATTCAAAGGATCAAACTCCACAGGTAGCCTACACACGGATCAGTGTGCTCAGTTGCTGCACATGATGATTCAAAAGGGGTTGCACATAGTACCGATTCAGAACAGCATCACTGGGGTCTTAAGGTGCAGCAGGAACGTGGATTTGGTGATAAATGATCGATGCACTGCACTGTGTTGTGAGTCGTGCGTCAGCTGAGCATGCATCTTGTAAAGGCCCGATGTGCAAAACTTTGAATGGCCGGTGCGCAGCGGACACAAGGATTGCTGTGAGCACGCATGATCCCACGCGGTCATGGTTCTCAACAGCGTTGACCGCATCAGACTTGACAGGCAGCCCCGGACCACTCATCGACGCGATAATCAAGTAGTCGGCTGTAATTGGACGACTTGTGGCGATGGTGTGCCCGCATCTTTGCCACGTCAAAGCTCACAGAATGCAGTTTCTTGGCGGCGTCCTCCTCGCCACCCTCACCAATCGGCTGTCCTGCGCAGCCCCTGCTCTGCAGATCTGCGTCTTCGGTCATCAGCGCAGGCATGTCGTGGACCACCACGCTATCATGCATGGCATCGATGCTCTCGAAACTGCTGCGAGCGGCAGCGTGGATCCCTTGAGGGCTGCCACCCTCCGGCTGCGAAAGTGAGTCATGTATGACAACACTGCCATCCCCACGCAGCGACGAGTTGTCCTCTTCTGCCTGATCTTGTCCCCGACCCTCACACGAGGTCGCCACGGGGCCTGATTGGTTCTGCAGCATAACTCCGCCAATGCTGCCTTTGCGGCTGTCCACACCGACGCGGTGCATCCCCAAGCTGGAGATCTGTAACGCCGCAGGCGCGTTGCGGCTGAGGTTGCCTGCAGCATGTGCTCTGACGGACGATGGCTGTGGTTGCAGGTCACTCCAGGAGACGTTGCCAGAGTGGCGTGCAAACGTGGCGCCGACAGGGGCCATCTCATGCACCACAGCGAGAGCTGCAGAGTCGCGGAGACCATTCATGCTGAACAGTGCGTTGTCTCGTGGGATCATGTCGCTCAACGCCGCCAGGGTTCGGCCCTCCTGTGTGGAGGCGCCAGCTACACACCATCGATCGAGAGCGTCATGGGCCATTCTGTGACTCAATCGCATGCCTTCATGCAGGAATTCTAATCACCTCGTATTCTGGCCAAAAGCATTTTCTCTATCTTGTCATGCTTGCGCTGATGTACATACACGATTCAAAACAATTCAGACGCTAACTGTCACTACATGTAAGTATTGGCACTTGCGCAGGTGTCGCCACGCTGATGTGCTTTGGATTGGCTGGAGACGCGATACTGCAAAGAAGGTGAATATCGAGAAGCGTCAGGCAGGCAGTATGTACGCACGTTCCATGATGGAGCCCTGACCAGAGTCCATGATGACAGAGCTGCCACGTGCGCTGCTGGAAGCCTTGAAATTAGTGTTGAGCTCCCAAACCCCAGAGGTGGAGACAGTTGGTGAGCATGTATCCGCAACAGTGCTGGTTTTTTTGAATGCTTTCAACAATGCACGTAGATGCTTGTCCCTGCACCGCCAGTCCATCGGTAACCTCTCTGAAGAGGTTGTCAGCTCGCAAGGGCACCATGGAAGCGCCCTACACATCTCATTTGGTGGCAGCAGTGCGCAAACCACAGGAGCTCATGATGCAGACGAACACATGACACACAAAGTCTGGTGTCATCAACACATGTGAAAGCATGTATCCACCACACATGCTGACAAGGTCAAGCAAGCCAAGGCCAGGGAGCTCACGTGAAGCCTGCACGAAACTTCCAGACCAGGAGGAAGGCGTCGCCGATATTCTTGTTGGCAGCGCCATGGTGCTCGTGCACTTCTGAGTGTACAATGTCTGCGATGGTGTTGACAAAGCTCATGACGCCCTCTTGTAGCACCTCTGTAATGTCTGTGAAATTTCTGATGTCACAGAACCCAAAAATTGCCACCTATACAGCTTGGGAGATCTCAAATGTTCAATTGGAATCATCTGACAGTTGAGGTGACACATGCATATTTGCACGGATACAAAATCTATCCTGCATATGACACCATACTGCAAGAACATCTGACTCCGAACAAGAATGCCTCTTGCAGATACATAGAGATCACAAAAGAGGATCCACAAGCATGCGCAAATCATGTATATCATGCGTCTCGGTGCAGCTCAGGACATGCTGCATGTGTTTTTACAGTGTAACATAGCATATATTGGGAGGGGCATGCCGTGCGTTGGCCTGGCACCATGGGGTTTAGGCCTCCCATGCATCTCATATTCTCTGCAATGATGTCAACACCGGCATCGCCAAATGCTACCCCCAACAGCTCTGAGATCTTGTCTATTGATGCCTCTAGAATGCGCATCTCAGTATCAGCTGGGCCGAAGCCATCCTGTCCTGACAGCTCGCCAGTTGTTGACTGCAAGCACCAAGCACATCCAGAAGCAGCCTGTGCATGTGACAGGTACAGGGACACAGCCCAGCAAGACCGTCACACATCAGAAAACGTTGCAGGAACTGTCATCCATGCATGCTGATGTACAGCACGCCATGATCTGTGCGGATGAGGGTGTGATTGGCGCATGGTCAGCCACATGTTGCATGTGGACACGAAGCACCTTCATACGCGGGTTGTCTGCAATATTCTTGACACGCTGCACCATTCGGTCCACAGGGATGAGCACGAGGCGGTTGGCATCAGCGCTGAACAGGAGTGCTCCCACGCCGAGCACAATGAGGATGAACACGGTCTTGCAGATCTGTAGCACGCTGTCCATCTGGCTGTCCCACTTCCTGCATGGAGCAGCTTCACTGCCATAGCCCTAAATTTTCAGGCCGCTTTCAGCAGACGAGAATAGGCGGATCGTATGTGATGGGCGGATGCAACCTCTGCATGCAGGCTGACGAGCGAGAAAGCTGTATTCCCACACGCGCACAGGCAGCAGGACCTCTACATGTGCTGTGCTACATGCACCATCGTTAAGCTAATCCTTGCCAGAAATCACACATGCTTCTCGGGGAATGGGTAGAGGAGGGAGCCACACCGGTCAAGGGTGCACACGGAGCGGAAACAGAGGTCCCACTGGCCTTGATCACATTCAGGAGTGCTCCGCTCGAACACCCGGAGCTCACGGGACCGCAACTTTGGCACCTCGGCAGCCTCTGGAATGTATGTCGTGTTTGCTACATGCAGGTACAGCATCTGCGATGTCCGACGAGATGCCAGCTTGAAAGTCACGCCACTTTGGTAATCCTGCGCACAACAGGAAAGCTACTACATGGGTCAACGGCGACAAGCAGGCTGAACACGCTGGTCTCATGCAGTGAAGCAGTGGAGCGTTGCCTCTAGAGCTTGCACAAAGACGGGCGCCGTATCATCAAGCAGAGCCTGGTTGTGCAGCAAGCGGAGGCCCTCAATGTCAAACGTTGGGCTTTCACCATACACGCCATTTGCGACCTCCCAGTATGGGAGTACGAACACCATGGCCAGGACGCCCAGCACCACACGGCGTGTGGTGAGCTCCGATAGCTTCTGACCGACCCGTGACTGTTGCACGGGCGGCGAGACGATTGACAGGCGTGAAGGGCGTACTGCGCCGTTACGGCTGTCGCCATGGCCTTCCACATGCTTGAACAGCTTCATCAGCCGAAACAGGCGCACCACCCGCATTGCCTGCATTGAAAGCAGCAACCAATCAAGGCACTGTCTATAGCTAACAGATTGTCTCAAGCTCAACGTTTTAGCATGGATTGGATGTGCTGTTGGCGTCCAAACCATGCCAGATGCATGTAGTTCGCGGGCTCTTGTTGCATGCAAATCCGGCTACATGGTGCCATGCAGCACACACAGCCTTGCTGATGCGGGCACCGTGCCCGCGTGTCATGCATCCAGCAGACATGCAGGCACAATATTCAAGATCAACAACAGGGTCTGGGAGCAGCACCGATGCAATGCGACCAGCACGGGTGCCCATGCGTGAGGTGCGAGTAGCCCGTGTCAGTGCTGCACTCTCCAGCGCATCTGAGTCTCCGCTGATGGCATCAAAGATGGCATCCTCTACCGCCGGTATGTCCAGGATCATCGATGTCGTTGCGAGTAAGTCCAGCCAAAAGAAGAAGCTCCCAAGGTAATCCCGTGACCCAAACGTGTACATCACAATCTCAAAGCAGAACGCAGCCATGCATGCAACAGAAAGCCAGCCCATGGGTTCATCTGCCGATGGGGGGAAGGAGGCATAGCGGAGGTCATCAGAAAATAGGACCCAGAGGGTGATGACTGCGAAGAAGAGCGCCACATACACGTTGCCCGCCATGCTGCGGCAGAAGCGGCGCAGTGAGGACGTCCTCAGACCGGTTAAGTGCTTCTGCTCGAGGAGATCGAACATGGAACGAGTGTCGCTTTTGTGTTCGGCTGCATTACACATGGCCCGTCTGTGTGCTTTGGTATGGTGCAAGCAGAGACAGGATCACCAAGTGGGGTGCTATGGACTCACATTTCTTGAGTGCAACACGCCATGATTCCAGCGTGGGATTATCGGTATGAAATGACATTGCTGCAGTGTGTGAGTGACCAGGCAACGTGCCAATGTTCAGCGCTCTTAGAGCAGTGCCTAACAGATGTTCATGAGTATGGCCGCACCATCACTGATGCCTTGCGGGATGTCTTGAGATCCGGACGATGAAGCGTTGTCGACCAACACTTTTTGATTGGTGACCACTTCCAGGACTTGCAGCGCGGTCTGCGTTGATAGAGATGACATTCCTTCTGCACATTCGTTTCTCCGATATTCAATTAAACACGCAGCCGCTTGCACGATATGGGTTGTGGAGATGTCACAGATAGAGGGTTCCTAGCTCCTTTCATATTCAATGAACCAGAAAAGAGGCCGGTCTAGACCGGTTGCCACTCGCACAAGATTGCACATCCACAAAACTGTTGCATTCACAACCAGATGGTCACATTGGCGACGTATGTAAATCACCTTTGAAGCTCAAATTTGCCATTGCTTCCATTGCAGATGGGCGTGCCACAACACTGCCTGCGGCTCGCGATGCGGATTGCGATCCGGCTGCCGTTGGCATCCGACCTGATTCATTTCTGACCTGCAGATGTTACGTCCATGGCATGCAGGCACACAACTACATGCATTTAAGAGCGTGGCAATAATTGCCTGAACGGAGTATTACGTTTTGACTGGCAACACGTTGGGCCGGGATCTGCAGGTCTGCGCTGACCACAGCGTCCTCTCGCACGTCATTTGCCCCCAGCATGTCGTCTTGACAGCAATCAATCGCGGGGCAAGCGCGCGGAGATTGGTGCTGCAGTCCTAGACTTCAAAGTGTTCAGGTAACGTGTCTAAGCCACTCAGTGACCACGAGAGTATACATCGGCATCAGATCATTTAAACCACCATCCAATAAACTCAGCTCGCCGAGGCTAGACCGCAAATGCTGCGCACTGTGGCCAAATTTGAGAAGACCACGAGAGCGCAGGTCTGGCCGTAAACCAGCCAGCCACCAACGAGATCCGTCACGTTGCTCGAATTATGCTCAAAGACAATGCATGCAGCGCATACGTCTCTGTCAATCCTCGCGAGGTGTCCCTGGCTAGTGCACTACAGTGCCTGATCAGCTAATTTCCTAGTATAATAGGTATAACTTTCTGTTTGCGGCGCTGTGGCTACAGGAGGCTTGAAGGGCTTCTGGAAAGTGATGCATTTCGGCGCGTGTGTCAGTGCAGACAACCTGCATGTGCATGCACTATCAAGGCTGCTGAGTGACGGAACAGCTGAGTGTTGCAATGTGATGCGACGCTTGTCTACGACAGCTTGCTGCTGCACCCCATGTCCAATGCGAAACACGTGTATGTATGACGAGATAAGTGTATGTAAAACTACGTTCCTGTCTCTATCAGAACATTGGCATATGGGAAAGGTTCAGGCGATAGGGTTTACGATATATAAACGACCTAAGGGTGGAAACGTCAATCGACACAGTTGAGCCACGTATGTGTGAATAATCAGTTCAACAGCAAGGGCTGCTGCTACTTGCAGCGGGCATGCCCAGGTTCATCAGCCACCTTGCATTGGCAGTGCCCACGCTTCTACGGATGTGTTAAACAATGTTAGATCTAGGACTCAGCAGCGCCGAGGCAACAGACCAGGCAACAAGCAAACAGGCAGACCGGCCACCGTAAGCACCAAGGCCACTCTCCGCACGAGCAAATGCGAGAACGAACTAGCGCCGGCTGGAAAGCAGACACTCCCACACCACGCAGTACCATGCAGCCCACGCGCACACCAAACACAGTCAGCATTCGCCGGGCCCACCAGCGGGCGCCGACTCGACACTAGCGGTCTGCACGGGCGCGCCGGCGCGCGCTACGGCCATCTCCGAGGCCGCGAGGCACCGGTCCCAGGGGCTGCAGCCACAGCCAGCCCGGCAGCACGAGCGGTGTCCGGGAAGGGGGGGCAGAGGAGAAACGGCGGAGGTGCGCTGGGAGGAGTGAAAAGGGAGGAGGAGGGACGGGTGCGGGGGGGGGGGGGGGGAAGGGGGGGCTGCAGGGCGAAATGGGTGGAGGGAGGGGGGGGGGCAGCAGGGCGAGATGGGCGGAGGTGGAGAGGGGGGGAGGTTGGGGAGTGGGGGGCACGACGCAAGCCTATGCGCGATGGCCTGTCAGTGCCGGCAGGCCGTCTGTGGGGACAGGAAGGCCCGGCAGCAGCGCCCGCCCGACCAGGCTAGCACGGAGGGGCGCGGCCGCGCGGGCTTGGCGCGCCAGCGCGCGGCACAATGTTGTGGACAGGTCGCGCATGGCATTGAGCAGGAAAGTACGCTTAAACACCGCGCCGTGTCCCGCGGCTACCTCCGCGACCGTCCGGAGGAAGCGGCACGCGTCCCGTCCAACCCTGCCATATGTCTCATGCACGAGCGGGATGAATTGGGCGGAACCTGTGATGGCGCCATATTTGTCGCGCTTTTGCCGTTCGCCCTTCTCAGCGGTCGCGCCAGCCTCACGTGACGCACTGCGCACATGCGACAGGAGAGTTCTACGGATGTGCAGCAGTCGCTGCATGATGATTATTGCAGATCCACTGGAATGGCTAGACAGACCAGTGCCGGCTGCTGCGTAAACTTTTCTCTGGACTTGGCGAAAGCTGTGCTTGGCACACAGAGCACTTCCAGATGGCAGCATGCGAGCGACGGAGGCGCACATGCCACAGGAGAGTGCAAGCAGCTGAGACTGCGCGGACCAGTGGGACAGGGCGGAATATAGAGACAATCCCAGTGCATGTATTGTGGTAAGGACGCAGACCGTATGCTATCACAACTAGATACACTGGAAAGATGTGCCGTTATGCGGCCGAAGATGCATTGGAAAGCCTAGCCAAAGGGTCCTGCAGCCACGTCTGGCCGCGGCTGTCCTAAAATCCTGGGAATCTATATTTCTGTGTACAAGGAATCAGTGCTTTATCACGCAGCGTCCAGCTTCTGGTCGCGAGCAGGCTCACGGCGCGTGAAAGCAAGGGAATCAGGGTATTGAATGAGCATGTTGCGACAGGGGTTTGGCCCATAGCAAATATATGAAACGATGTTTGTGCATGCTGTGGTTACAAAAGTGTGCACGTAAATGCTGTGGTACCTGCTGCTCCATGAGCACCACGCATTGTGGCACTCAATCCACCACCCAGGCAGATGTGAAGGGGCCGTTGATGGGGGCTGTGGAACGGACTCTGTGGATTCATCCCATACCCTCGTCTTAGACAGCGCTGTCACGACGTTTGGAGAAGATGTGTAACATGTATGGCCTGGAGCGTTCATCCGCATCCCTGTGACTGGACCGCGGATGGCTCAAATATTGGCATGTTTGCGCTGCGCAGATTGCGCACACTGACAATTGGGAACGGCAGCTTGGGAGGGATCACAAGCAGGGGCTGCACTAATGATGCAGCTCAGCTGGGCAGCACATACATATGTGCCGTGCTCCTGGTAACCCAGACGCCTGACAGACCTTGCGCACTGGGAAACAAATCGGGTATCATGCCAAATCCAGTCGGGGATCTGCCACAGCACCCCTACGGACAGGGTTGGATCAGACGGAGGGCGCAGTGCCAGACGGGACGAAAGAGCCGATAGGCGATGGGGGGTAGACTGAAATAGGGTCAACTGTCACCCAAGCCCACACGTGGCCACAGTGGCATTTGAACTAGCGATGCGCTCGTTATATCATACAGCAGTAGGCTATCGCGGGAGTGGGAACGCGGCCAGTGCGATGACTGATGACTGCTGAGAGCCCCTCTCTCTCTCCCCCAATGCTGAGAGTACGCGTCCAAGTGTCCTTGTCGCCACAACACCCCGTACGCGCGTGTGTCACGGTGGGCGACACCGCGACGCCGCGACGCATCTTCAGCGAGCCCATGCAATTGCCTGAGAGGTGAGAAGAGGTGTCAATTCATAACAAGCTCTGATCAACGACGTCAGATTTAACAGAGTGTCTGTGATCGTTCGCAAGCAAGATGCAAGAGAAGACTCACAGCAATGGCAAAGTTCAGCTTGGGGTCTGTCCTCAAGACAAGTGCCATGAGTTTTGTGACGGCTCTGATGATGGTCAGCGGATGATCGCATCTGTCTGCGGTAGTCAAATCACCTCAATAATGCATCCACCAGCGATGCGTCAGTCACCATGCGTCGCGCAATTGACCTGATTTTGTAGACATTTGTTGATGATACAGTGGCGCTAATGTATCACCTTACCCGGTGGTACCTCTTTGTGCTGTCCGCGAGCACTAGCACTGCTCCAAGCACGACCTGGTGATCTATGCAGACAACTATCATGGGAGCGACTTTCAAAGGGGGTGTCGTCTTAGCGGCAGATTCCAGAACTTCAACAGGAAGCTACGTTGCAAATCGAGCAGCAGCCAAGATCACTCAGCTGGCTGAAAGTATATTCATGTGTCGCTCGGGTTCTGCAAGTGATACACAAGCCGTTGCTGCATACGTACAGCGCTTTCTGGCGCAGCACGAAATCGAGCAAGGCGCAAGCACTCCA
The DNA here is from genome assembly GCA_900538255.1 of Ulva mutabilis. NCBI lineage: Eukaryota > Viridiplantae > Chlorophyta > Ulvophyceae > Ulvales > Ulvaceae > Ulva > Ulva mutabilis. Next base: position 66,179 of record UNSF01000085.1, read on the forward strand.
ATCCCAGTGGCGGCCAGCATTGTCAGGCAAATGATATATGCAAATAAGGAGATGCTGAGTGCTGGGCTCATAGTTGGAGGGTGGGATAAACACAACGGTGCACAGATCTATGCAGTTCCACTGGGCGGAACTTTGATGAAGGCGCGGTGCCCGTGTGATCGTGCCCCCATGTACATCCTCTCGTGTATGTTGGCCTGGTGGCCTTGAATAATGGCTACTCATTATCACCAACTTGTCCATAATGGTTGGAAGCATGTCTGTCAGCCTGAGAATACAAGGACGCAGACAGTTTACGAGTGAGGCAATTCTGACACGGGCGTCTCAAGACTCATTCTGGAGACGGTTCAGGTACCATTTGCTATTGGAGGATCTGGCTCGGCTTATATTACTGGCTTTTTTGACAAGTACTGGGTAGATGATATGTCGCAAGCAGAATGTGTAGACTTCTGCAAGCGCGCAGTGGCTCATGCGTTCGCCCGTGATGGCTCATCAGGGGGGTCAGTGCGCCTTGTGGCAGTAACTGAGAAAGGTGTGCTCTTGCAACATAGCCGGCTGTCTGGGAATCTGCAATATGTGGCATCAAATCTGAACAGTGCCAACCCACACTGCCCATTGCTACTCGGGGGAAAAGATGTGATCCTTGCCCCATATGGCGCTGTTGCCTGAGAGGGGATGTTTTACAGGGCCTCAGTCCGAGTATGTTGACAATAGCTCGACAATGCGGCCATACGGTGAACAACACTTGCAAGGATTCTCTGGATTCACGTCGCAAGTCGTGCCGACGTGAGTGCAGTACATGTGGCCAATGCCTTTGCTATGCAATGTGCCGGAATGTAACTTTGATGACGGTGACAGAGGGTGCCGTTGGCTAGTTGTACGTGGCACAAATGGCACAGCTCTGGCAAGTATTGTATGCTCTGGATGTGGGCGTCACACATGCTCGAATCGACGCTCCGCAATCCATGTCTGCTTATTCAACGATTTGTATCTTACTTGTATAGCAGCAGCAACTCTGATTGGACAGCTGTAGCATGTGATTGTCGGAGTGCCTGCGCAACTGCTGCACAGAATTGGGTATAGATGTGATGCAGCCATGACCATAAAGTCCTGTGCTGCCCCCGCTCGCACTCAACTTTTCCTGTCAACTTTTCGACGATAACACAAGTCACAAACATGAGTGCTACCGAAAAGACAGTCTATTTGCTACCAGATCAACATGCGAGTGTTCACAGGATACAGACGCATCACTCAGCAAGTACTGCTGGTTCGTCCACTGTCGAGGGCATGTATAATGGAGTCATGCCACAGCCATGCATGCATGGGAGACATCAGCACTCACCTTGGGAGGTACGATGGTATCAGGTGCTATGAGATTATTCGCTGCAACGAGACCACGTGGCCGCTGCACTCTTGTCTACACACGTCATGTGCATGCCTGTTACAGGCAGACATGCATGCCACTCGGCCTTTACAAAATGAACATTTATCCCAAGTGCATGAATTATGCGTGCAACTACGGAGCTTGTGCGCACTGACACCACATCAGGAGTTATGCCCGGTATATCTGTGTTGCTGCACAAGGCGTGATTCCGCATTCTCCTTCCACACAGATCCATCACAAAAGAATTCCTTCTTCCAGATGGGAACAACCGCCTTCAATTCATCTATGATCCAGTGACATGCCTCGATGGCCGCCTGTCGATGTGGCGCGCTTGCAGCAATGACAACGCTAGCTTCGGTCACCTGTACTGTGCCCAGTCTATGTACTGCAGCAACCTTGCAAAGATTCCATCTCTCAGCTGCCTGCTGGCAGACATCCTGAATCCACCCTGTCTTTGAGTGCCACGCTTATCCAACCATGAGATTCAAGCACAGGCAGACAGGCACTGTTCACGTCGCACTTGCATGCACTTCACGGCCATCGGTTCGTATGCTTCATACTCCAACTTATCAACTCGTTTATTTTGGAAACTGTTCCGTGTTGTGCCCACGAAGATAGATATGGCGCCCCCTGCCGCATCAGTTGCAGCGTTCGCAACATCTTGCACCAGCAGTTCATCGTGTGTGACACAGACATAGCACCTACCACGCCACATCAGCGATAGGAACACTCATAAATCATGCAACATGGTGGCTCCTGGCCTGGAACACCGAGCTCGTAGTTGCGATCGCAGCCTAAGGAAACCTCACATGTTCTATGCCAAGTCCGTCCGCACGTAACACAGGGCTTCAAGTTTGACAATTATCGGGGGGCATGGAGTGCCTACATCTCCAAGTAGATATTTGAACGTATGATAGTATGATGATCGCCTCTGCACATCAGGTGCCGGTGCTTACCGCGGTGTGCAGTCCACATACAACAGGCGTTAGACGGAACGCATGCACTGCTCTATGTGCATGGAGCCCAGCGAGTGGCATCCCGATCGATCCAGGGACCGATTGGAACTGTCATGAGGCAAGGCCACCACATCACAATTGCCGCTGTAGAGTCGATTTGCCGTCGCCCTTGCACCCCCCGCTGGACTTTGCGGTCGTCACGGCCAAGCTCGACATGGACAAAACTCTGCGTCTGGTGCACTGTTACCGCGCCACGACCAAGAACATTGTCTCAAACTGCATACCACGTGGTTTGTGATAGGCTACATCATTGATGATCGGGCGTGTTACGGCGTGACAGTGATCTCATAGACGGATCCAAGCGTGTGGAATCGTACCAACGCTTGGCGGTCTGTCGCATCGTAAGGTTGGCAGGCTATGGCGCTGTTGCAGACCATGCTTACCTGGCTCTCACGGCTCGCGAAGCTCACCGGTTTCCTGTCTATTGCTGGGTTGGGGGCTCTGTACGTATTCCAAGAGAAGCTGTTATACGTGCCGAAGATCCCAGGTTTGCATCACAAATCAAATGGTGGTTGAGCTATGTATTATATCTACGTGTCCCCAATGGCGCAGGAAACATGTTTGATATTTGCTTATAACGTGGACAGTCTGGCACGCTTGGCAAGATTTTGCGAAGGGATGTGACACCGTTTCCTAGCTGAACGATTACACTGTCAAGCTCGTCTCAACGAACATACTGCTCGTCCACTCAACAAACATGCAAGGTGCAGGCGTCCCAGATGAGTTTGCAGCATATCCAAATGATTTCGGCTTGCAGCATGAGGAATTATGGGTGGACTCTGCAGATGGTGTCAAGTTATACTGCTGGCATGTTTGGCCCTCCAACACAGCAGTGGGGGCTAAGCTCCCAGTAGTTATCTTCTTCCAGGAGAACGCCGGAAACATGAGCTTTCGGCTACCGTTCATTGCGTTGTTGATCAAGCACCTTCGTTGTGCTGTTTTTGTTCTCGGCTACCGCGGCTATGGCAAATCTGAAGGTATGAATGCATGCACAGCGAATCTGCGAGTGACATTGTCCATTCATTGATAAATGGGCCATCCCCCTTGCTTTTCTATATTCCCTGTGCCTTGTCCCAAGAGGCACGTGACCCCGTGAGGACCCTGACGTTGAATCCACCTGCTGTGACAGAGACAGCAGTAACGGGCGCTTGTGTGGCAGATCATTTTCAGCTGACCAATGTGTTTGCTACACATGGGGCTCACATTTTAAAAGCTGTCTACTGCTTTGTGGACATGAGATTCCGCATGAACATCCGGCACAGCAGCCTCACACAGTGTGTGAGCTGTAGGGTCCCCCTCCCAGAAAGGCCTTGAAATGGATGCTGATACGGCCTTGCAATATGTGCGTGAACGGCCAGATGTAGATACAGACCGGATTGTGGTGTATGGGAAGTCGCTGGGAGGAGCTGTGGCCCTTCATGTAGCATCAAAGCATGAGTCCCAAATACGGGCTGCTGTTGTGGAGAACTCGTTCCTTTCTGTTCCAGAAATGGTGCCCAGGGTCTTCCCATTTCTGTCATTTGCTTTTGGACACAGAGGCACCCTAAACTTTTTGGTGACCAATAAGTGGCTCAACAGGGAGCGCATACAGAGAGTCAAGAGCACTCCACTGCTTCTAATTGCATCCCGACAGGAATGGCCCACCCAATCCATGACTATGGGCTTATCGCGCACCCGCGCGGCGCTTGTCTCAACCTTGTGCACCAAAACAATTTCTGACCCAAAGACACTGGCATGCAGGATGAACTGGTTCCATTTGAGCACATGCAACGCATGAATGAATTGGCAGTGACAAAGCACAAGGTTTGGATGGAATGCCCAGACAGTGGGCATATGGATGCATACGAAGTAGATTCGGTGTTGTACTGGCGAGCAGTTCGGGAATTTTGGGCAGAACATGTCCAGAGCTAGCTGCAGCTGACATGCCATGCATAGATGGCACCCACCCTGCTCCTGGGAACTGTCAAAATGCATCAAAACAGAACGCTGGATCAGCGCTTGTGAATGGCCAAAAATGGCAATACAGAATCCATTGACTGCAAATACAGCTTCTTGGACTGCACATCAATCATCCACACAACCGCCGTCCATGTCGCCACATGCGGTGCATATTGGAGTCTGACCATGCTTGCTGTGCTTTGGGGTTGGAATCAAGGCATGCCTGGCTCATCTACAGAAGACTTGCGATTCCATGACTCAAACTTGCCTCTCTGCCGCCAGTATGTCTGTGAAATGCTCGAGGCTGTCTCTTCATCATCGTCAGAGTCATATCCGTTGCTTTCGAACAAATCCTGCAGACATCCACAGCAGTGAGGTGAAATCGCGTTTCATGTTCCGAGTCTTGGCTTTAGAATTAAGTGATTCGCGCCTCGTCAACAACTGCCCCCTGAATTGCGCTTGGCGTTTGCGAAAACCGTGATGGCGGGGTTTGTTCGACAGGGGGTGGCCTACTATGGCTCTCTGCTATTCGCGATGCGTGTGGTCCAGGCATGGAAACGGGCAGGTTGAGGTGCTTGTGTGACAGCAGAAGTGGCTGCTGTATTTGGATCTGGTGCTTCAACAGCGCTGGTTTGGTAAGGGCACTGCACCCGCTCAACGCCTGCGACCCTATCTGATTCATTGCGACTGACGCGACATATAAATTTGCCTCATCATCTGTCATATCGTCGGCATCCTGGGCCTTGAACATTTCATTGTACGTGGCATTGAAAGTATTGCCCACGACAGTGACAGGGAGTGCAATGGCTACAACACCCAGCAGCATGGTGAACACCGCAATGGTGCGTCCAGCATCGGTGATTGGATAGATGTCCCCATAACCTGCAGTGGCTATTGTAACCGTTTCGAACCAGACACAAGCAGTGATCGAGCTAAACGGGCTTTCCTCCTGCACCAAATCTGATCTGTGACCTCGTGAATTGATTCCGCGCACGCAAACATGGACCAAGCATCCATGCGGTTTGGCACGAGTTCGTCTGCAGGAATTACTTGCAATACCTACCTGCATTGCAATGCAGCGGTGCTGCTCCACTCCCAGCTTGTGGCGTGAGCGTATCCAAATCTCCTCCCCAGCCTGTGAGCACCCAGCAAACACTCCAAAGTGCGCTTTCCGCTCACATATAACTGGGCAGCTCCAGCCAGAGGTGCGCACAAACATGCGGCGTTCAGCGTCCCATTCTCCACGTTCTGCTGGCCACAGCAGGAGTCCCAGCATGCAGATCATCATCGTGGTCAGACATGCCAACAGCAACAGCATGGTGGCCGCCCGTCTGAACGTGGTGCCAATGAGCAGAAGGAGTGTCTTGATGCGTCTTGACATCAGCAGCACACGCACAATGCGCAGCACTCGTGCGGCAGATAGCACAGCCAAGTTGGCACCAGCAAGCGTCTGAGAGTACCACGGTACCAAAGCCAACAGGTCCAAGACAAAGCTCGTTCTGGTTAACAGTCTCCAAAGGCTTGGAGCACGGAAGAGTCTCAATGCCGCCTCAGCGCTGAACAGGAGAGCACACACAAAGTCATGTACAGCAACTCCGAACGGTATCGGTGCGCTGGAATCCCGCGCATTCATCACTCGGAAAATTGGCAGCGAAGAGTACACATATGTTAAGGACGATGTCACAACGGCGATGTTGAGGAGGACAGCAATCCACAAAGTCGCCACAGAGTATGTATGATCCATGCTCAGATTGTAGAGGCGCTGTTTCCACGCAGGCGCTTCAAGCTGCTGCTGACACTGACCTTGTGAAGTTGTCATTCCATACTGCAGTGTGGCTCGCCAAAGCTTGTTGCGGACCTATTGAGTATTCAACCAGTCTTGTCACAAGCAGTACTCAGCATATCTGAACGGCGCAAGTCTGTCATCAGCTGCAAGCGGAACGACACACCTCCACCACACAGCCACCATACAACTGCTCAGGCCCCAGTAGTATGTGTTGAGCAGAGTCCACATTTGACGGACTAGTAGGGAGCACAATTGGCTTGACAATGTACAATCCCATATCAGGTGCAGTATGAGACATGAATGCGCTTGCCTGCTGAGCATGAAACAGGTGCACAAGTTGATGCAAGAGCTCCTGCATCGTGCCTCCCTTCCATACGAGTCGCACGGTGAACCGTCCAGCGCTGCAGCGTGAGCACAAAGGTTTGGACTCTAGCTGAGTGATCATTTCAAGCTTAAGCAGACACACTTGTCAAGAACAAATCAGCGAGGCTCGTGAATTTCACGCACTGCAGGGGCACCTTATGAATATTGGAAAACCGGATGCGCCGTTGAAATTCCTGTTGGACACTTGCGCATATGACGACCGGGCGGGAATGGACAGTGGAGCCAAGCCTGCGGAAATGCCAAGCGATTCCTCATGACCTTCCGTCATGATTCAAGTAGCAGTGCATGAATTTGGATGTTCGCGTACGTCCGCCTGCGGCCATGTGTGAATTGTCCCAGACTGGCCTTGTTGCAGGTGGCTCGCATGAAGCATCTCCGTCCACGTGCCAGGCCCGGGCTGATGGTAGTTGGCAAGAATAAAGACACACGAGATGAGGCTAAGATGGCACAGTTTTCACGCATTGCAGCTGCCGTTTTGACGCGGCATGGTGTCAACGATCATCACTGCGTCCGTTTGCCAACATCAGAGCGAACCTGAAGTCTCCGGTCAGAGCTGACCGCTGAAACAACTCGCGTCACAACAAGAATTGACAGCAGTGTGATGTCAGCGTTGCTGCGGCCTGCCGGCGCAAGTGGCGCTGCAGGCGCGCTGTCGTGTCGCACAGCTGTTTCCGACGTTCGATCCACATGTAGACACTTAGTTCCAAGCGCGCCGAAGTGGTCGCATGCTTTCACCGATCACCACAGTCACTTCGGTGTGCGCAACGGGGTGATGAAGCGAGCTGTGCACCCCGTCCAGCAAGGGACCCAAAGGACCCAAACAGGTCTGCTTTCGCTACCTGCCAAAATGCGATCGATCGGGGCACCCCATGGGGCCCCATGTTCACGAACTAGTGCACCGGTGGGTATCATGATGCGTGCCTCAGCGCAAATAAAAAGACCAAGCATCTCGCCAAACCCCAGCCACAGCACGCATGCCAACAGCCCTCCGATAAGCAAGCACGCAACCAGGCCCAATGAGGCAGCCACACCGCACCCAAAGCCACCGGCTCAGACGCACAGAGGGCAGAGCCCCGTGTAGCCAACCCCGTCACAAACGCAGCCACCAGGTGGGAGCACAGGGCGCGGACAGCGACGGAAACAGAGGCCAGCGGGGCAGCCAAAGGGTCAAGAAGGAAGAGCACCAGGCAGACCGCAGCAGCGAGCTCGCAGTCTGGTTCATTCGAGAAAACCTGGCAGACAACGCGCAGCCACATCGGCTGCAATGGCACACAGCAGGTCAACCCGGAGGCAGGAAGTCCCTCGCAGGCCTGCCGCAGAGCAAATACAGGGGCAGAACAGCAGAAAGTGCTCGATGTGCAGCCACCTTTGCTCCCGAGGGTCATCAACACGGGGGTCAGAATGTGCGTCATGCTGTGACTCATTCACATCACGCTCGCACAAAGAGCACACATGGGGGTGACGTGCAGCACCATGCTACACCGCATAATCACCAGGCAGGTGAGAAGACCGCAGCAGCATGAGTGAGTAGACCACCCCAGCAGTAAGACGGGTGGCGAAAAGGACAGAGATCGTGCACGCGAAGCAGTTACGGCGTCAGAAGTGCGATTGTGAACAAGCTGGCGAGCATGTGTGACACGAAATTTGTCGGCAGAGCCAAGCATGTTCAGGTCGGTAAGGAGGACCTCGTTCGAATTGCTGAGCTTTTTGATTCATGAAGCCGACAGTGCGAATGGACGGACATCGGCCATCACCTTGGCGGCCGCCATCAGAACAGGGTCCAAATCTTCCGCGGCCGTGGTGCCAGGTCATAGTTTCATGCCAGAGAGCATGCAAGAGGACACCCAAGTCTGGATGATAGTGCACTTCGCCGTGGCTGTCAGGTGGACGCATTTCAAGGCTGGCATCCATTTGCCCAGCATGCGCCACCCGCGCGCGGCTGCAGCAGCCTGCTGTGCGGCAAAACTTCCAAGAGGTTCCAGCAGCAGACCAAGGTACTGAGCCAAATCAGCCTGCAGCAACAACTCAGAGTGCAGGCGCACGCAGGCGTGCGCAGGGCATGCCGCGAGGGGACCAAACACCGTGAGTATACCAATCTTGGCACATTCAGAGACCAGCCCCAGTACTGACTGTGGGCATATACTATGTTGACTGCAAGTTGCGCGGCCGCAAGGGTGCCGGCGAGGCCGCAGAGGTCATTGGCATAGGCTTGGCCTGGGTATGTGCGCTTCCAGTCTGTGGCGGGGACTGACACAAGGCCATCCAGCGGCAGCGCCCCAGGTCATCAAGGACACTGACAATGAAGACAGCATAAAGGAGTGGTGACAGGGGCCAGCCTTGGACCACACCACGCTGCACCGGGAACGGCACCGATACCGCTCCATACACTCTGGCGCGCCTGCCGAATGAAGGCGGTTCACCATGGCAACTGCTTTGCCAGTGACGCATTTCTGGGGCAGTCGGCAAAGCAAGAGTTCATGTGGGACAGATTTGTACGCCTTCGCTGCATCGAAGAAGCAAGCAAAGGTCGGCAGGCCCTCCTGAGTCCGGCAGCGGATAGTATGAGTTTGGTTCCCCAAGGCCTGGAGCACACCCCTGCCCAGACGGAAAGCGTATTGCTGGTCTTGCAACGAGAGGGCGTCCATCAGGTGGGCACACATCAGGCCGCGAATAGTTTGTCCATCACTGGCAATAACGTAAGAGCGTGGTAGTTTCCGCAGTCCCCGTCATCACCGCCTTTTTGGAGGTGTGTTATACAGCCTTGGCGCTAGGCTGACAAAACCCGCTTGGCCTCAAAGAGCGCTCTATAGACAGGTCAGAAGCTTCACGCCAGCTGTGCCTGAATACGTTAGCAGCTCGGCGCGCATCCTGTCCCGACCCGCGGCTTTGTGGTTATCCAGGCAGGAGAGCTGCGACTGGTTTCCGGCGGCTCACATGTGTCGTCGAGGCTGCCTGTGTGCAAGGTGGGGGCAGCCCGCTCCGCCTCGATACATCCTCGCACGGCAGCCTCCTCTTGCAACACCGTCCCTTGGCGCGAGCCACAGCGGCCGTGTACACTCGCAAGGCCTCAGCTTTCTCCCCGGCCATGACACACAGTGCAACCTGTAAATGATGGTCGTGTCACCAGGGGTGCACCAGTGGGTGGAACGAGACAGATCCAGTGTGCCCCCCACCCTGTACTGCACATTCCAGTCATGTTGCACTCGAAATGGATTGCAACTTGCAGGACATGTTCCAGGGCGCCACGCCAACAATCGTGCAACGACACAAGCGCCTCATGTGCACACATACGCGCACGCATAGCTGCTGCAGGCAGCCTGTGCGGGGCTGTGTAGTCTTGGACCGACGCGGAATGTGGCAGTGGACAGCCTGAACACAACATGGACATGAACGTTATGCTGCATGGGAGTGCAATAATGTATCCTGTGGCATAATACCTGCAGGCTTCTGCTTGGCGCTCGCCGGAGATTCGTAGGGATTGCGTAGATGTAAGTTAGCATGACCCCCGTCCGATGTATGGTCTGCAACTTCCATTGATAGCTCCCTTCGATCTGCTAGTCGCATGCACGGAAATCGACGCAGATCCGTCTGCATCACTCACGTGTGGATCGGATCTGAGTGTATGATGTGAGACCAGCTCTTGCGGCAAATGCCCGTGTGAGGTCACAACTGCAGCGAAGATCACAAATTGCTGAGCTTGATACTGCGAACGAGTGTAGTTGTAAGGTACAAGATGCTATACTGTACAAGCTCGGTACTCAGCATGATCACAATCCAGTTGCGTGTCTCAGAAACAGGCATGTTCCGACGTATCCGATGACAGGCCAATGCATTTCTCCCTGGGTGAACCTTGCCTTCCTGATACACCAGGCTATTTGAGCTCTTGAGGAGCGCTGCAAAGCTAATCCCATTGTGCGAAGCACAACGACATCCATCCACAATTGCTCATTCGCACACGCCAGTCCAGGGCAGAGCGCGCCTTGATGCTGTGGCCGGCTAACGGGTAACATCATGTCACAGACCTTACTTGCCACTTGTCTTGCATCAACAACTGTGCAACGAACTGGCTATGTTCACTGACGAATGCACACACACACACACACACACACACACACACACACAAATCAAAGGTATTAGAACGTGCACAAACGTATATCGCTGAAGAGTAGCACGGGCTTGTGAGTACATGGCAAATCAAGCACTCCATGGCACTTGCTCATAGACTGGGATTGCCACTGGCAACTCGTCGATCATCTCGTTGATCATCATGTCTTTGACGTTCATGTCTGCTAGCTCTCTCGCCTGGTGGTGCATGCCTGCGCACATCGTGCTCCCGATCCCGTTGCCTAGGCTCCTGCTGCATGGGAGACGGTCTGGGAGATCTGCTGCGTGAATGTGACAGGTCTCTATAGGAAAGCTTTGAGTTCCGTTGTTTGTGTTTCTTTTCTTTATGTCTATGCTTACGTTTGCTCTTGCCTTCTTGTCTTTGGTGTTTGTCAGTACTGCACATACACCGCTGTGCGATCACCGATTGCCAAGCATGTGAGACTGCTGCACACTCGCAGACAAGGCCATATTACAAAACACAACGACATCACACCATAGTGGCTCAGCGTTTGGAGCCGGCTGGGCTTGGTCAGCGCTTCTTGCTTTTGCGGCCTGCTCGCCACCATCCTTACCTCTACTTCTCCAATCACCGCCTACCTTTGCCTCGACTTCTCGGAGCATTTCAGCAAAGGAGGTACCCCCGATCCCAGCAGCCTTGGCCAGTGTCGGAGCGCTGCGGCCGTCTGCTCCTGCACCAGGATCTGCCACCCCGCTCGTGCCGAGCTCATCTTCAATGGCTTCCGCTTCAGCTCCTGACAGGATCCGCTGTGAAGGGTGCTGGCCTTGGCCAGCCTGAATCCGGCGCAGAGAAGCATTGATCACAGATAATTTGTGCATGCAAGCTATGAAGCAGAGATCATGCAATATTGGCAAGTGTGCATCCGCTCAATTCAGGAGACTCTTTAGGTAAGACACACACATGGGCTGACCGGCGCACAACCTGTGAGGTGGTATCGGCGTTCTGCTGAGCCTTCGTGTCCACGTAGTCTGGATTGTCCACAAGCCGCTTGTAGTCCTTCACATGGTCTACGGCAACGGTCCTGCCATCTACTGTTATGCCATTGAGGTTATCCACAGCCAGGTCAGTGCTGCGTTGGTCTTCATATGCAAGGAACGCAAAACCTCTAGACTTCTGTGTGTTCTTATCTCTGCATTGGCCCGCAGGATGGAACGAGGTGCCAGCACACAAGCAACTTTCGCAGGCACATACCGCAAAAAGCCCGGAAACAAACCGCACCAAATTGACATCCACGATCTCTCCAAACTGGGAGAAGATCGCAAGGAGGTCGCCTTCCGTCAAGTTGAAGCTGAGCTGGCCAGCGTAAACATATGCTGAACTTCTGTAATCGCTATGGTACGAGGCACTTTCAGGGACCCCATTGAGCACTTCTTGCTCCCTCTGCTTTTGACGGGAGCGTATGTTTGTCAATGGATTCATGCTGCACCGCACACAGCTGATCTACAGCATGCAAAACACTGGGTGATCGGGCTATGATGCTATCGTGTACGACGAGAGCGTCATTACTGTGTTTGCTGCGCACCCCGTCAATAAGCATGCTACACTTGCTGAGGCCTCATGAGATCTTCTCATCAGGGAAGCCTCGCGAGTGCCGGTTCGTGTAGCCACAAGCACGGGTCAAAGTTTATCGAAGCACAGACGTGGCCACAGGTGCCTCATTTTACTGCCTGATACGTGTTCATGATATGGCCATGTGGCCCGTGCAAATGGTCACCGCTGTCAGATGAAGCAGCGCGGCGTACGGTAGACTGTGCGTGGGCATGTGCATTCTTGAGTACTCACCACGTTTAGCTGACTTAGACTAGCACGGCATTAGGTTAGCTGCAAACCAGGTTGACACCGATGATATGCGGCATTCAGACGCAACTGGCCACCATGCACGTAAGTTGGTAGTGAAGTCGTGCGGGGTTTGTTGTTGCTATGGCAGTGCGCACTGCGGAGGTGCAGGTGGACGCTCTAGCACCGCATGAATTGGTCACGGGTGTCCGCTTGTCATCTCACCGGATGCACTACTTTGTATCCGAGCGAGACTGTGACTTCCCCACATCCGCCGCAGCAGACGTGTCGCTCTCTCCTGCCTGGGTTCCAGATACGCTAACCATAACGAAGCAGGCCAATCACACAGCTGCAATCAGGCGAGAAAGGATGCACATGAAGAAGCAACACCAACCCCACAGGAAGGCGTACTGGCCAAAATATACTGGCACATTCGGCATCAACCGGCTTGAGGCAGCGCTGCTTGTGCGCGCCTCTGATGTAGAGCATGCTAACCACAAACTGCCATCAGAACTGCACGAGAAATTGGCCATTGAGATGCTCCCCATGCGCATTTGTGTCCTTGATGAATAGCAGGCAGGTGTATGTTATGTAAAACTTGGATCGGTTTGGATGGTGGATTCTTTGGCTGATTGGTTGCATGCTAGCCACCAGTCTGATGGACTCGAAGGGCCGCAGTGCGTGCTATCAAAGCTTGGGCACGCATCATGCAGTTCTACAAATGACATGGCTCAAACGGTTGGTTGCTGGCGCGAGCGCACTTTGTCACAGCGCTCTCATTCTCATCTTCCAGAGGGATGTGTGATCTCTCCCTGCAACAAACGTTCATGACAGTAGATACATGCGTTCCATTGATGAAGAGCTCAGCAATTGGTTGACCCACTCGACCTGTGATTCTGGAGGTGTACAAAGCCAGCTGATGTGGGGCCCAAATTGTGGTTCAACAGCTGCGCCTTTGCTACGGTTGACAAGCGGTCCAACAGTGCGGAGCGGAGGAAAAACGAACGCAAGGTAGTCACAGATGCACAACACGACGCAGGCAACAATGGGGCAAGGGAACAATTGGCCAACCCGGCATGCCGGACTGCACGCAAATTGGCTGCTGTGGGGAATTCAGTGACGGATGTTGCCAAGCTATTAATAGGCAGCTCGGTGCCCTTGACAGTGGCCGTGGACAGGTTCCATGTCGCGCGGTCTAAACATCTCAATACGAAATGCTGTGTAGGTTCTAGTGCTGTGTTACAACATGTTGAAACGGAGAATTGTGGGACCGACATGATCAAGACGAGAAAACAAACGACATCGCGTTGCATCGTAGTCAAACATCCGCGGCATGCCAGTGCGCGACTGTCCCCGCGCCGCTGTGATCGATTTCGACCGTCAAGCCACCTCCACACCATGTGGAATCGTGTGCACCAGTCAGAGTCATCTGAGGACCTGGCTCATGGCATTTCGACATACAGCTGATGACTTGGTGGGTAGAAGAACGCAACAAGTGTTACAGCGTGGCGGTCCCAACGGACCTGCCCGCGTAGGAGCAACACGCCGGGCTTTGCACAGGACGGGCACTGAATACACTACCGTTGACGCTGGGTAAGTCGTTACACCTGCGGTGTGCGCCGAATCCGCTGTCGCTTGTTGATTTTGCTGGAAATCCGGGATTTGTGGCTTGATTCAAGAACGGCCAAAACCCAACCGAACACATCCGATTCACTGCACCGAAGCACCAAGATCGCATCCTTCGTTGATGCGCGAAATTGTGGCCTGCTTCAGAACAGGCCTGTGAAGCAACACAGGCCTACACATTGTAAAACAGCATATCTCAGCGGGTGACCATTTCTGCCACATTTCCGCGAGATTGTTGTCAGGTGTAACATCGACAGGCATCATGATCTCCGCTCGCGTCAACAAGGCCTCCTTCGGCAAGATCGCCGGCCTGGCTCCTGCCAGGCAAGTGCGCACCAATGCAGAGGCCGCCAAGGTGAGAAAAACTCATGCTCCTTGTAGATTCTGACCGGTGTTTGCGCCGCGCCTCATGTATGAGATTGGCGCAACATCCCGGCCGTTCTGGATCTGCCCGCACCATCCTTTCACGCAGTTTCCCAATCGACATCGCCGAGTGGAGGTGGGAACATGATTCGATAACTCTGGAATACGTTCTGTCGAGATCGCGTGTACCACAGCAGGGTTGCGCGGGTCCCTTTCCACACTACAGCAGACTAGGAGTAGCGAATAACGAGTACGCACACAAATCGCATTTGAATCCGTGATTGATGAGTCCAGATGCGTAGCTGGATTTTGCTGATGGAGCTCATGTGTAGACCACACCGCTGAGTTATGAACGGCACCACCTGCTGTGCGGCGTGCGTAAGGATTGGCAGTGAATCCGGAAGAGATCAGTCTGTTCCGACTGCTGCTTCTGTGCGTGCAGAAGCAGGTCATTCAGCCCCTCAATGGTGACCCTTTTATTGGCATGCTGGAGACTCCCGTGACGTCTGCCCCCATCGTTGCCAACTATCTGTCCAACCTCCCAATCTATAGGACAGGTGTCTCTCCTCTGCTCCGAGGCGTGGAGATTGGCCTTGCCCACGGCTTCCTCATGGCTGGCCCCTTCATCAAGGTGAGACGAGCTGACACATTTCGATGTGGACTTGGACTTTGCACTCTGAGCACCGATTTTCTCAACTGATTTGACCGTCTGTGTTGGAGGATTGGTGGCCTCGAGGTGGTTTGTGCTGTGGCATGGATATTGCTGGTGGCCCTAGTCCCAGTCCTTAAGTGTTGCAACGCTGATGCATTACGAGCATTTGCAGCTTGGACCGCTTCGTAACGTGGAGAGCATTGCCGAGGTGTCTGGCTGCCTGTCTGCAGCCGGCCTGGTCATCATCCTGACTGTCTGCCTCTCCATGTACGGAGGCGTCTCATTTGATGACGACAAGGCGTCCTTCCCACGCAAGACCCTGTCTGGCCGTGACCTCCCTGCTGATGAGCTTCAGTCATCAGACGGGTATGAGCCTTGTCCCAACGCGCACGAGCTCATGTTATGAGGATGCTATGCGTGTCCAGAAGTTCAGAATTTCATCATGAATATGGCGTGTCCATCAACATGTTTGGCCTCACTCAGGCTGTCCGTGATCAGTAAGTATTTGCTGTTTTGGGTCTGACTGGATTGTGCTTGCGTGCAGGTGGGCTGGCTTCACATCCGGCTGGTTGATTGGCGGTCTTGCTGGCGTTGGCTGGGCATACGCCTGCACCCAGTTCCTGCCCTACTACTCTTAGAATCCTGATCTGCGAGATGTGCAAAGGCAGCGAGCCTTTTCGGCGCTGTAATTCAAACTGAGCCATCTGTACATGAACTCCAGGTTGTAGCACATTCTGGTTGCTTAGTCTATCTCACAAACACAGTTTGGACAGGCATGCTTATCGAGTTGTCAATTGTTCAAGTTCTTGTGATTAGTTTGCAACGGCCCGATCATAGGAGAGGTGCAGAGATGGGCGGCACCACATGTTTCCCAGGCCTTGTTTTCGTCATTCTGAGCCCTGCTGACAGTACCCGCGTTTTGCGCCTCTGCGTCATGCAAGTGCTGTGAGTGTCATACAGGGTATGGTCGCGCCTAGTGACGGATATACATGTGCTTGAGAGGGCATGATAGAAGCCGAAAACACCATGAAATGTGCAGGCAATCAGCGTGCATTTTGACCACGAATCGCATCCACACCCTCCCTTGACCGAGCTGCAGTGTCAGTGTCCTGTGGGGGAATGTGATGATTTGCGGACTCGTTCATGATGTCTCTTGCTTGTCACACACAAATATTGCTTGCCTGGGCAACAGGGCACTGGTATCAAGCGGACATTGAGTGTTGCAGCTCCAATAAGCAGTCATGAACATGCATTGGCACTGCCACAACCAGCCCATGTGGGAGCAGCTGTCATAGGCAATGGCATCTATACAAGGCCCATTTTGTGGGTCGTGGCGGTGTCTTGTGCATCATTAAGACGCAATACGGTATATATTAGGGTCTAAAAATCACCTGTGTGATTGCCATGGTGTGCTTGTCGGATAAGTTTGCAAGTGGGGACATGTAAGCTGGGCTGACTGCAACACTTAGTTCGAGCCACTGTACATGCGAATGTTGACCAAGACAGCCATAGCAGGGGAACATGTGGTGCAGTAGACAGGAAGTGTTCAGCATTCACAGGGGTGATGGTTGTATTACACAGTGATAGATCTTGGGACCATGCAGTGCCGAGGCAACAGACCAGGCAACACGTAAACAGACAGATAGGCCACCTCAAGCACGTAAATAGACAGACAGACAGGCCACCTCAAGCACCAAGGCCACTCGACCACGCACGCACGCGCGCACGCGCGCGCACACACACACACACACACACACACACACACACACACACACACACACACACACACACACACACACACACACACACACACACACACACACACACACACACACACACAGGGGTGACGGTTGTGTCAGTACTGCCTGATGTTTCAATGGGAAGTGGCATCTTTAGTACCTGCGCTTGTTGAACTTGTGAACAAGACAGTTTTACAGTCGATAGAAATCTTGATAACTGTCGCTCGCGTTGCAGATTACACGCAAACCAATTGTTGCATATGCGCACATGGATTACATATATACTTGTGGAGTAATTCCGACTTTCCGAACGTGAGCCGTGGTTCTTTGCATACAATTGCAACACGATGGTTGTCGCCGCATGCATGTCCCTGGTGTCGGAACCACAGGTGACTTGGCTCGGCGCCGTCAAGGAGGCGGCGAAGGTGAATCCTGGTTGTAGGAGCCCGCTGAGCTGCGTTCCTGGCCGCAGCTTTGATGCTGTGGTCAGAACTCAATGCGGACAGCACTTGGTGAATGAGTCCATTGCCGCGGCCCAAGAACGAGTGTGTCTGCAGTGCGAATGCAAGAGCATTGCTACAGACTGAGACTGGCAGTCTGATCGAAGTGTTGACGAGCCAACGAGGTGCGTGTCGGAACAAATTCTCGGGCGGCAGCAATGGTGGGCAAATTCATTGCGGATGCTGACAGCCTGCGCTAGAACAGCATTGCATATGTCTTGTAGATGTCTTATGTTTATGTTGAAGCATTGTCGCACATATTGTATAGCTGGGCTTTCAGACAAATTTCACGACACCGGGCAGGTGGTGTCGATGTCGGTGTGGAACAACAGAATCGCAATCACCCTGACTCGCCGTTGACTGGCGTGGTATGGGCCACGTCGAGGCGCGTGATCAGTTCCGAGGGGCAACCATGCACCTCGGATGCACAACACAACCCAACCGATCGGCGACCACAGCCCGGACGTGCAACACACTGTAAAAGTACTTCTACAAGTGACAATCATCAATATTCACACTAGCACCGATTACACCTGCAGCTCCGTCGGTCAGCGCTGTTACAACGTTCAGTGCTGCTGTACTGCCTTCGTTACCTGTCCGCCATGATGCCAGTACCAAGCATTGGCCTAACCGCCAACAGGAGTGGGCTTTCCAGCAAGGTGAGCACCAGCGTGAGGCCCGCGTGCTGCAGTTGCAGACGCTGTGAACAGACACACCGCCGGAAGATCTCGATAATAGCTCGATGGCCACCAGCCCCACGGTGACTCAATATCGTCCTTGATATGGCCTACATGCAGGTGCAGAAAGTTATCCCAGGTCTCGTTCGTACTCGCCGTACGAAGAATGCTCGGCAGGTGTGCATCTGCGCTGAATCTTCACTCGTACAACCGCCAGGTGCCGCATTTGCGATTAACCACGACCTCAGATGCATTTCACATCAAGTACCCGTCTATGTTTCCTGTAGGTCGTAGCGAACGTCGCTACTGGGCCAGAGCGTCCTCAATCATCGGCCGCTCCGGTGAAGGTGCAGCTTGACGAGGGCGGAGGTGAGACTTTCACTACCACGCAGCCTCTGTTTGTACTCCGCGTCATACTTTGGGAACTGAGTACACAATTTACGAGCGCTTGTTGCAGCTGGAGCGCTTGATTTGGTCGTCACGTGTCGAACGACAGAGCCTCCTTGTCATATCTCGTCTACATGAACTCTCGTGCTGTCGTGCCCGCTTCCGCTGATCCGAGTTAACGCCCTATCTCGCTTAATGTAGCTGGTGGCTGGGCGGAGAGATCTATCCGTTTCAGGTTTTGAAGCGGGCGTCACGGCATGTGCAGGTCCCGGTGCAGGAGGCTTCACCAGCTTGGATCCCGAATCCCGCCGTGTTGTCCCCGAAGCCAATGGGCGTCCGGTAATTAAGTTGGTCTACACTGTACTCGAATCGCAATATCAGTCGTCTTTGACTGAGGCCGTGCAACGCATCAATGCCACCAACGACAAGGTCTGCTATGAGATTATCGGCTACCTGCTGGAAGAGCTGCGCGACGAGAAGAACTTTCAGAATTTCCAGAAGGACCTGCAATCAGCCAATATTTTCGTTGGTTCGCTGATCTTTATCGAGGATCTGGCAGAAAAGGTGCGTATTTAAGATGCCCAACCTGTCAGTCTTCCAACAGCCACTCCTTCCCTGTGCCTTTTGAAGCACATTTCGTTGCGTCGTTCTCTCCAAACAGCATTGTCCCTTATGAAGTGAAGACATTTGCACATTTTCGATGGTGTCGAAGCAAGGCATGGAGAGGTAAAGGGCGTGCAGCTCTTTTGCCAAATGCATCGTTCACTGCGCAGACAGGCTGTCCACTGTTGCTGTACCTCAGTTCGCCTGAACATTACTCTTTGGCTGTCACATCGTGTGGTGTGTTGCTCAGATTTTGTTGGCCATTCTGTGGGAGACGGGTAGTCACTGATTTGTTGTCAAGCTCAATGTTGACTCTGTGTGTGGTGCATCTGCAGATTGTTGAGGCAGTCTCACCAGTCCGTTCTCAGCTCGATGCCTGCGTCGTTTTCCCCTCCATGCCTGCTGTCATGCGGCTCAACAAGCTGGGCTCCTTCAGCATGGCCCAGCTCGGCCAGAGCAAGAGCATCATCGGTGACATGATGAAGAACGCTCGCAAGAACACGGACAATTTCGAGGAGAACCTTCTCAAGCTCGTCCGCACTCTGCCCAAGGTCCTGAAGTACCTGCCCTCCGACAAGGCCCAGGACGCACGCAACTTTGTGATGTCCCTGCAGTACTGGACTGGTGGCAACGCCACCAATCTACAGTCTTTCCTCCTTAATATCACCAAGGAGTATGTCCCAGAGTTCAAGAATGTTGACTTCGATGAGATCGCCGAGCCTGAGCTGTTTCCTGAGACGGCCATTTGGCATCCCATGGCTCGAGATGGCGGTTTCTTTGAGGACATCAAGGAGTATCTGAACTGGTATGATACACGTAAGGACATGCAGTTTGCAGCTGACGCGCCCATCATTGGCCTCATCATGCAGCGCTCGCACCTTGTCACTGGGGACCATGGTCACTACGATGGAGTGGTGATGGACTTTGAGGCACGCGGTGCTAAGGTCGTGCCGGTGTTTGCGGGCGGCCTTGACTTCTCTGGCCCGGTCAACAAGTACTTTTACGATCCTCTGGGCTCTGGAAAGTCGTACGTAGACTGTGCTGTGTCTCTGACTGGCTTTGCGCTGGTCGGTGGCCCAGCACGGCAGGATGCCCCCAAGGCGGTGCAGGCATTGTCGAAGCTTAACGTGCCATACCTGTGTGCGCTGCCACTGGTTTTCCAGACCACGAACGAGTGGCTAGACTCAGAACTTGGCGTGCACCCTGTGCAGGTTGCGCTACAGGTACTGCCCTGCTCCCCTGCCCATGCCTTGTACACCCAGTGCCCTCTGTGTGTGAGCACTGTGCCTTGTCATCCATGCACGTGTCCGTGACGATGTTTGGTGACTCTTGATCATGGCAGTAGTGAAGAATGTGTGTTTGCCAAACTGTCCTGTACAGCTCAGATTACCTCTGTCCGGGCGGCTTCTGCCCACACAATTGTTTCTTCTATCCCTGCCTTAATGTGTGTCCTCTTGTATGCTGACCTTTTGTGCCTTGACGATCCTGGACGTGCAGGTGGCTCTACCAGAGCTGGATGGTGCCATGGAACCGATCGTGTTCGCTGGCCGTGACCCTACCACCGGCAAATCACATGCCCTGCCGGATCGCCTAGAGGCCCTGTGCACCCGTGCCATCAAGTGGTCCAACTTGCGCAAGAAGAAGGCGGCAGAGAAGAAGCTCGCCATCACCGTGTTCTCCTTTCCCCCGGACAAGGGGAATGTTGGCACGGCTGCTTACCTGAACGTGTTTGGCTCAATCTTCCGCGTCCTCAAGGACCTCCAGCGCCAGGGCTATGACGTACGCCCCATGTCAGATTTCGTTGCTGTGCGTGTATCGTTTTCCAACAGAATGCGATGGTATATGTGTTGTGCACTTGCACAAGATGTGATTACAGTCTTCGCTGCATTAGGCATCACAATCCAGCAGATGCATGTGTGCTGTCTGTCGTTCATAAGAGATACCCTTGTCTGAGTCTGGAGGCTGTGTCTTCTTCTTGGTGGCTTGTGCTTTCATATCTGTGGCGGGGTCCTAAGTCCCCACAGTGCTGTCCGCACTCGATAGGATGACAGCAACAATGTGCAGGTGGGCACCATCCCTGCATCTGAGGAGGCCCTTATCAAGACTATCCTCAATGATGAGGAGGCAAAGTTCAATTCCGCGGACTTAAACGTCGCGTATAAGATGTCTGTCGATGAGTACTACCAGAAATGTGAGTATGCTGAGGCCCTGGAGGAGAACTGGGGCAAGGCGCCCGGCCAGCTCAATACCAATGGCCAGGACCTGCTCGTATATGGCAAGCAATTCGGCAATGTCTTCATTGGCGTGCAGCCCACCTTTGGCTATGAAGGTGATCCAATGCGCCTCCTCTTCAGCAAGAGTGCCTCCCCCCACCATGGTTTTGCAGCATACTACACCTTCCTCGAGAAGGTCTTCGAGGCGGATGCAGTGCTGCACTTTGGCACACATGGCTCCCTCGAGTTCATGCCCGGCAAGCAGGTTGGCATGGCTGGCACATGCTACCCAGACAACCTCATCGGCAACATCCCCAACCTCTACTACTATGCCGCGAACAACCCTTCTGAGGCAACCATTGCTAAACGCCGCTCATATGCCAACACTATCTCCTACCTCACCCCGCCTGCAGAGAATGCTGGGTTGTACAAGGGCCTCAAGGAGCTCAAGGAGCTTATCTCCTCCTACCAGGTGTGTGGGTACCTTATTGTGGCAGGTCTTCTGATCTGTGGTCAAGCTCTTCCTGATGTGAATATAGGATACTTCTGTCATTTAGCACACTTGTCACGCATGCTAATCGAGCAACACATGCACCCTTTCAATTCCAGCTGATGTGCATGGCTGATGGTTGAGCTTGTTGTGTTACACCTGGGTGTATATACAGGGAATGAGGGAGAGTGGCCGCGCTGTTCAGATTGTGAACACGATTGTTGAGACTGCTCGTCAGTGCAACCTGGACAAGGACATTGATCTGCCGGAGGCGGATGCTGCCGACTTGTCGATGGATGAGCGTGATTCCGTCATTGGCGGTTGCTATCAGAAGCTTATGGAGATAGAGAGCCGCCTGCTGCCTTGTGGCTTGCACATTGTTGGTGTGCCTCCAACTGCCACAGAAGCGGTTGCCACGCTGGTCAACATCGCCGCGATCGACCGCCCCGATAACAGCCCGCCCTTGCGCGGCTTGCCTACGCTGCTCGCTGAGGCTGTTGGCCGCAGCATGGAGGATGTGTACAATGGCAACAATATCGGCACACTCGAGGATGTGGCACTGAATGAGCGCATCACCATGGCGGCGCGGGAGTGCGTTGCCGAGTTTGTACGCGACCGCACCGGTGGTGGTGGCCGTATTGGGGCCAACCCGACTGCACAGCTGCTCAAGTGGACAGGGTTCTACCAGGAGCCATGGGTTCGCGCCCTTGATGGCGGGGAGTTTGCACGTTTCAATGGTCAGGACATGGTTACGTTGTTTGGCTACCTCGAGTTCTGCCTGCAGCAGATTGTGAAGGACAATGAGCTGGGGGCGCTTGCTGAGGGACTGCGAGGCGAGTATGTTACACCCGGGCCAGGTGGTGATCCCATCCGCAACCCGGGTGTGCTGCCAACCGGCAAGAATCTGCATGCATTGGACCCACAGAGCATCCCAACAGTTGCTGCTGTCAAGGGTGCCAAAATTGTGGTGGACCGCCTGCTGGAGCGTGAGAAGATCACAAACGGCAACAAGTACCCGGAGTCGATCGCGCTGGTTCTCTGGGGCACTGACAATATCAAGACCTATGGTGAATCTCTTGCACAGGTGTGTTGACCTCATCAGTGCCATTACGCTGCTTCCTTGTCTGTGCCTCTGAGCAACTGCCCCTGATCATGCTATTGTAATGTTCTGATTGCAATGATGCAGTGCCTGTGGGGGAGGATGTTGCCTGCATGGGCTTCTGGCTGCTGAGCCCTCGTACTCCCCTTCCTTGTTTGCCGTGTGGTACTGAGCTTGTGTGTGAGGATGCAGGTCCTCTGGATGGTGGGTGTCAAGCCGGTTCCAGATGCGCTGGGCCGTGTAAACAAGTTGGAAATCATCCCTCTCGAGGAACTGGGCCGACCCCGTGTGGATGTTGTTGTTAACTGCTCTGGGGTGTTCCGTGACCTCTTCGTCAACCAGATGAATCTTCTGGACCGCGCTGTGAAGATGGTGGCTGAGCTGGATGAGGGCCCAGAGGACAACTACGTGCGCAAGCATGCGCTTGAGCAGGCAGAGGAGCTTGGCATCACCGCCCGGGAGGCGGCAACACGCATCTTCTCCAATGCCTCAGGCTCTTACTCCTCCAATGTCAACCTGGCTGTTGAGAATTCGAGCTGGAGCGACGAGAGCCAGCTGCAGGTGCTGACCTACCTGCCTTATGGTTTGATAGCCCTGCTGCACCAGCATCTTGCATCACCTCCATCCCTGCTTTGCTATAACAGCTTATATGTTTCTTGGTTGAGCTGTTGTTCAGTTGTGACGCATTTGAGTTCGAAATTCACAAGTGAACAACAGCTCAACCGAGAAATATGTAACTCAACTGTGTCGGTGCTCACTCTTCTCGATACACCTGTTACCGTGCATGTTTATTTGAGCTGGCTAGTTTGTCAGATGCCAGTCACAATGGTGTGGGTGTAGGAAATGTATCTCAAGCGCAAGTCGTTTGCATTCAACTCTGACCGTCCGGGAGCCGGAGGCGAGGAGGCTCGTGCAGTCTTCGAGAAGTCGATGTCCACTGTCGATATGACATTCCAGAACCTGGACTCTTCAGAGATTTCACTGACCGATGTGAGCCATTACTTTGACTCGGACCCCACCAACCTGGTGCAGGGGCTTCGCAAGGATGGCAAGAAGCCCAACTCATATGTGGCAGATACCACCACTGCCAATGCGCAGGTGTGCCCAGGCTAGGCTGCAACTTGTACATTCTGTGCTGGCTGAACAAGATGTAGCTGTTCAATTTCATTGGTCAGTGGACGTCTGGCAGAGTTTTGGGACTGGGATCTGTCATTCACCATGACTGTTCAGTTTCTGGTCCAGGGTCTGTTGCCTGAATCTAATGGATTGTGCAGGTTCGCACGCTAGCAGAGACAGTCCGCCTAGACTCGCGGACGAAGCTCCTCAACCCCAAGTGGTATGAGGGTATGATGGGTTCCGGCTATGAGGGAGTTCGTGAGATCCAGAAGAGGTTGAACAACACCATGGGCTGGTCTGCAACATCCGGGCAGGTAGATAATTGGGTGTATGATGAGGCAAACTCCACTTTCATGGAGGATCCGGAGATGGCACAGCGTCTCATGGATGCAAACCCAAACTCATTCCGGAAGATGGTCGCCAACTTCCTGGAGGCTTCCGGGCGAGGGTACTGGGACGCTAACGATGAGCAGCTGAACAGGCTGAAGGAATTGTACATGGAGGTCGAGGATAAGATCGAGGGTGTGGAGTAGAGTGTATGTGCACATGTTAATAGCCCAAGGTCTGACCAGTGTCTACTGTTTACCTGCGTCAACGTGGGCCATACCACCTATCCGTACACACAACCACAGACCAGTATTGCCATGTGAAATCATGGTCGTGGCGTTGCTCTGATTCTTGTGAATCGTGACCGCACCATCTCTGCTACAACAAAAATCTAAAGAAATTGGTAACATGCACTGCCTGACGACTCATTCCATTAACACAATGCTCCATCTTCTCGAATGTGCTACGGATGTGCTGCACTGAAGCTAATTCATTTTTGATGTAGCCGGACATATGTCATTTGCAGGCAGGTGTGCCAGCGACGGACATGATGACATGTCACCAGTGTCACCCTCCAGAACCCATAACCATGTAAACATATCCGCGCACTGGATCGAAGCCCCTCGATGTGACAAACCATATCCGTGCATTGTTGTGCCTTCTGCTGTGCCTTGGACGCCGTGCATCTGGCCATGCTGCTCCGCAGACCCTCAAGTGATCTGCGTCCTTCATGCGTGCGAGATACTAGATAGAGTAGAGAAGAGACCTACAGCATGTTCGTGATGCAATTGCGTACCAAGAGGTGGAGGGCCGGTGACAGGTGAAATTGGTGGTATTACTGGAGGTGCAGAGTGGGGGGGGGGGGGGCGCGGCGGTGGCGGCGGCGGCGGCAGCGGTGGTTGTGCCGGCGCAGCTGGTGTGGAAGGTGCGGGAGGATCCGCCGGGGCGGGTGGTGGCTGAGGGGGTGCATGCGGGCCAGGTGCGGGCATGGACGATGGGATGGCCGGGGGTAACATGCAACATGAGTGCGTGATGTGACGGCCATTCTAATGTTGCAGCTGATATACTTTTTGTAGGTGTGACAGCTGATTCGAATTGTTCAACCATCCAAATTCGCTCACCATGATTGGTCACAGCAGGTTGGGTTTGAATGGAAAGTCCAGTGTTGTAGGGGGAAAAATGCTTTAGAAACGTTGGTATGCTGCACATTTGGTCAATGCCTGCACTGCACCCCACACCACACCGGATTTCCCTCTCCATGTAAAGTGGCATTTTTCCACAACCATGATGAAAGCTTCAGTGGATATCAGGCCGTCAAAACCTCTGCTGTTGAAGTACATGTACGTCTGTGCTGGGCAAAGTGATCGAGTGCCTCCAACACGACTAGCAGCACTGGTTGGCACCAACCGCACAACAGAAAGTGGCTACATGCAATGGTCACAGATGCAGGTTTCCGATTTTACGCAAAATCGTGATTGGTTTTGATGACAATATCTCAACATGCTGAAAGGAG
The DNA here is from genome assembly GCA_900538255.1 of Ulva mutabilis. Classification (NCBI taxonomy): domain Eukaryota; kingdom Viridiplantae; phylum Chlorophyta; class Ulvophyceae; order Ulvales; family Ulvaceae; genus Ulva; species Ulva mutabilis. Next base: position 91,891 of record UNSF01000085.1, read on the forward strand.
TATGTTGTACATGATGCGGAGATCAATAGCTGATCGTTCTGGGCATATTACAAGTTATACTACCTGGTCAGATGTCCATGCGAATCATCAAAAGATGCTCGTAACATGTGTGCATGTGATAGGACCATCTCTAGTTCTTTAGGACCCCACTCTTTGGTGGGTGTCTTCTGCAGGAATAGGATCATTCCTTGAAAGTCCATTGTTTTCAGCTTTTTGCTCCAATACAGGAGAAATGCAGCGCATGCATAAGGTAAGAACTCGCTGAAGCGAGTGCCCTCGGCAAGATAGGTGTCCCACAGTCGAATTGAAACCTGGAAGGGAAGCTCCCGAATCAGCATGCAATTCACCCAACGAAACGCGAACTGAAAGAAGCTGATGCCCTCTGCCGTGAAATGGGTGGACAGGACGCCATCCACTCGCGAGATCAGCTCGTCCAGCTGATGTAAACACCGCTGTATTCCAGGTTGTCCGGCGGTGTAGACATCTTGCACCCTGCACCGTGAGGCATTTGGACCAACCTGGGCAACCCACCCTGCAAGCGTGCTCACAAACAGCTGCTCTGCATATGCGCATGCGTATGCACTGCGTCTGCATCTGCGCGCAAAAGGCTGCACTGCTGCACCTGCACCTATGCCTGCCGCGCTCTGGACTCAATGCATGGGATCATGTGTTGCTGTGCGGGAGCATGTCTGCACACTCGTGCTGAAAGCAAGCGGTGGACACGGTGTTTCTTGGCGCTGCGGGATCAGGCGGCACGCACCGCTCGACAAGCTTGCATAGACACCAGTATGAGTCTGCCTCTGCAGCCACAAGCTGTGCCTCGGACAGGCTGCTGGCCTGCCAGGCTGTCATGTCGTCGGTGTGAAAGTGCTCCGAAAGGAACACTGCTAGAAACGGCGTCACCAGATCGTTCACGCCCTGCACGTACCCACTGGCAGGGTGCCGCACACCCCATATGTACAGCAATCGCCTGAGCGTTGCTTGCATTGGATCTTGTTGAAAGAATGGTACATCCGGGGCTGTTCTGGGCACGTCAACAGAGACCTGCAAACAGCTGACTACAGATGTACAGGGTGCATTAGCTATGTGGCACCTGTGTATTGACTGCATGGGCAGTTCAGCACCTGCTTCAGGTCGGCTACATCATCATCTGAGCGCAAATCGTTGTCTATATCATAGTATGCTGGCACCATGTCTTGATACTCCTGCCGCTTCCGCTTCACAGTGGGCTTTGCTCTGCTTTGGCTTGGAGGCTCGTATCGCAGCAGCAGCCTCCAGCACCGCGGTCTTAGGCTGTGTGGTATACCAGTCCATGCTGCCTGCACGCGCAAGAGGCTGCAGCAAGTTTAGACGCTGATCCCTGATGGTTGCACAAGTGCGACGCTCATATAGGCTACAGTCGCCCCCTCGTCCGTGAAACAACTTGTGACATTTGTGGCTTGTACACGACACATGTAGCCTCTTGGTGCAGTACCGACTGCCACAGTGACGGATCGAGTGCGCACTGCTTCTAGAGCCTGCAGGTCTACGAATCCTTTTGACAAAATTCCTTCAAACTTCTTAAGCCGGGACTCTTTATAGCTCTGTGCCCCTAAAGATACAGCCCCTGAAGATACAGCTGAGTCCACTGCCGCGTCTGCTGCAGGTTCGCTGGGTGGGGCTGTCCCAGACATCTGGCCACTGCTTACCCGGGATGGTGGCTGATTTGTGGATTCCTCTTGGGTGTCGTCTACGGCAGCACGGGCAGTAGGATCCTGCTCAGGGCAAGTACTAGACCGCTTTACCCGCCCTGGAAGCGCCCCTTTTAGGCTGCTGAATGACTGCATTCACAGGTTCATCGTTTGATGCATGTTCATGTTCATGTGCCAACATGCAACAGCCGTCCACAAACAGGACACAACGAGTTCTCGGCACATGAGAAGCATGGATGATAGTGGGGGGTTCAATGTATCTATGTGTCGCTTCAGCATCGAGCTGAAGCTGGGATATCGACATGAAGCGACGTACCCACATGGTCATAGCTTCAGCGTGCGATCATTCAACAACAGCACCCACAATATACGGAACTATGATTGCGGTTGATGTTAGCATGGCATGATTGCTTCAAGATGTACAGAAGCGCAAACGCCACATACGAACGTGGCACTGCAAAACAGTTCGTGGCAGCTTCGCCGAATGTAGGCGTGAGTGTAAATGCGAGTGCTGCTACACAAAAACTGGCTATCGCAGCTACCGAAGAGGCGAGTGCTTTTGCCACGGTTCGATTCGACTAGAGTTGCGAGCGTAGTGGCTGGTGCACACACACTCCCAGCACTACTGCAAAGGGGACCTGGATCCAAGTGTCTCGACACCGAAATCGGGTGTTCCGAAAACGAGACTCCTGGTTAGACACCTTTCACGTCCGGGATGCACGCCTTTATCACCATTACACTCGGTTACCCATGCCTGTGCGCATCACATGTAAATGTGAATGCAGTGCATCACCGTGACAGTCGCAACGTACCAGAGGACACTGCTTCGGTGCGTAGACCGCCAATTTCGGCCTTGTAGACTAGTCCATGCACATGTAATCGGTTGCATATGCCACTGTACACTCCAAACGTATTCAATTGCACATGCCAGAGTGTTTATTAAATACGCACGAGTACATGAAACCACACTCTCCCGTTCTAACCTAGGCAAAGCACATGAAAACAATTATCTCCGGCGATTGGATACCTTCCTTGCCTTATACTCCTTTCCTGCACATTTCTTGGACCCATCTGCATGCACCTTGAGAAGACCCGCCTTGTAACCCTTGGCCTCGTTCAACCCACGGTCGTTCTTCACCTTGGCCGCCTTCGCCTGTTTCGCTTTCAGCTTGGCCCTGCCACGGATCGCCAGGAATCCAGAGTCGATGAGGTCTTGCTCCTGCTGTTGCTCTCGCTTCTTTGCCTTCTTCAATGACATGATGCCATGATTGGCAGCTGCACACTAATCTCATTCCTGACGGCTGCTAGTTGTTAATGATCAATATTACAGCCGATGCTTTGCGAGCTTGGAGGTCACACCGACTCTTTGCTTCTTGGGGAGCTTGATCCCCATGTGCATGAGCCGTTTGCTCATAAAGCTAGCCGCATCATGCTTACTGTCAAGGTGTCGAGACCCCAGATCGTGGACCTCTCTTGCGATCTCACGTAGGCTTGGAAATGCTTGATCATCTTGAGATGGCGGGGGCTGTGCAGAGGGGTTACGGCTGCTGCCCAAAACACTGACGGACAGCGGCACTTGCGCGTTCGTATGTGCGCTGTCAGCCAGTTGCAAGCCGGAAGATGTCAATATGAACTCCTTCGTCATTTTCGCTTGCGCGTGCGTTTATGTAAATGAGCTTTCGCGGCTGAGTGTAGATGTAGCGGTCAGGACTACTTGAGACGCACTACATCACTGGATCCACTTTCTGCACGCAGTATGCTTTGCTGTAGTAACACCTATATTCCTAGAGTTGATCGTAGCCAAGATCGCGTGCAAGAGCAGCGGACGGTAGTGCCTTCTGCCACGACGCAGCCCCAGAAACAATTCCAGAGCGGCCGTGTAAATGAACGAATCAGCAAGGATCAGCATTCCGTAGCACGATTTCCCAACTAGCCGCTTGAGGCAGCGCAATTCGTGCCATGCTCGCCTAGCAGAGCAGTGGATCGGCAGACGACAGGGTCGACCGCTCCCAAGTACAGGACCCCACTCGCCACAGATGCATTCCGAGAATCGCCATTGCGCAGTACTTATCCGCTAGTGTGGCAGCGGAAGCTTTGCCAATCCTTCCTGTGCATTGGCACTGCAGCGGCAAAAGATGCACCTATACTGAGAGATGGATGCGTTGTAGAAGCGTCCGAACTGACATCGATAATTGTGTCCGCAACACTGACAGCCACGAATGTCAATTGCGTCGCGGTCAGTTGATTCGCCCACATTGAATTCAAAATGCTAAATGTCACGGTGCCAAGATGCTCTGGCTTGAGGCCACCTCGGAGTTCATCAGCTCCGATCAACGCTCCTCCTGACAGACCAGCTTTGCGACATGTGGCCTGCCGCGCTGGATTAGCAAGCAGCACAGAGACAGCAACTGCTAACGCTGTACTTGCGGAAGACCTTCTCGATAGATTTCGTGCCGCAGATATTGACGGGTAGCGTCCTTTCATGCACCGCCAGTACGTGGGCAGCTTCGTTTGGTGGCGGGGGAACGTAATATGTCGTAACGCAGGCATTGCGTGATCTTCGCTCGCAACTTGCTCATGCCTCGGTGCTTGCACGGAATATTGGTCCGCGCCGAGAGCGGTGAACAGCTTGTGAAGCCATGCCTGCTCAGTGTAGAGGCATTGGGCTCACTGAAATGGACAATGATATTTCGCCGACGCAGCCTATTTTGATGTACGTTCAATCTGAAGCTCAAGTGTGTCTGGCCGTGCAGGAATGGCTACATTGATCGGGAAGAGTTTGGACGGCTTGCAGAGAGCACAGGCAGAGGAATGGAGTATGCCATGTTTCATTGGCTGGAGGACCACACAGTAGATGAACTCTTTGCGAAGTATGCTAAAGACTCTGATGAAGTAACTGCCATTACGTTTGAAAGCTTTCGTCGGCTGGTGCGTGCCCTGAAGTAGACCATGCCGCCACTGGTGTGGAAACATCTTTGGGTCAACGTCAGTGCCAGCCGGTATAATTCGGATCAGGATGTCTTTGATGGTAGCGCTAAGCTGCCCATGATCAAGCTCGAGGAGGCCGCGTCAGCCTTGCCATCACATCCAACACAGCGGCAGTGTGGAGAATGCACAGTTTCACAGTGGCTTCAGCAAGTGGCGCTCCCGGCGTTTCCCACACCGTCACACTTTACAGATGATGGATGCAGGCGGAGGATGGAGTGCTTCTCGAAGGTCGCTTGACAGAGTACAGAAACCTGTTTCAGAGGTGTGAATCATTCCAAGAAGACGAAGGTGCTCTGTTTGGCACCATTGCTCGTGAGGACGTCGAAGGGCTGTTGTCCATGCTCGAGCACCCTCTCAACAGCGATGAAGCGCACGAGCTGATGGATGGATTCTGCTCAGATCATGCATGCGGTAATGAGGAGGGAAGTAACCGCATCTCCTTTCAGGAGTTCCTGAATCTCTTTCGTGGTCACCTGTTGGACTTGCAGCAGATAACGGAATACCTGAAGCTGGAAGACCTGCCACCTCCAAACATGACCGACGATGAGGTACGCTGTGCTGATGACCACGCTCAAGGATGTTTGATAAACTACCGAGTCCTGAGTTATTGAACGCCCATTTGATGCAAGCTCTTTGGACACCAATTGTCAGTTTTGTGCATCTAGCCCTGGTGTGCAATGTCTTGAGGCATTTGTGCCAGGGCAGAGCACAGGTTTCGCAGACAGGACTGCAGGGTTGTTGGCTGTGCAGATTCGAGAAGCTGAGAAATTTGCTGGCGAGATCTCAGAACCTGAAAAGGGCGTATTCAAGGTGATTCACGCATGCCTTGCATCCCTCTTTTAATGTTTGCGATCATTCAGCCCAAGGCTCCTCAGCAGTGTACTGTTGGATGCAGAGCCATGCCCGCTCCATGTTGTGCAGGTGGAAAGCTCAGAACAGTTTGATTCGCTCACCAAGTTGCACCCTGATAAAGTGGTAGTGTTGGTGGCAGGGCTGTCTTGGTGTCGGCCTTGTAAGTCGCTGGGGAGGCCGCTGCAGAAGTTTGCGGAGCACTATCAAGATGGAGCCATCTTTGTTAAGGTGCTGGGCGATACTAATGACAACACGAAGCGCTTCTTCAAAAACAAGTGCGTGGCTTGTCACTCGCGTCCTCCATGACTGGTTCCGAACTTGCTACCATGACAATGGCCCTGACAGGCTGTTACTGTGCAGATTGAAAGTTAAAGCCACTCCACATTTATCGTTCTGGAGGAAAGGCGCATTGGCATACTCACGGACAGGCGCTAACAAAACGAAGCTGGAAGATGGGGTCAGGAGGTTTTACTGCAAAGACAGTTACACCTTGCCACAAGGGTGCCTGTACCCACCGAAGAAGTGAGGATCGGGCTAGTCCAGGGCTGGCAGATCTGGGCAAATGGGCGTGCACAGGCATGTTATGAAAATCATTGTGTGTAACTTCATGTACCAGAATGATGTGAGCCTGCTGTCCCTGCTCAGATAACAACTTCAATGATCCGACGGCAGCACTCGACTAGTCTTTTGTGCTCTGCAACAGCACAGCGTAATTGCTCTGGAACGGGCGGCTGTGGTGCGTCACATGTGCGTGCTTGTGCACAGTTTCCCCCTGAAATTGTGTCCAGTCGCTTTGTCACTGCTTGCAACCGGTGCTTGATCGCAGCGCGCTGCATTGTTTCAGCATCAACATCTTCCACCAGGCCTGGGATGCAAATTGGGCTGTTTGATGCCCAGCAAAGCCCTTCACCCACTGAGATGGCCGATGCAAGCAAGCGCCGCATGTGTGGCTGCTGGTGCAGCATATGCATAAGAGCTTTCTCGGAGTCTGCACAGAATCACCGCAAAGGCCTGTCATTGAAGACATGGCTGGTAGATGCAAGATCAGGCACATATGGTGCTACGGGTCTGACCTGTCGAAAACATCCCAGCAAAGCTGGGCTCAAGGCGTACTAGTGCTCTCTGCATGACTGAGTCGAGGAATTTCAGATCTTTATGGATGTCGTTGTGGTCTCCCCAAGTCCCGCATTGCCCAAGAGCCAGTCGATCCGCCAGATTTCCTTCTGTGCAAAACCCGTAATGCGATAGCAGCAAAGTATTGCACTTGTCGCTGCCATAATTCAGTAGGATTTCTTCACCCCTCTTCATAGGCCGCTGCGTACGGACAACATGGGATGCGCACGGCCGTGCATGCTGTGTGCAGGTGGTGGTGGATAACAAGAAACTTGCATTGGGTTCTGTGCTATGATTTGCGGAGTCTGCCAGCGGTACCAAGCACGCAAACCTGTTGCCATCGCAGTCTGACAGAGAAAAGCTGCGAGAGGACACGATCATATAGGCCCACTCGAAAATCGCCTCTGCCCCTGTGCTGTGATTGCGGCCCTGGCTGTGCTCATTCAGTGGTCCTACGTCACTCGAAGTACATCGATCCCTTGTATTGTCTTCAATCCCATCACAGTACATTTCTGCAGCGCTCCGATTAAATTTCAAGTGCAGTAACGTTGCATCCCTGAAGTAAGGCGTGCCTGGATTACTGGCAGGTGCGCAGGTGACGTGTATGCGGTCAAAGATTTCCAGAATACTTGGTTCACGGCCATTGATACACACAATGGAAAGTACCTACTGGGTAACTCCACGGAGCGGTGGTGCCTGGCTTCAGGAAACGCATGTGCAGCCATATGTGCTGCGCTGCATTGCGGGTGAGCTGCCACTTACATCTTGATTCTGAGAGGTCTGCTCTTGCTCGGCTGGCCAAGGCAGGGCAGACTTGAGACAACCACGTAATGTGCGAACTACTGGCAGACCGGAGCAATTGCACATCTGAAAGCTTTGGCAGTGCAATTAACCAATCACTCCACCATGATGCTTCATGCGCAGTGTGGGCATGCCATTGCATCCATGCAAGAAATGCAGCCAGCCGGATTTCTTTCGAGACCATCCGGTCACCAATGTATGCTCGCATAGGCTCTGGCAGCTGCAGTCCCCACAGTGACTCAAAGTCATTCAAGACCTGCACTATGGGCATGTGACGACATATGTGATCAAGTGGTTCCTATCCCACGGATGGGCTAATCGAGCAGATCCAGTGAACCGTTCGAGCCCTGGAGCCGCACGTCATCATGTTGAACTGCAGCAATGGCCCTTTGTTCGTGCGGGGCTTTGTGTTTGTCCAAGACAGTGAGGCAGTTGTGCAGAGGAACTGACAACACCTCCCCTGCACACGCGTCGCACGCGCAGAGCCCTCTTCCACCATATTCATCTTTCATAGACGCAACTGAGCAGGTGCTGACTCCATCATGCATTGGAAGACGTATGGCTTGAATCCCAGCGTCGCACGTGGGACGGCCCGTTCACAAGTACATCACATCGGTTGAGTCTAAACAGGGGTTTTAAGGCTGGCCTAATGCACTTTTTACGGTGGTCTCGGCAGCTTGCCTTTGCTTCGCCTTCAACGAATCTTGTACACGAGCGCAGCATCCTACTGCTCACGAACAGTTTTGTCCGCAGCTTGCATGGCAGCTTCAGCCGCGTCGCTGAGGCCCGCATTGTCTAAACTGTTCACAAACAAACGCAGCTCGTCTACGGCCATCTTGTATGGTGAAAAGCTCTTGCCCGGAAAACCACCCGTTTCGACGTCCCTCCGGAACTCCGTCAGCGCATCGTTGATGAGTAAACCCACCTGTGCATACTGCTTGCAGAATTTCGGCGTGACCTGGAGCACTGGCCCTGGGTCGGTCGGTAGAAACTAGTGCAGATTGGAAGACAGACGCAGTGCTGAAGTTTTGCGCACACCTGCTGGTGATGTGGGTGGGACATCATTCCAAGCAGGTCATGGAACACTAGCACCTGACCGGACACATCTGGTCCAGCACCAATGCCAATCGTTGGAATCGACAGGGCTTTGGTCACTGCTGCAGCCACAGCTGCTGGAACGCATTCCATGAGCACTGCAAAGCAACCAGCCGTTTCCAGGGCCTGCACACAGTTGTTGGCTGGTTGCCACACCACTTGCATGTTGCCACCCCAAGAGGATACTATGTGGTGGTCGCAGCGTGGCACACTCCAACTGCAACAGGCTCGCACTTTTGCTGTCTGCACCAGCGTTGTGGCCGCCTCTGCTTTTTGTGCTTGGGGCCTGAACCCTCCAATGGCACTGACACTCTGTGGCGTGAGGCCGATGTGACCCATGCACGCGATGCCAGCCCCAACAATGGCTTCAACTGTCTGAACTCGGGAGGTACTACCGCCTGCACGGCCTCATGTGTCACCTTATGCGCATTTCAGTGCAACACATGTGTTCACCAGGTAAGAACGTGTGTCTGCAGCGCGCAGGGTAGGACCAGCAATCTTGCCATGCTCACCTTCTACTTTAACTGCGTCTACATTTCCTTTTTTCAGAAATTGCATCGCCGTTGAAACAGCTTGTTCCTTGGATATTTCATATGTTCCGAAAGGCATGTCCCCTAGCAGGAATGGCCGGGATGCTCCTCTTGACGCGGCTTGGCAATGCAGAAGCATCATTTCCAGTGTAACGGGGACAGTTGTGTCATGGCCGTGGATCACCATCCCCGCGGAGTCACCCACGAGGAGGATGTCGATGCCTGCTTTGTCCACCTTCATGCACGTGCTTGTGCAGTGCCCACATGTGAACCACAAATTGATCAACGACTGCTATGCAATTGTGAGCAAAACATTACATGTACGGCGGAGGGATAGTCGTAGGCTGTAACCATCGATATTTTTTGTCCTGTGCGGTACTTCTGCTGTAGCACCCGAAGGGTCACCCTGCTGGGCACCGGTGCCTTTGGGCCCCCATATACAGTCGCATCCGGCTTTGTTGCAAAGTTTCTCCTAAGAAAGCTCGACGTTGCGTATGATATTGTACCCACATGCTTACTTACGCTCTGCCACACCACGCCTGCGGATTGGCGTGCGTGGGTCATGTTGTCGTGACCAACTGCTGGTGAACCGGTACCGATGCAGGCAGATGCAAATGTGACGACGCATGGTGCAGCTCTGACATACATATATATATATATATATACTCGCACTCGCTTTGATGCTGAAATCTAGTTTACGGGCAGTGAGACGCAGCTTTCGTGCTTTCGCTTCCGCGGATGGCTAGAGCTCCGCGGATTCCGGATGACCTGCTGCGAAGGTGTCGACTAGTGCCCTGGCAGGTTCCCCAAGCGGAATTCCGCACGACAAGTTCGATGGAAAAAGCAGCATACAGCACACCAAACTGATGTTCTTCTGTGCACTGCCTACCGTCTATGATTGTACTTCTCAAAAGGTTCAATGATTTGCTTGGAGCGCGTCTACAACTGGGCTGCTATCCTGGTCAGCTGAATCGGCTTTTCAGTCCCTGACTCGCACGACCAGCTTTTTCCGAACACCCGATTCATCTCTTAGGATTTAGTATGGATAATCCCAATCCGGAAGTGTTCGAGAGGCGAGCGAGGCGAAGGGAGCCAAAGAAGGAGGGGGAACCTCTTGACTCTGAGGATGTGTTTGACTTCATTCGAGACATTCAGGACCCTGAGCACCCATATTCGCTGGAGCAGTTGAATGTGGTTCGAGAGGAGCTGGTTTCACTGAACCATGAGTGCAAACAGTGCCAGTATGTGCTCAGGCGTCCAAACGCATTGTGGCTGGTAGCAGCAAGTGCAGATTACAGTACATGCAGTGACACATGCAGTGAAAATGGCATGCACCTATCTGGCCCACAGACTAGTGATGTAAATATTGGAAAGCAGGCTGAGCGCATGAAATGTGCAGGGTTCAGTTCACCCCAACAATTGATCACTGCAGCCTCGCGACCCTAATCGGCCTGTGCATCCGCACACAGTTGATGCGCAATCTACCCGTGACATACAAAATTGATATCTCGGTGCGGCTCTATGCATCCCTTGCTACAAGAGCCACACGGTGCATGCATTAGAGCGCGCTGCGGGAAGGCTTCATATACGCCTGTCGACTGTGGGTCATGGCCGCGATGCAGATCACAGAGGGCGGGCACGCATCAGAAGATCAGGTGAACAAACAGCTGAATGATAAGGAACGCGTCGCGGCAGCACTCGAAAATGAGCACCTGCTTAGCATGGTCGATCGTTGCTTGGCAACTGTTGCTGTGTCTGCGGCATGAACCGCATGCATTTCGGGGCCAGCGGGAGTGCAAGCAAAGCAGCTGCATCCGTGAGGCCAATGTTGTCATTCTGATCATGTCGCACAAGAGATATTAACCCCGGTGACAGAGTTCCTGTGGACGCGGAAGTGCGAGGTATGTGTGGAACATCATCACAAATGCTGATGATGACTTGATGCTACCTGGTCACAGACCAACATCATGGGACCCATATGACAGACGAGCTAGATAGCGAGCGAAATCGGGGGGCACGCAAGGGTTTTGGGCTTGGTATCAGACTTCGATTTGTTCACACTGAGGGCCTGAAGTAATTCTCTACATGTCATGCAAATCTACAGGCAGGGAAACAGTGTTGGTGCTGGATGATGTGTGCATGACAGCTGTCACAGCTGTCTGCTCAACCGTGCGCCAATGGGTTGGCTTGCCTGACAGGCGAGCCCTGCCTGCTAAGTGGTGTGGGCTCCTCAGCCAGCCTGGCATATGGCAGCGGGGTGCCAGCTGCGAGCGCTTCTGCATCTGCCTTGAGCACTTCTGAAGGCACTTTCCCCGCAGCAGCAGCCTGCGACCACCAGATTGCATGAGAATTACAGTGCCACCTGCAGGGCTTCTGCTCCATGCGCAGGTTCAATGACTACAGAAGACCCAACGGCAGTGTCTGTGTACTGAACAGGGATAGATACGCAATGTAACACATTTGAGCAGAACAGGATAGGCACACGCACCACAGGCTTCCCGTTGCTATCCAGGAACACGAACAGTGGAACGCCGCGCACTCCATACTCTGCAATTTCTGGTGCCCACTTGGGGTTGTCCACATTGAGCATTGCATAGTTAACTTTGCCCTTGTATGTTTGCTCAATTTCGTAGCTAGTGGGCAACAGCTCCTTGCAGACTTCACACCAGTCTGCATAGAACTCTGCAATGGTTGGCCGACCTGAAGACAAGGCTGCATCAAACTCAATGGCATCAGACTCCATTGCTGCAAATGATGGCCCACCGCCGGCCACCCTGCAGCAGCTGAACTTGTCAGAAATGAACCGTAACGTGCAGCTAGGTATCAGCAATGGAGTACTCCCGACCATGGTCTCATTCCTGAAGGACAGACTCTCGCACCTGGCCAAAACGAACACGCCTGCCCCAACTGCTACTGCAGAAACGGCTAGACCGACATTACTGGGCTGTGCACGGCCCATGGAATCGTTTGTATCTGCTGTTGGGGGCGTGTTGTGTGTCTCCGCCTCCGACAGCACCTCATTGGGCGGTTCTGCAGCGCACGGCACTCCACGCAGATTTGCGGGACGGTGCTTCAGGGGCACCCTGTAAGTATTTGGCCGAAGATTATTCTATTGTTTGATGGACGCCTGGCGCTGAATATCGCCACACGCAGTCTGATGTGCTGGGGTGATCACAGCAGTGGATGCACCGTGTGAGGTGAGCACCAAGTATGCCGTAGAAAGTATCGGTTCCTACACCTTGGTCCACTTGCTCGCAACGTCTTCCACATGACCATTTCCGCAGCTCTGATGTGTAACGGACAGCTATGACCGCTGGTGCGAAGCGCCAAGTGCCCTGAGCTATGCGCAGCCCAGCAACTGCCCCGTCAGCTATGAAGCGGCGATAAACTTGATCTTGACAATGGATCTATGTATGTATATATGTATGGGATTGTAAGGGATGCCCAACGGCGATCATGAGGTCACGGCAAGTCGGCGTGAGGTCCTCGCGGCACAGCGCTGCGCACAAGTAACCGCACTGATCAATAACGGCGAGATGAAGTCAATAACACCACCCACCTCAAGCAGCTCTTCTCATTGCCAGCTACAAGTGTGACGTGGAACAGTTTCGGCCTGCATTGACTCCCGCAGGCCGCACGAGCTCGCGCGGCAGAATCGCCACATGGCACCTCGCCTCACTTCTGAGACCGCAGCCAGAGCCGGCTATAAGCTCCAGTCGTGACCAAGCGGCAGCGATTGGGCGTGTGGATTTATTTTGCCGTGGATCTCCGTCACCTGCCTCAAGAAGCGAAGAGTCGCGGCAACCTGTCGCACCGGCAGTATGCCCTGGCGTGTATACTCCTGTGTACTCCGGGCAGCCCACCAACAGGTTTTGCGCGCCTGTCTGTAATTTAGGAAGAGGAGCTGTGTGTGTGCATGATGCAGTTATGCGACTGTCAGCGCTACGCAGGGCAGCAAAGCTGGCAGATTCTGTGGATATCTGCTCGAGACACAGAGTCCCCAGACTCGCACTGACTACTTGCCTGTGGCCTGTCACCAGTCAGTGGCATGCGCACACTGTATGTACAGAGGGTTACATGGTGATTTTGTCATCCAAATCAGCATCATGCGTAGACAGTCCAGAACTTCTCATGGCACCGAGGTGTGCCTGTCGCAAGCGCTCTACAGACTTGTGTATTTCGTCCACGCGGTTGACAATCGCATCTGATGGTCGACCTCGCATCGGCATCATCCCGGCGACAGTGGATGGGAGTGACCGAGACCGGCCATCATCTGCCACTGATTGTAATCCCAATTCCCACCCTGCACCCTGTTGACGACCTGGAATGGGGAGAGGACTCGAGCCTTTTAGGGGCGCATGCTCCCCGCTGCGTTTCAGAACTGCATAGTCAAGTGCATGCCCATCCAGATGCTGCCATGGAGCACATTTGGGGCAAGGATGGCCCCAAGTATCCACGGCCGCAGCTGTGGCCTTCGTCGTAAGACATCCTGCCCTGCAGCTGCCCAGAGGTGCCTTCAACTGGCAGTCAGCTGCGAGCACAGGTCGTGTGGTGATGTCGGCAGAGTCTCTTTGCACATCGTCTGCTGGGCTACGAGCTGAATGGTGTAATCGCTGCATAAGTTCTGTGGACTGGCTCAGATGATCGACCAGCTCGCTCGCCTTATCTAAGTGCTGTCGCATTCGGCGGGCGCGGTCAGCGTGAAAGCAGGGCGAGATGTGGCTTCCAGAAGCGAGAGCCAGGGGATGATATTGCATGCTCTCTTGGGCAGGGCTGCGCCGCGGATGTGCTCCATCTGTAGCTGACGCATGGTCTATACAGATCCTTGGCATGCTGGGGGGTGGAATGGGTTCACAGGGCTGGGCGAGCTGTTGGCTAGACAATGGATCATCATTGACCACAGGGCTGCCAAGAGTTGCTGTTTCACCTTCAACTGGTTTATGTACAGCATCACGACCGTTTTGCCACTTGGCCTCAGGGGCTGTGACAACCTCGACAGCCTGGCAGTGAGCACCTGGCGTTCCACCATGAGCTTCAGCATCATGCATGCATGTTCCAGGCACTCGTCCACGCTCTGTGGGCGCACAGCTAGAGGCTATCCCCTACATAGAATCAGTGTGAGCCAGTTGTGAGATGTTAAAGAGGCGCACGTCAGGTTTGGGAGCATGTGCACCTGTTCAGTGATGTGTGTGCCTGGTCCAGTGATACAAGCCTGTGCAGTGGGGACGTTCTCAGCTGGACCAAGCATATGCAACGATCCCTTCAGATCTTCATCCATGTCACCAACATCAAGTGCTTCGTCTACCCCAGCTGTACCGCTTCCAGGGTGCTGCGCCATACATGGACCAAGTCTGCTACTCGCGATGTTTACGTTTGCGGTGGTTGTGCTACTTGCACTCCTTGCCTCTGAGACAACGCCAGATGCATGTGTGGCACACGTCCTGAAAGACTCGGGAGCATGATCAAGTGTGCCTGTGACAACGGTTCTGGTCAATCCAAGCTGCCCATTGCCCTGCTGTGGGTCGTCAATGTGCTGGCTCAGGGCATCTAGGTCAAGCCACCTGCGCCGATGACATGCTGGGCCGTAGACAGGCTGCGACAGAAGAGATGGCTTCGTGTGCCAGCCCTGGGAGTTGCTGCAACTCCGCCGCCGCGGTTTCGTGCAAAACTTGGGGGCAGGATCCATGAGCCGCGCAGCTCTGAGATCAAATGATAGCCTTGCTTCTGGAGAGTCCAGAGTGCCTGAGCACCTCAGACGTGCTGGCCGTGCAGGATGGACGGTTGGCGCATGTTCTGGCTGACAGGAGGCAGAGCGACTCTCAGTGCTTGCAAGCGCATGCGAAGCTGGGGGGAACGCCGGTGCATTACCAGACCGGCAGCCACCCATTAGTGGTGAGAAATTGCCACATTCCAGATAGTTGTTCTTCACCTTGGAATGTGGTCGCGCAGACGCTGACCGGAATTTAGCCGCTCTGCCAGGACTTCTGTGCACGCATCACCATGCCTTTAGTCATGGTGGCATTAAATGCTGGTCAGGGTGCAGTACAACAGGGAACAGATGTGTGTTGCCATGGCAGAGTGTCTCAAGCACAACATAACATGGTCCAGCGAAGTCTGAGCAGCGGAAAGCAATTCACCCAAATTCGACGCACCCAGTACATGTTTTTCTGCTGATGCCGGCAGCAGCCTGTATGGCCCCGACTCTGTTGAATGTGCCTTGATGCCGTCCCCCTGGAACCCAACAAACTGCTACGCCGCTTTCATGTTCTTGCAGATTACGATCGGTGTGCTGAGATGCCCCTCGCTGCCGATAGCCCTGATGTACATCAAAGCATGCAGGCCTCGATGAGCTGCCGGGACGCTTGCTGGGTCCTAGAAACTCTATGCGCTGATCTTGGTGCACGTTGTGAGCACTGTGATATTCAGGTAGCGCTGCCATGTTGCTGCAAAGGCGATCCATGGCTTGTGCAGGAACGGTGCAGCCTGACAAAGCGGCATCAGCTGCAAGTTGGGTTCTGCCAGGCCCCACGGTGCCATGAGTTTGACGGACGCCTGTAGCTGCAGCTCCATCTACACCTTGCACTGGACCTGTGCTGGAGCCTTGCTGATCACCCTCACCTAATGCCACCCTTTGTGACACACGACCAAGCGCATGCAGACTGCCTGAAGGGGACGACATCAGAGGCTCTTTTGATACACCTGTGCTCAGTCCGAGCTTTTGCTCAAGCTCTTTGTAGGCTTCAGACCCAAGTCGATCCAACAGCCGCTGCATTTGTTGTGATGTGGCTGCCTTGGGAACCTGGCCCACTTCTGTGTGACTTGGGTTTGCCGGCTTCCGCATAGCCGCATGCAACCGGACTGATGCTTTCGATATCAGCTCTTGCAGAAGGTCGATCGCCTGATCACGAGGGATAGGGTTGTTCATCATGGAGTCAGTACGAGACCGCTAGCTCAGCATTGCACTGGCTTTGTTCTGCTTGCCTTGATCCCTTTGAATGGGTAGGACACGGTCAGCAAGCGGCCATTCTGCAGCACTGTGAAACGTGACCGCCTCTGTTGCTTGGCAGAGCTGCGAATGCCACTGACGGCGAATTGGCACAGGTGTCTATGCTGCCCTGTACCAAGCATCCTCGATGAGCAATATAGGCGGGAGTGCACATTTGCAGCAGGATAATGAGACGCAAATGGACCTCGCAATTTGATCAGAAAGAGAGATAGCCATGTATGCCGTTAAAGAATCAGCGAACCTTGCGCAATACGACCATGTGTTCGTGCGGAAGGTTTCAAACGGAGCCATTCCCATACCCAGAGACGTCGCCCATATGCCGTTTTCCAGGATCGCACGGCAGCTCCCACCGTGGTCCGTCCCACAGGTCACGGCTGTGGTACTGAGCCAAACAGTACACTGCACAACACAGAAGCGCCGTGGACTGAAGCGAGGTCTCCAGTCATTTGTATAATTTTCGTCTGCGAGGCTGCACAGTCCAAGCAGTATGCGTGATACTCGCGATCGACCGATGTACGCGAAGAGGTGGCCACGAGCGGCAAATACTGCAGAGGGAAGCCAACGCCTGAGCGTACATACATACTTACTTAATACTGTGCCAATCCGCGACAGTAAATAGACGCTGCCACTTGTTGAGGAGATAATCTGGTAGCCACTGCCTCCGGATTGCGTCCCGCAGCGCTATCAGGCAAGTAGGACCGCACGCTGCGAACTGCACATCGAATCAGAGTAAAACGGCTAGCCTTGTGGGCAATAGGCCGTTCTTTTGAGAGACTTATCCAATTATCATCGCTCACGAGCCACGCTTCGTTTAGATTGTCTCACACACCAGTTCGGAACATCTGCGCTGTACCGCTGCCGATCGGCAAGAGGCAGGTACGCCGGCAAACAGTTTCCAACTAGGATTTGTTCCACATGGTCGTCATGTCCTCTTTTTTGGTTTCAGGCAGCGATGGATGGATGCTGGCAAGAAACGAGGCTGTGACTTGATGGGCGCATTGTGGCGCCATTTGCGTTGGCATTTGATCACAACGAAAGCATGGCCGGGACGCCGCAACAGCAACTAATTTGGCTTGACGGTGGGCATCAGCATCATGTGTGCCTATGCCGGACAGCGTTTGTTTGCAGACAGTTCAGATTCGTTACTTTTGCAGTCACAGTCCGAGACATTTTGGCGAGATATGACGTGGGGGAAACTGTTGGCGTAGGAGGTGCTTGGCCTTGTCAGACTCGATGTGGGCATGACCTGTCATACATTATCAGTGAGTATGTGATCAAGCTATGGTGCATGTGGAATGTATGCAGGTTTTGCGGTTGTAAAGAAAGGCAGAGACAAACGCACTGGGGAAATAGTTGCAATCAAGGAACGTTTCTCTGATGAGAAATGCTGTCTTAATGTGGCCAAATCTATGTGCGCATGTACATCTGTGTCAACTTGCCACTTTTACGCACTTGCTTTGCGTGGATGCCATAGTGCACCTTTTGACATCGAAAGCCGTTGCAGGTCGTAGACAAGTGGAGGTATGCTACAGAAGAAAGCAGTGAGCGCGAAATCCGCGTCTTGTCAAAAGTCGCACACATCAACTGCATCAAGATGCATGCTGTCTTCGTTACAGCCAGGCGAGTTTACATTGTGACCGAGCTTGTCACTGGTGGAGAATTGCTTGACATGTACGCCATTATCCACAGTGTGCATGCATTGATTCCGCTTGATCGGAGCCCTGCCGGCGTGTTGGCATAAGCATTCTCAGGTCTTGCACGATCTGGGTCAACTGCACCAGGAATGGTCCAATGGGATGAAGTCTACCTGGATGCCAGTGCTTGTGCAAACACCAATGCAGCCAGTCCGCCGTTTGTCTGCAGCGTGACAGAGCATGGCGTCTTCAGTGAGCCTCAGGCTGCATACCTTGTGAGACAAGTACTCTCTGGTGTGACGTACCTTCACTCCAAGGACATTGTCCACAGAGATCTGAAGCTCGAAAATCTACTTTTGGATGGTGAACTTCCAAAGGCGGTTGTCAAGATTGCGGATTTTGGATTGAGCAAAGTGTTTTCCAGCAATGCAACTCTGTCCACAGTCTGTGGATCTCCGCTGTATATGGCGCCAGAACTGTTGATGCTAGATCAGAAGAGTGCCTACTCTCCAGCAGTTGACATATGGAGCGTCGGTGTAATCCTCTTCATCCTGTTGGCCGGCTACTCGCCATTTGGTGCGCGTCTTACTGCAGTAATTCTGTGTTTCTGATCATAAGCAACCATTGCAACAGATGTTGCTTGCTGCAGATGATGTGAATGATGCAGCGCTCTTTGAAAAGATCAAATCTGGCAAGTATGACGACGGAGACCCTGTGTGGGAGACAATATCCAGTGGTGCTAAGGCCCTGGTGGCACAGATGCTAGATGTTCACGCAGACAATCGCATCTCAGCTGAGCAATGCTTGCAAAATGAATGGCTGATTGAGCAGGCGCGTATTGTTGATGAACTGGAAGATGGCGCAGCATTGCCAAAGGCCCCGCAGGCCGCATACGTTCGTGCCGAAAGGCAGGTTCGTGCAGTTTCGCAGATGCGGTCTACCCGCAGTCTGCAACAGCAAGCATATGCTGCAGCAGAAACGGGCCAGACACAGGTCCCAGCAGTTGTTGAGGATCTACTTACGGCAACCAAAAATAGTTTCACCGAGGGCCAAGGGAGTGCGATGGAGGCCGGGCTATCTGAAGATGTGAAGAGCCAGAAGGGGGCCGATGATGGTGCCCTTGATGCAGGAAACGTTGATGTAGAAGTCCATGATGACATGGCATCATACCTCTAGATCGTGTTAATGCGCATGTCGGGCACGGTACTGACCAAGGTGAGACCGGCCACGTGTAGCGTTGTGGCACCACCCAATCAATGTTTCAGCAGCGTCCATTGCATTCGTTGACTGGCGTGCCATTATGCTGTCGTGTTGTCAGGTCGTTTGTGGCAAAGCTGGCACTCTGGGTCAGTGCAATCGGCATTGTCCGCTCTGTTCTGAAACAAGTATGGTCCAATGTATCCAGTAATCGGTTTCATAAGCGTTGTAATCAGGGAACCGCGTCAGTTGCTCAAGCTCAAATTAGTACATCAAGCTTGCTTTGGCAGTCGTGGCGATGTAATGTGGCTGCTAGCGTGACTGTTGCTGTGAAGTTCGGCCGCGCACTGATCGCAATTCATTCCAAGAGTTCTTGTATTTCATACATGTAGCCCTCACAAGCGAGTGGCACGGGACTGGGCGGCACAGCCACAGCCTATCCACCCGCGCACGTGATATGAATACAATGCCTGCTTTTACAGAGATGAATCAATGATGAACCTGGACGTGGGCCCGAGGAACATCTAGAAAAGCAGCGCATAAGGCCACAGTGCCGCAAAACGCACAGCTTCCGTAAATAAAAACCTGACTGCTAAGCATGTATAACATCTCCCGATCAAAGCTATAGGTAGGCTGATGTTAGCATGCAGTGCAAGCCATCCCGGACATGTAAGCGGACCACCCCCAGGCCCTTGCTGGTGTGAGCGCGAGCATGACAGCAGGTATCGCAACTGTATGAGCCCTTTTAGCCAGAGTCTCTAACCACTGTACAATGCGGTGCGGCGTACTCCAATCTCCCAACATGTGTTGCAGAGGCATTCTATTCGACTTGCATTCTATGATGTATGGTGTGCAGTGGATCCATCAGACCACAAATGATATAGAACTAGCTCGTCAGGGGCTTCCACCGCGTGCTCAGCTCTGTGCGGCCCATGGGTTCAGTGCAGTCGTGGACTGGCATGACAATCCAAACCGGGTGCTTAGTCCGTCTGTGTACGCCACTCTACAGTAATAGCAGCGCAGGTCAACGTTGTAACCGTAGCAGCACCCTTCCTCCTCTGTGGCTGTCATCTGCAGTGACCGGTAGACTTGGATGAGTACCTCTGGAACTGAGAAAGTTCAAGGCACTTCAATGCAATGTGGGCGTGCTGCACGCCATGGGGCTCTAACGGGTTGCATTTTGCACGCGACCTGGGGGCCTCACATGCTGAGGATAAGGTGCCTGTGGCACTCATCTCCTTTTCTCCACTGTAACGATCTATACACTGTATCTGCAGTGCCCCCAAGACAAATCTCCACTTGCAGTTACATTGAGATGATGTCGCACGCCCCATAAAAGGTCGCCCTACTCACGGGCGCTTGCTCTTGACAGACTTCGGTACAACCATGGAATTCGCTGAATTGTAACTGGCGAAGGATATATATGCTGTCCACACCACTCCACACATGCTCATGTACAGTACTTGGAAACGTAAAGGGATTGCATAAAAATTTATACATGCTGCAGGCACCCAAAACTTCCAGCCATTGACTAGGGTTGGAAGCAAGTCGGCCTGGATCTTCCGCTTCAGACGATCTCCTTGATTTTGCAATGACAAATTCCATGCGAACGCAGATGACAGGACAAGTGGTCCGAGTACGACCTGATTTAAGCTCACTTTCCAGGCAAAGCTTTGGAAACCGCGGCCTGGGAATGCACTTCCTAAAGCACCATACCACCAGTGCTGAAATGGCCCATAGAATAGCAATCCAAAAGTTAGCATCCGCAAGCATCGCCCGGCTTCGAAAGGCTTATCTAGGTTCATGTTCTTTTGCATGTGCCATTTCTCCAACCCCTGAGCAACTAGGTCTCCTGCAGCCGACAGCGTCCCGCTGGTCAGCCCGGCCTGCAACCATGGATTCAAGCCCTGCAACATACACCTCAATTTGGGCCATATTCATGACTGATACGATACCAATGCATCTGTCGCGCCTACACGCTCATCATACGCAGAAGGCATAACAAACACTGCCGGCGTTGTCTGCATGCACGTGTCAGACGTACAATTCGTTGAGCCGATGAATCTGGTGACGAGCCTTTTGATGCTGATGCTGCTGTCCGTGATTGCGCAGGACCTCTGCGCAGAAACCTAGAGTTAATAACAAGGACGCGAATCATACTGCCTCTGGTTTTGCAAACAGCGTCGTCACGCTTCTGATGCGCGCCAGTCGACTGTGCCGACTGGAGCCCTGAACATACGTCAGAAACCCTTTGCTGACAAATGTCCAGCACTGACTCAACTCGCTTGCAAAGAGTGTATGGCTTCATTTGGTGTGATCGAGGCCTGAAGTCTTGTCCGGGTTCCCGCTCCCGCGATAACCCGCTGCGGTATGACATCACGGGGGCCTCGCTAGTTCAAAAAACACGCATGGTCTGTGAGGCGCCTGGCTTGCCAGGCACTCGGCACATATATGTGCCTCCCCGCAGCGTAGCTGCATCATTCGCGCATTCCCTGCTTGTGATCCCTCCCAATCTGCCGCTCCCAGTTTTCTTTTTTTTGTTACCTTTGTCTCTTCTTTGCCTGGTAAGCGCGCGCTGCATCACTGACAGCATGGTTGACGGCCCCGCAAGCGGCGTGCCCGCACCCTCTGACCTCCCTGACGGGGTGCAGGTGGTATTGAATGATCCGATTAGTGCTGCTGCCAACGAGGTCTTGGTCTGGCTGGAGTTTCTGAACCGAGCTGCGGTCAGGAATGCCATCAACGCCGATGCGGACCTCCGCACGCGCGTGGATCTCGCCATGGTGTGCATGCAGTGGGATTGCGCCACAATCGGGGTTGCAGAGTGGTGCGCGCCAGCGTCGGCATGCATAACGCCACGCGTTGCAACTGCGCACAGCGGCAAAGAGGCGTACATTGAACTCATTTATGGTGATCACTCGCTCAAAATTTAACACAAACATTGACATGATATTGCTGAAGTTGAAACAGCAAGCCTGTGACTTGGCCGAACACAAACGCTTCAGCAACCGCGAAGCAGGTTGGTGATTGACCTGAATTTGGAGGCCTGAATTTGGAGGAATGGGGCATTGGAGCTGCAACCGGGCTGGATGCATTGCGAAAAAGCTAACTAAGCACTGTGGAGGGCGGCCACAGGCAGGGCAGAGGAACTGGTCACCTCCAAAAATGACAGCCTGGGGATGTGTGCAGGTGATAGTTTGACAGGTTGCGGGTGGTTTGCGTGCGTTTCCGTGGCACCAGCAGTTCACTTGGTGACAAGAGTGAGAAATCAGGCGTTTTCAGGCGTCCGTTTTTTAGCAGCAGCCAACACCAACCACAGTGGAACCAGTAACAAGGACTTTCACAACAGCAAGGCATCCGTTTTTGCTGCCGGTTGTGGCTGGCAGGTGGGCGACATGGCAGCCATCTCCTGGAATGTTTGCTTTTGGCACGCTCTCTAACCCCGAATGTGGCAGAAAGCCACAGCATGCAGCAACCCGGGAATTTCAACCCCGCGCTGGACCCGCAGCGTATGCTCGGTGTGGATCCCGACACCCCCAAGGATGGTACGATTCATTCGCAATCCTTGTGGCACGTCTGTCGGTGGGTCTCGGCGGGCGGCCGTCGTTGCCGTGCGTTTCGCGCCGTTCCGCAGATGCCCATGCTCAGTCCGCCGGGTGCCGTGCGGTACGGGCGTAGTGATGTCGTTACTTGGGCGATGTCGTGTGCCCGGACTCATTCGCTCCCGCGACACAGTACATGCGCAAACCCCAGTTAGTACACACTGACATCCCCACACGCTGTCGGGCTGTCACAGCCACGAAATGCCTCCATGCAGGCGCGCACGCGGCAAGATCGATCGACACGAGTTCACCAAAAAAGTTTCCGTTGGTAATGCGCCAATGCCTGCGCCCTGCGTACCCGTCAGCATGGTCACTCGCACGCCCGCTTCCGCGTCCACTCAGCCACCAGCATACTTGTCTTGTCACCCGTAGGCACATCTGTTGGTACATCTGTAAGGTGCAGTGCACCTCTCCGCCGCGCTAGCATGGGCTGCCGGCCTGCCAGCTAGGCCTCCAACCTTGGGTTGTGAAGCTGCTGGTATGTGACCGTCGGCCGAACCAGGCGGCCGTGCCGATGCTGCATGCCGACCTCTTGCATGCAGCCAAGTCCATGGCTGGTCTCCAGGGTGTAGACTCGGAGAGCGTGGCGGGGCACAGCTTCCGGCGCGGGGGCGCGTCATACGCGTTTCGCGCGGGTGTGCCAGATGTGTTGATCCAGCGCCAAGGCGACTGGCAGTCCATGGCATACAGGGAGTTCCTGACCCTGCCGGCCGCCAAGGCACTGGAGGCTACACGGGCGATGTTTGGCCTGATGCTACAGCCCCCCGCCGAGGGCGGCCTGGGGGCTAGCATGCTGCAGGCTGGGCTGGAGCCCATGGACAATGCGGTCAGGGGCCGCAGTGCCCTGGGATTGTTTAGTGATGCGGCTGAGGCCGCGGCTGCCTCCGGCGCCCCGGGGCAGCGGCAACAGGGGGGTTGCAGGTGGGGGTTTGCGCTCCTGCTGTGGGTGTGGCAGTGTGCCAGATCCGGACCGCGTGCCCTTGCGGCGCGCGTGACGGCGCGGCGGCCGTGGCTTAGGGATCAGGGATCATGGCCCCCCTCACATGCCGATGGTGTCGATCGTAGGATGACTCGTGTAAGACATACCTGCATATTTGTTGACGTCTCCCGTGACTAGACTGGCAAGGGGCCTCCTTCGAATGCATGGATGAGCATGCCAGCAACTGAGCGCTCATGAGCATGCAGGGCTGGGGTTATGGAGGCGCAACCACACTTTGCAATGAGCATGAGTTGAAAACCGCTTTGAAAGATATTGATGATTTAGATGCCTGCCATCTGCACCTGGGTTGCAGCAGCAGAGAAGCATGCAAACAGTCAACCCTACTGCACGTCAGTACTAGTACTCCACACGCGCATGGTCATGAGGTTGGGAAGCGTCGGTTGCATACAGATGCGCTTCATGGCGGCCACGCCATAGTTTAGACTGACCTGCCACGAAGTTGATATAGTCATCTTGATTGTTTTGTACATTGCACAGGTATCGACAGTTGGTGCTCGCGATGGTCCCCAATTACCAATCATTGCATGTGGCCTTGACGGTGACCGGACCTTCAGCACGTCCTCTAGAAGAGAAGCCTGTGGTGCAACGCCCTGACACTACATTCGGCACTGTTCATATGCCACAAATCCGAGTCAACAATCCTGTGCGCGGCCTGAGGCATGGCCTCATGGGCTCCAGCGCAGTGATTGTGTGTCTGGGCCATTTCATGTGCTCCGTTGATGCCAGTACAGCTGGAGCGTACCGAACAGTCGCAGACTGATGCATCCTGAAGCACATCACACATGAGTTGAATGTGGCATCCACAACGGCAATACAATCGCGTTGAGACGCATTGTAGAAAGCTCCACCCTTCGCTCTCTGCAAACTATTTTGCTGCAGACTGATCCCTAATGTAGCCTTAAGCTTGCCTCATGGATGACGTACAGCAACCTTCCGCTGCATGTGGATCCACTGGCAGGTGCGTGACCTGGCAGAACATTGACAGAGTGGCGTCCATGCCAGATGCGTTAAGTGCATCTATGCCAGCATGAAAAAAATTGGCATCTGTGCACAATAGCTACGTGGTTGCTCCCGCCCATTGGCGCCAAATGTCAGTAATGGTGTTGACCGTTCTAAGTGTTGAAATGCAATGTGGGAGGCAATGGTGCCACGCCAGGCCGAGCCATTGCAAGGTAATACGCGATGCGAAGCCGGCATGTGGTGAAGACATGAGTTGCACCAGAAAGTGCCACTGCAATTTGCACAAGTCACTCCAACAACTGTACAGGCTGAAACAGCAGCCACCAATTCAAACAAATCGGTTTCTGCGCTGACATTGCATCTGCACTGAGCTATTTGTAATCGCATCTCAACGCACACGGACCCGGCCACCAAGCACAACATGCTCCTGCGTCTTGCCCAGATGCCCAGCACCCAAAAGCTGTTTATTTGTAGTGTGTCTCCACGTCCGGAAGCAGGATAGCACCCAGAGCGAATTACCAGGGGCTGGCAAAGGCCATCCCAAGCTTGGGATGGCCAATGCAGCCTGCAGGGGTGGCAAGTTGTGCGCAGCAAGGGGATGTGCGCTTTTGCTGAGCCTCGGCCGTGGCAATCAATATGACTGATTGCAACCAGCAAGGCCATCATTGGCCTGGTTCCCGCTACCGCGATAACCTGCTGCGGTATGACATCACAAGGGCACCGCTACTTCAACTTGCATGGTCCATAAGGCTCGGCACATAAATAAGCCGCCCAGCAGCATAGCTGCATCATTGCGCTGGCCCCGCTTGCAATCCTTTCCAAGCTGCTGTTCCCAGTTCTCTTTCTTCAGAGCGTGTGACAGCCCTTGGGGGCTTCCACAAGGCTCAGGGGGGGAGCGTTGCTCTCCTGCTGTGTGTTTGGTGTTAGGCCAGATCCGGACCGATCCGCCCTGCATGCTCTGATCCATGCATGCCCCAGAGTTCCTGACCGCGTGCCCAAGCGGCAAGCGCGTCGTGACGCGGCGGCTGTGGGCTAGGGATCCAGGATCATCGACCCCCTCACATGCCGATGGTGTGGAACGTAGCTACGCGTAGGTGACTTGCGAGGTACAATGCACCTCGTATGAGAGCTAGAATCTTGCCCCTTCGATCAGGGCGCCTCTTGACTGTGGTGCACGAAGATCAACGCAGAAGCCCAACAGCGAGTGCAATAACAAGTTGGCAAGCAACGGAGTCCCAGCAGGCGGCCAGCAGAAGGCAGCAACACTCAAAAACTCATTAACTACAATGCACTGCAGCGACCGCACACCAACGCACGCCCACGGCATGGGCTCCACCCCGCCACACCGAGCACCACCACCCACCAGCACACAGTCACGGACACACCCAGCCAATCCACGCGTTGCTCACGGCCACCACTGCACTCAGCCCCATCCGGGCCCTCGCATGCTAGTCCGAGCAACCCCCATGCGCGCCCCCGGGCAACGGCCACCTGACGCAGGGAGCACCGACCCGCACGGAGGCCCAGCAGATGCAGGAAAACAAGGACACACTGGACGCCTGGACCCCCACACTACTGCGCGCGCGTCAGTCCAAGGCCGAGCGCGGAGAAGCGGGGGCGGGCGAGCACGCCCAGACTCGGCGCTGACCATCGCCGCTGCCGCTGCAGACCCCTGTGACTGTGCCATAAGACATACCGCCAAGATCAAGTTGCATGCGGTTCCGGGAAGATGAGGTAATGGTTGTCGCTGTGCAGTTTCGCACGCTGCATGTTCGCACGAGCGACTGATTGCTGACACAATGATTGCTGCATGCCCGTGACGCTAACACCGTGAAATGGCGTTTCACATGTATGTGTACCGGCACAAGGACAGCGAGATCGAGGACGCCAACATAAATAACGTCTGGGTACGCAGTTGTGATAAGATTAGGTGTACTATGTGCCCGTTCTCGAGTTCTTCGTCGTCAACCCGCAGCCTGCGGGTCGCAGGGCCACACGTACACGCATGGGCGGCCCGCTATTGACTGCTCTGTTGCCTCGGCGCTGCTTAGTCCTAGATCTATCATCACAGTGTAACAGGCATGGGCGGCCCGCTGCCCGCACGCGGCCCGCGAGGGCCATCGCCGCGCGTTCCAGCTGACAAACCGGACAGTAAGTTAGCATGCAATGCATGCCTCTCGGCGAGCATTTTGTTTCTGTGATGTTGGTCTCGTTGCAGCAGTGTTCACATGCTCTGAGCCAGCGCACTCCGCGCAAACTACACTACTTTCCTCGGAGGCATTTGCTACTTCATTGCTTTTATATGGCATGCTGGTACTGTCCTTTACATGGGCATGCTCCTTGCGGGTGGCGAGTGCAGTTTAGAGTCAACAACGCGCAACGAGCTCGAACAGGCGCTCGTCGCTGCCGTCCCTTGCGGCTGCAGATGCTGATCATCGTAAACAAAGCCAAGTTGTGGTATATACAGCGTCAGGTAGTGCCTGATCGTGGAATGCTGCTAGTCGGCGAGACATGAAGCCGACATGAAGGATGAGACATGATTCGACTTGCCCACTGCAGGTGGCCCACTAGTACTGCTGTGTATGGCAGGGACCGCTGTAGATCGGATATCGCGCAATCCACAACAACGTACACCCAGCAGTATACCTTCTGCACAGTCTATTTCGTGTGTCTTGATGCGACGCGTCTGCCACTGCCGATGCTCAGCGCCTGTCAACAGTGCTTTCACCACTTGACCAGCTCAGGCATGCACTCTCGTAACCCCTCCGTTTACCAACATACGATATTTGAAAAACGTACACTAGCATGTTTCTGCGTCTTTCCTGCTTCATTCGCTGTGCCATTTTCAGATTTTCGCTTTGCCTTCGTGAAACCACCGGCAGCTTCACAACCAACTGCCTGCAGCCCTTTTCCCCTTGTGCCCCACACCTACTGATGTCATACAAGTCGGAACCGACAGAAAAATGCAGCTGTGAGGAGCAGGCTGTCTGAATGCCCCTTCCTCAGCTTCGTTGCAGCTTCGTTGCAGCACTGGCCAAAGGGGACGTCAGCATGACTAGCCTACCTGCTTGATGTCGCGACACACACATGTCGCATGGCGAGCATACCTGATAATAATGCTGACATACTGGGTGCCTAGGATTGCGACCTCTATGTGCCCTGTCGGTGCTTAACAGTCGGTGATTGACAGTCGGTGCTTGTCAATAGGCACGCGCCTACCCAGGTACCTTCAAGTCACAAGACGTTCCCTATGAGCTCGGCAGTCACATGTAGATGTGATGTGCTGAAGTTTCACTGTTTGTGTCAAAGTGATCGCATCTTACTCCACAGCTGCACGCGATGTAGTTAGACCTTGCCATGCCGGGAAGTTGAGCGGACACATATAACCGCGCAAATGAACAGCACAGCTCGCGCGCTGAACACAAGACGTAGCTGATTTCGCTTGCTTTCATGCTATGTCATCGAAAGACGATTTTCATTGATGAGGAGGCACGACGAAGACGCAGTAATAGACGGCAGCTTGGGGGACGGGGAACACGACGAGTCCCTTACCCCCAGAGATCTTGTACCGCCTAAGAAACGTAAAGTTCCGGTTTCTGCATACGTCATTCTTGCGGCCGCTGTGCGATCCGCCTCTTGCAAGCCCAGATTTGCCAACACACGCCATTGCGGAGGAGAAGTGTAGTACTACTGCAGGTTTTGGCAGTTTCGTCTGCAGGAGTTGTGTTCAAACAACTGGAACGTGACGTCAGGCCTGTGACAATTGCTGCATGGCGCCTGCAGGCTACAACAGCTGTGTTAGTCCCCTTGTTTGTATGGCAGTGGCGCAGTGCAACACCTGAACTGCGGCATGATTGGCTGCAAGCATGGCACATTATGTCGGCATCAGGCATATGTCTTGCAGTGCACTTTGGGGTATGGGTTGTTGGTTTAAATTATACAACACTTCCACATGCACTACTGTTTGTCACATGTACTCCAATATTGATCGCCTTCGGATGCCTCATCTCACGGATACCTATTTCCCGAGCAGAGATCGCCAGCGTGGCCATCGGCTTTGGAGGCATGCTCTTGTGCGAGATCAGCACAAATGGCTCAAAGGTTCGTCATCTGACATATACAAGGTGGCAGGCGCTGTCGCCACGATAGCCACTAATCAGCGTCGGCATGTGCTCGGCATAGTCCTTTGTGGAAGGAATCTGCCAGTGTAGGGAAATGCTACCTTGCTTGGAGACATGCTGTCTCTGGCAGGGGCTGTGATGATTATTGGATACCTCCAAGCGGGCCACATCCTTCGTGCTTGGATGCCAATTTTTCTGTATGCTTTGCCTGTAACCGGCGTGGCAGCAGTTCTGCTGACAATAGTGTCAGTGGTGCTCGAAGGTGCTGCGATCAACAAGCTGGGCGCAGAGGGAGTGTTCGGATACTTTGAGTCCAGGCACATTTGGCTCGTGCTGTACCTTGCAATTGGCCCAGGTGCGCCTATGAGGTGGACAAGCCTAGCACTCGTTTCTTCTGCATGGCTTGCTCACGATGATGCTGCATATGCACGTTTTGTGCCACGCATGCGCGAGGTTGTTTGTAATATAAGCATACCCTTGAATGGGTCATGTTTTTCAAGCAATCGGTGCTGGACGTCGCACTGTAATGCACGCCTATGGCATTGTGCTTCTTGTGCCCCCTGAAAAGTTTCTGTTGTTTTCCGGGGGTAGCAACGTGTTGATGTCATGTTTGCGCTGCAGGCCTTGTTGGCCATACAGGTTTCAATGCACTGCTGCGGTTCTTTCCGCCGCTGGTTATTACCATGGCAGTCCCATTGGAGTCAATCATTGGATCAATGCTCGGATGGGTGTTTGGGGTATCTGAAATCCCTGGTGTCTGGACATGGGTTGGCGGGCTCATCATGGTACGACTGCATTTCCAGAATTGGTGCTTAGCACAAGCTACCAGGTGCAACCATACCATCACAAACAATCATTCCACCTGTTGCAGGTTGGCGCACTTGTAGCATGCACATATGCTCAAGGACGGCACAAAGCATCCATGGAGAAGAAGCGAGCAGTCAATGAGGCGATGCAGGATGCACTAGGTGACAACAGCCTGGTGGAGCTCTCAAATACATTTGCGATAGTGGATAGCTCTGATGATGATGACCTTGATATCGAGGAAGGATGACACTGATAATACTTTGCTCCTTGGCTAGATCACGGGGTGCTCTGAGAGTTCAGATCCTACGGCAATATGACCAGGCGTAGGAGGGTGGATGCTTTCCTCGGACGAGGCCGTGAAGCGGCAACGGGGAGCAGTAGAAACGGATGCTGTGGCCAGTGAAGTTGAGTCGCTACAATAGTGTGTGAGGATATTCATAGGATGGCCATTTTTGTGGGTGTCATGAATGTCAAGTCTGCGCATCATCGTCTGTTGTGTCTGATTTGAACATCCACCAGCATGCAGCACCCACTGACTGTCATCGTCGGCTCGTGGTCATCGCTGATCCTGCGTGTAAACAATCACAGGCAACCGCTTTTTGACTAAGACACACTCGTGGTGTTTGCTTTTTGAGGGGTTTTCGCTGCTGCCCGTGCACGGCCGTGGCGCAACTCGGTGCTTGTAAGCGCCCAAAAGCATCGCCGTCATGTGCACAGATACGGCCCACTATACAGAAAAATGTGCAACAGTTGCAGTGAATTTTCATTTCAGGAATCTGCGTGCAGCTGCATCGTGCCTACGTGCAGCCCTATGTTGGCGCGTAAGCACACTCACTGGACCACACTTCCAAACTAGTCTCCACAGTAGTTTTCTCCCGAACTTGCTCCCACGCGTGTATGCGTGTCGATTTTGAGTACATTTGCACGTATCTTGACGTATACCTTACATCCTGCAAGGCAACACGGATCCGCGTCACAGCATGCCTCTGAACGCGCGCTAGGATTCATGCGCATTCGTGCTGCCATCGCTGCTGTATGCGCAATATCGATTGCTATTGGCATGCCCAACGACCACGGCTTGCACCTCACAACTATTAACTGCGTCACTGTTGTCGGGTGTGAAGTACTCGGATGGTGCGAGGTCTCGTCGCTTTGGCTGGTCCTAAACAGGTGATGTCGGTGAGTACGTCAACTACTTGCGCAGTCACAATTGTGCACAACACTCATGCAGCTATATTCGCAACATTGAAACCAATATCACGTTCTCATAGGACTGCATTGTCAGTCGTTAGTTGTTGTTGCTTTGATTTCCCAGGCAGCAGGATCTAGAGCCAATGAGTCTGGAGGACAACGTCAGAGTGACCAGCACGGCTGCAGTATTCGACGTGATCAAAGTCCGAAAGCAAATTAACTTTTTGCCTCTCAAGGTCCGGACTGCTGGCATTGCGGGTCCCGCTACCCGTGTGTCAGGTCACGAGCATGGTCGTCGTGTGCTGTCACGCATCCGGGTGTGATCGCAATGGCACTTGCAGCCAATGTGCTGGCCTCAACTCTATGCAGTGGCTGCACAGGTCGAGTTTGGGCTTGATTGGAGCCGAGTGACAGGTGAAAAGGCCGCATTTCTGTCTGTGAAGGTATCGTTTCGGTGCTTCGAGGCTGTTCAACTCGACTCGACGGCCTTGTGTCGAAGTGCCCGTGACTGCCAACTCGAATTCCTGTTTGCCATAAGCTGATGTGCCTCAGCTATGTCGCATACTGCCGACATAGGTGACGCCAGCTGTTAGCCACATTGCGCAATGTCAATGCTCCATCCTGGACTGCCTTGGGCAGTAAATGATGCATCGCAATGGGACACACCTTGAGGCCCCCACACTAGATACAGCAACTACGCCTTAAAAAAATCTTGTTTTTTGGCACTTGCTGATTACCATCATCTGATCATGCAGGATAGACTTATTGATGGCTCAATTGAAGTTCAGCGTCATGAGGTGAAAGGACCCCAGCTGCTATACAGGTGCGGTCATTGCACTGAAATAGTTGCGGTCTCTGCTCTGGACATTGCACCCAACCCTGCTTGCTGGGATTCGGGTGCTTGTTGTTGCCCTCGCTGCTGGGCTCCAGCGTCGATCTCAGTGAAACATCCAACCCTGCTACAGGAACATACGATTGCTCCTAGCTAGACCTAGTCAGTATCCCAACTCGGTCATGCATAGTGATCTTTGCACTGTTGCGTGATCTGTGTTTGTGCATGATGAGCCCAAATGCTTGTTGCATGCAGGAAGTCCATCTCATCTCCGGTTGGAGGCATGCAGCTGCGAATGGGTTTCAATCTCAACGGTAAATTGTCAAGCTCGACACCTGGACTGCGTCGTGATGGTCCATGGTGTCACTGATTGTAATGTTGCTGTGCACTCCGTCTTTTGTCAAATGCAGCATTTAATATTGAGATGGGGTCCATGTTTGCGTATGCGCCCGACATGTCTGCACATGGCAGAGCACATGCATGCAAGCATTGTAAATCCAGACGGGTTCAGGGCTACGTGGCGAGCCATTCGCACCATTTTTTGGGATTGGCTATGATCTCGGCCAAGGCAACAACTTTGCTCAACTCACAGATGGCAATGGAATTGACTTCAGCACGCGAGTACCACTGGCGAGGAAGTACAAGATTGAGGTGCACCATTCGCCTTTGCACCTGATCGCGCATATCAACTCGATCAACTGCCTGTGCCACATCTAGCCATGCAAACAAAATTCGCACGGCAGCGCACCAGTGCGCTGTGAGGAGCTAATCTTCGTTTCCATCCGCTCAAATGCCAGAATGAAAAGCTGGCAACTGTTATGCCCAAAGTCACTCTGATTCTATGTGGCAGTGCTGTGCAGGTGTGTGGGAATATCAAGCTTCCATTGCCAGCAGCGCAGTACGACCTGGGCAGTGCACACAATGGAGTTACTGGCTCACTGTCTCTGGGCGAAGGCGCACTTGAAGTGAATGTAGCCCAGATAAATCCTGTCCTATACGTGTAAATTTGCGTCACTGTGTGTCATTATGATGTAGACAATATTCACACTTCTCATTCACAGCTTCTCAAATTCGCAAGCGTTCCAGCCATCAGGATAGACTACAGATGAGCGCGTCCGCACTCCGGTCACGGTAACCGTGCACGTCCGATAAAAGTTCACATACTGTTTCGCTGTGCTCTTTGAAAACCAACCTTACGGGATCGCGCAATACAAACAGAACTTTCGGGACATCCGTAGTCCGTGGAGACAATGCGAGCGGTTTCGCAAAACGTTTTCCCAACATTCGACCAAAACCCTTGTCTAGACATCACTAGTCGAAGTACTTCGAGAAGCCGCAGAGGTGCCAGACTTGAAATTGCGATGCCAGTGGCAAAGGGGGGCATATTGGCTCCCGCTGAAGGTTGTGTGAAACAGCTGTGGTTTCGGTAATTCTATAGCATGCTCGCACACCTGGCCGCATGCATATGGCAGTGGCCCGGTCAACCCGCTGCACCTGGTAACACATGTATATACAGCCTGTCAAGCTGGCTACAGCCCACCGCGATCAAGTACCCATTTATATGTACCCATTTCTCCGTCAAAGAGTTGGCAGTGTGTGACGGCGCAGTGGGGCCACGTGGGGCCGCGGGCTGGAGGCGGGGTCCACGGTCGGAGGCGGGGCCCGTGCGGGCTGGGATCCCCATGGGACCAGGCCGTGTACCAGCGTGAGTTTGGTCCCGAGCACACACAGGCTGGTCTTGCTGTGGCTGTGCTGACGTTTCGAAGCGATCCGCTCCGGTACCACTGATCTGCAGCAGCTGTGGCATAGCAGCGTCGGGAGTTTTTGGGGGTGAACCGGGCTGAACGAGCCTTATAATTAGGTGCGCGTTCTGCAAAAGCCATGATCCACACCTCTCATACACTTGATGTTGAGGCCAGAATAAGCTCAAGTGTACACATGTTGATGGTGGTTGTGGGGTTGGGCATTGCTGTGCTGTGTGGTCCTACATGTATGGACCAACATACAGTGGATTGAATCCTGAGATTGATGTGACTGCGAGGTGGGAACGCGGCCGCGCGCGGGTCCAGAGCACGCAGCTGGAAGGGCTCGCCTAGCATCCTATGTGATCCAACTACTCAAATTGTAGCCCAACCTTTCATTGATATATACGCATTTGCTGGTTGTGGTATTTTGCATTGCCTGGCTCACCCTGCCTCGTAGCATGCTCTGCACCGAGTACGCTCTTGCGCATAACCAGCACACTCCCGGATCTGCGCCGCTGCGCTTACTGGGATTATGGGAAACACAGCAAGCTCGAATTCGGTGCACGTCTGCCTGGATCGGGAAGCATACCAGGCTGGCTCGTGTGTCACAGGGAATTTGTACGTAAATGCTCAGAGCTCGTCTGCCGAGATCACTGCCTTGTACATCAAGGTGAATTCCTCAAGATAATAAGAGCCGCTTGAGGCCGCAGCTTCTGATGGACGCTTCAGGCATATGCTCCTGCTGGGCACCGCGAGACCATGCGATCGCAATGACACGAGATCAGTTCAGGACAACGATGCATCTTTGGAGACGCAATGCTTGCACAATCCTCAGTATCCTCAGCTGATGTGTGTTTATGTGTGATGGTTCAGGTGGAGGGCGTTGAAGAAACCGGATTCACATACCACGGCAGAACTAGTGCTGTTTCCGAACGAATAGACCAGGACACATCTCACATACACTGCCGTGGTCGCACGCAGTTCTTTTCCGTGCGCACTCCTGTTCTCAGTACCTGCTAATGGAAATGCACAGAATGTACTTATCCCTACAGGAGCAGGGCCCACACAAACTACATGCCGCTACAGGTTACAGTGCCGCTTCAGCTACCGTTCGAGATGGCTTCGAGTAAGCCTTCCATCGCGGCCTCGCAACTTGAAGTACCGTTCAGCTTCCACTTACCTCTTGGCACTCGCCCGTCATTCTCTTTTGAAGGGCGTGGAATCTGGTGTGTCCCAGGCGATTTGCAGAGCGACCATGATCGCCACTCTGACCATTTTCAGAGCAGCATGTTGAAGCTTGCCAGAGATAGGCACACCTCAACACTCTTTGCCCTCACCTGAGTGCGCGCTGATAGGCTCTCCAGCTGCAATCTTCCAAATGTGCCTGCCAGCCATGCTCCACAGAGCTGCCGCTCATGCAGGGCCAACATAACTTACACAGTCTCAGCGGTGGTGAAAGCAGACAATGTAGCATCAAATTGGAGTGATCGGCTAGAGTGCAGCACCCCATTGACCGTGTACAGCCACGCACCGGGAGCGCTGAGTGTGCCAGGCACACAGGTGGAGAGTTCTGGAGAGGGCGATATCGCTGACTGCTGTGGCTGCTGTATGCAGTGCCCCGCAGCATGCATGCCATGCCGCGGCTGCGCTTGCTTGCGTGGCCACACGTGGTGCCACCTGGGAATTGACTCGTCCCACGTCGGAAACGGTGGCACCCTAAAACCACATGCAACGATTCTGGTCCGCCCTTATCACTTCTGCGAGAAACGTACTCTGCATGTTGCTGCTGCAGCTTGGCGTTTTGAGCATCCCCATCCGCACGCGTGTGTTGAGGCCAGGCACAGGGGCGCGCGGCGGCATGTAAAGAATAGCAGAGCTGTGTTCGCCTGATTTATGTGGTCTGCGTGACCGCTCTGGCCCAGCACTGCATGTTTTGTGGACCGCCTGTGGACAAGGCGACTGATTGTCTTTGGGCATCTGGGTTTGCTCACCCAACACCGTGAAGCTAAGCGAAGGGCACCTGACCAGTCTCGCGTGCATTGGTATCCTCTGCGCTGCATTGTCTGGATGCACAGGCTGACCGCTAGCTCACACACAACCTGTGTCTCCAGAACAGTTCCAGTATTCCGGTCAAGTGCACACTCCGGCTTGTGCGCTGCATCCGTGTCTTTGGCAAGAGCTGGCAGGTCAACACGGAGAGGTACAGCACCTGGGGATCAGTCTCAGAGGTGGAGGCCTGGCGGCATGTGGAGGCCTGCATCCGCCCGGACAGTGCCCGGACCTACCGCATCGCCACAACGGTGCCGTTTCCGCGGGGCGGCTCAGACAAGTTCCCGCCCTCTGTGCTCGGCGAGCTGATACAGTGCTCCTACAGGGTAGAGGCGGTCATTGCACCTGTGGGTGGGTGCTGTGGGTCCAAGATCCAGACAAGCGTGCCTGTGGTCTTTCACACGGTGGACCGCTCGCAGCCTGCACCTGAGGCCCCCACTGCGCCGCCGCACTGGGAGCCTGTTGTTCTCGAACAGCAGGTGGCGTTCCCACGCTGTGCAGGACCTGCCGAGTATGCAGCAGCCGTCGCAGGGCATATGCATACTTCATCTGCTGATTCTGCGATGACCATGGAGCACACGAATGACAGCGCAGCACACCTGTTCAACCATGCACTTATCATTGCCATTATCGTGGCCAGTCCTTAGCTGCCGCCATGGCCGCAGCTCAACGACCGGTGCTCGCTCATTCGCACACTGTGGCTACGTTGAATATGATCGCAACTCTTCCTGCTGACGCAGTGTTAATAAATCTGGGCGAACAATGCACAACACAATCCTGGCGTTCAGAACATGTTGCATGTTGGCCGTCTGTTGTGTACCTCAGGCGGGTGTCGTGTTCATGCAGTAGTCTGCCGATAGGTGCTGATGGTTTTGCACATGCATGCGTTTGCACCATATGCCTCTATCCACATTGCTAACTGCTTGCAGTGACTGCTTAAATTCTGATCTTGGTAAGTGGCATGCACCATGTGCAGAATCAATGTGCTGAACGTGCGCATGGCTCAACCCAGTCGAGTTTCAAATGCTGCCCGTCTACGCTCCACAATTACATGCGAGCATTTGCTCAGTTCCCTACCCTCAGGTTGATAGCTGATGCGCCAAAACTGTACTGATTCTTGGCCTCTGCATTGCAGGAGGTAGCACTGCCTATGCAGGGCCTCATCACACCACAAGTGCCCATCGGCATTCTTGGTGATGCAACAGAGCCACTATTGCCACCCCGTACACAGGAGTTTGCGCCAATGTACGCATCATGTCCGGATGCTCCTGTAGTATGAAGTGGCTAGCGTGGCTCTGGCTTGGACTGCCAGGTGGCGCAGAGCACAGCCGCTGTGCCATGCCTGATCCCCTTCATTGCCCGAGGCTTGCTATCCAGACCGCCGCACGATGTTCCACCCCAGTGTGTTCTTGTTGCCATTGCGGAGTATCGAACGCTTTAAGCTTTTCTGTTTTTGTATAGGTGTGGTGTCCAGCCACAGTGCATGAGCGGGCATTTGATGACTGTTGTGGTTGTTTGCCCAAACTTAATACTGATCACAGTGACGATATTTTAGGCAGGTTCAGACGGTACATGTGGTATGAACGAATGATAGGAGTGTCGGATCAGTGTGGCTTTTGGCAGTATTTTGCCTGCACGGCATACAAAGTAGTGCTGGCAAAGCACAGGAGTGACGCACAATGCAATGACTCAGAGTACGCTGTAGTGTGTACTTGTAAAGTGCAAGGAGACGGGCCTGATCATGCGCTTGGATCATTTTAACCGTTCGTTGTCGCACGACTGTGTCCCGCATGTAACAAGAGAGTTTTAGACACGGAGATAACAGAGCGTTGGTGCACGGGTGCGAAGGAACACGTTACACGGACAGACTCCACATTGTGACAGAGCAGCTTGGCATAGCATTGTGTCGTACGTTGGAAGTGATCAAAATTGTTGCCGTTGCTTCAGTTTCGATGTTCCACGAAGTGTGAGGCTTTTCATCACCTTATCAACAATCTCTGCGCGTCACACTTGTCGTATGTACCTGCCTTCCTACGAATGTGGCTCAATGCCTTACACCGGCTGCAGGTTCAGCACGTGTAACAAGTGCTGCCGGTCATCCATGGTGTACTTTTTTGAAACCACCAGCCGGCGGGACATGGCCGGCGGGACATGGCCGGCGGGACATGGCCGGCCATTGGCCACGCGGAGCTCGACCGCACCGATTACAACCCGAGCCCGTCACAACTCTGATTTATGGCGTAGGGTAGCCTGATCCACATACAATTGTGCGTTCTGCATATGCGTGCTTATCTTTCGCTACCTCACCGTGGTATGTACGTACCTCGACCTCGCGCCGGTTCATCCCGATTAATCGCGACACATGTACGTTGCGTGCGCTTGGCATGTGTCCACACGTGCGCTCGGTGAGCGCATAACGCCAGCTGCATAGCAGCAGGATTCATATGTTTACACACACACTCACACACACACACGTACAGGTACACACAATTCAACTCGAACGCTGCGCCATCTGTTGGCATACCTCACGCAAGCGGCTAAGTCCGTGGTCTCGCGCACTCTGCCTTTATCGGACTCTGCTCCGAATGGATCGTCTGTGCTAGCGGGACGTTAAAAACGCCATCGCAGATTGCACAGCTTTTTGTTCTCAGGGTCTACTTGCGGCGTGGCTTCCTCTGCTCCAGGTCGGGTAATGGCGAGCGTTCAAGCTCGTATACCAGGTTTGGCGAACTAACTCGAGTAATGTGACATTTTATAGCTGTGTATTTCGTGTGCTGGCAACTGTGGGTGCGGATTGCCTTTCGCGTGAAATTCGACGGCCACGCTCCACGTTGCTACTTGTCGGGGCGGAGTACAAAAGCCAGGCTGTTGAAATTTGCACTGGCATGTGCTCTGCTCATAACGCAGCCGGTGTCTCGCGTTGAAGCTGGGAAGTCGTGACGGACCGCAGGCGTTTGTGTGCGCATCGGCTTGTTAGGCAGAATTTTGACTCGTGAACAATGTCATTGTGCAGGTGATTCTATCAATGAGGAACGACCCCTTCAGAAGAAACGAAGTCCGATTACATTCCCCGCGGACAACGTAAGCTTCCTCTGCGATGCCATGCAATCATATCGATATTGTAGTAGCTTGGTGGGCAGTTTGTCGTCCCGGGCAATTCCCGATACGGTGCCGTCAGCCAATAGAGTAGTGCTGCTTGGTGCCACGGGCTTGCAACATGTCGGCAGTGTGCGATGCGGCACGCTGTGCCCGTATGTGGCATCTGAACCCAAATCACAATTGCCAGATTCAAAGCACAGGTCATCAGCACCGATTGTAAGCTGCACCTCCACGGTGCAGACGGACTTGAACAAGAAACTCGTGGAACCAGTCCGTTCTCAAGCTGCTGATTTACGCAAACAATCACCGTCATCGGGTAGTGCGACTTATGTCGGTGTACACCTTGACCGTGAACATGCTGTTGAAAGTGTGTTGGCCGGGCTACTTCCCATACCGGAGTCATGTGTACGTATTTTGACTGAGTCATGGGAAACATACAAAGAAGTGACTGTTATCATTTCAGAACTGCGATCGGATGTAGTCTTGGTACGCCTACTCATGCTGCAGTATGGAAGTGATCTTTCGCTGGCAGTTGTATCAATCTCAGACCCAGATTGTGCAGGGATACGCACAGTTGAGTTCTGCTCCATTACGGAATGACTCTGTACATAACACATTTCATGGAGCTGCATCCGTGTGTGAGGTGACATGGTGTAAGTTTGGCGAGTTCTCCAAGAACATTTTCAGTAGCATGCCATTCGTCGTGAGGTCGCACATACCCGGAACAGTGTTCAATGTGGTGCGTACCCTTCAAGTGTACGTGCCCAGCAGTCATACCAATACCATATTGGTGAGGCATCTGTCAACAGCCTATTGACTGGGTTGAGTGTGTCGCCCACTGATCTTTCGCCAGCCACACATGCAGAAGCTGGGAGCGGAGGTTGTCAGAATTCTGGAAAGATGCGCACAGCAGTATGCGTTGCCGAGCCCTGTCACAGTGGCATCGAACTGGCGTGAGATCATGAGACAGCCGAAAGCACAACCAACTGTGTGGCCGACGGCACAGCAGGCTGGTTTTGGGGCATCTTGTGGCGGCCTGCTGTATCCCAGAGGCATGCCTGATGATCATCCCCCAATGAAGCGCCCTCGGCAAGGTGTGTTACCTGCGCGAAGATTTGAGCAAGGCGGCTTCATCAGCCGACATGAGGCAGAGCGCAATGACGGAGCTCGTGGTAGGCACAAGATCCCTCCTGCCATCCTGGCAGTGCTGCATGATGCGCCTGTGATGCGGGAACGGCCAACAGCGCGGAAACGCCTTGTGCAGCTGACATTTGAAGAGTACTTAGATGTGTATGGTAGAATTGAAGAGGAATGGCATCGCCGGCAATTGGAACAGGCATGCATTAATAGCGGCCTGAATGTCAAGAGCCACAGTTGACATGATACAGCAAAACCTCATTGGCCAGGGATGACATTGCTTTCGACAGTTGATCCACCGTCTCGGCCATGCATCAGCAGCGTGTACACCACTCATTCACTAGATGAAATTCGTCATCGCTGACTAGATTGCCACAGTTGCTCATGAGCATGAGACTGCAGGGGAATACACTATTCCTGATCTAATTGTAAATTTTACCAATTGTCAGAATGTGGACATTGTTCTGCAGCCTTGGTTCTGAACTGATCGTTGTGCAGGCCATTGCACTCACAGCATGAGGCAGTGCGCACGAATGATAATTCTTACTGCATCAATGTCACTAAACGCCCAGTAAGACGTCAGCTGCAGCATGCTAGACATGCACTGTTTCATTCCCGCAAGATTCCTAGCAGCTGAAAGGCTAGTGGACAAGCACATGAAGCAGTCCAACCAAGTACAGTATAACGACATAACCGGCTGTACAGCTTTACATCCATTGGAAGTCCGTCTTGATCACAAGCAACCTGGGAGGCAGCTCTGGCTGACCGTCTGGACATTTTACTGACCACATCACCTGAACTGTTCATCCCCTGCAAAGGCGGATTATCTCCTTGCCAATCTTGCTAGCAATAAACATGCTCTGGAGATCAGCTGCATCTGATGCAACTTGCATACATGCATGACATTCACATGAGGTACCAGCAGATGGCGCAGCCCGTACCGATGGTTGGTGTTGTGGGGTCTGGGTGCCATTTTCTGCAGCGTCCACAGCATGCATGTCATGCACAGGCAACTGCCACAACGCCCGCAGTCGCGCAGGCGCTGCACCGAGCACAACCTGCAGCACAGGTGCCCACATCACCCCCGCCGCCTCCTTTGCCGCTGCACACAGCACAAGCCCGACTAGGAGCTGCGCCAGAGTGGCGCGCACGTGCGGCCAGCTGTGCAGGTCGAGCAGCGGTTGCATGTGCATGCCCAAGCGGCCGCCCAACACGACGCCGAGCGCGGCGCCATTGAACGCAACGGCATCCAGGAAAGATGGCGTGCTGCGGAGAGGCGTGGGGTACACCAGCATGGAGCCTGCCGCGAGAGCAGCGCCTGACAGCCACGAGCCGGCGGTCACCCAGAGCAGGACGCGACTCGAAAGCACAACGAACACAGCGGCCGTCACCACGGCAAGCAGCGCGCCCGCCAGCACATCTGCAAGGGAATGCATGATGGAGTACATCCGGCAGAAGCCTATCCAGACACCTGCAGCAGAGCGGTTTGCCAATGAGGTGTTGATGGCTCGGCTTGGGGGCGGGCGTCACACATGCATGTGCAGCGACCCCACAGCGCACCCCAGATCAGTGATGCCAGAGCCACTCCTGCAGCAGCTTGAACAGAGATGATTTCATGCTGGTACAGCAGACCAGAGAGCGTCAAGAAGTACGTCAGGCTGAGGCTGGTGTGAGAGGACGGCAGGCCTGCAAGGCAGGCACTCCGGGGTTGAGGCTGAGTCATCAGCAGCAGCAGCAGAATCGTGGCTGATCGAGCTGATGATGGCGAGAGAGGCAGCCAGGGTACCTCTTGTGGTGGCAGTCTGGCACAGGTGCACACCGTACTCAGCGTTCCAGGTCGCGTCGTTGGCGCCGGCCACCAGCTGCTTCAGCTCCTGCAGGTCTGCCTCTTTTGCGCCGCACTGCATCGGCCTTGGCGCACAGAGGAGGTCCTGCACAAGCTGTGGCCACATCCTGGCAGAGGGTGGGCGTTCGCGATTGGCAGCACAGTGCATCGCAAGCGCGTGAGAGTGGATCACAGTTAGCAGTGATCCTGAAAGCATACCTGAAAGCAGTGGTCATTGACGCTGGCACAGTTCACAAAACCACGGTACACTTGCACGTATGTAGCTATATCCTTAGAGTCAGGAAATGCTAAGTTCTGGTAGTTCTCTTCAATATAGGATATTTGGAGCATGTAGTTGGTGCGCGCAGACTGACAGCATTTGAGGGTGGGTGTTCTGGAACTATGCCTGCTCATGGATGTATATCAAGACTGGGCTTCTGCGGTGCGCGGGAGCGTGCTCTGGTTACACATACAGGACTAACAATCCAGGACCGCCGCGTATTTGCACCATGCCGCTGTCTGACGCATGTTTGGTGCGCAAGTATTCCGTGTGATGCATTGCAGTGGTCATTTGCATCGGCAGGAGATGCACATCTTGAATACGGTTGGATATGATATGATGTCAACGCAGAGTAGTGCACGACATGCCTAAGGCTGAGGGTCGGTGCCAGTGTTCAGAGCCCTGCTGTTATACAGCCATGATGCCGCACGTGCATCAGAAATTACTGCTCGCCCTGGGCATTGGCAGTGGCAGGCATGTCAACAAGGCAGCAAGATAACTCACCTTGATGAAAAGGCACATATAATTGTGCATTGCCATGCATATCACCATGAGCCATGCCACTTCTGGAAAGCCACACCTGTAGTCGCTGATCTGTCACCGATCTGTCACCGAGCCAAATGTCACCAACTGAAGTATGGAGCAGCAGCAGAGGGATTCCAAGCACGCACCATGCCAGAACTGGAAGAGTTACCGCAAAAAACTCAATGCATATTGTGCCTGCTGATACTGTGACTATCCTGGTAAGCGTGGGGCTGCGCCAACTCTGCAGTGTCTTCGCCAGCCGTAGCTGTGCCTGAACGTGACTGACGATGTGAGGCGTGACATAGCGGCGAAACTGTTGAGATTGAGCTGTTATAGCTCTGAGCAGTATTAGTGTCACCAATGTCGCGAGCATCTGTCTTGAGTCAAGCCTCGTGTTGCAAGGCCGATCGCACGCTGTGTGTCGTTTGGTCTCCAAGTACCTACGGAGTCACCCTGCGTGGTGGGCTGTGCATCCGCAATAGCATGATGTCTTGTCATCATGAGACGTGCACGGCCGTGCACAGCACACACTTCACGTCCGCAATCATGCGAAAACGACCAATTCCTGTAATGGCATGCACACGGTCAATGTGGGCTGCAAGAATGAAAATGGAACGTCGTGCGCGGCCACATGGGCATGCTGCGCACCCTAATCGCCAACACAACTTCGCTGAGCCTGGTCCGAAGGTGGATCCAACTGCTGATGCGCCTGCGCCCGCATGGCAGCCTAAAAATTCTCATCCAATCGGCAAAATGAATTATTCCAGACCCGGACTCGAGCAGTTTCGACACACGTAGGGACGGCTTTGGCCTGAGGCCGCGTCTTCCACCCAAGCCCGATCTGCATTGTGCTGCAAGCGGCAAGTGTTTCCATGCAGCTGCGAGCATGCTCTGTACCCTTGAAGCCTGTGCCACGAGATGTATCGCCCTGACCACGATAGCAGGCCTTTCAACGCGAGCACTACCACATAATGCGATTATGACAGGGACCGCCACCGAAGTACTCATCTACTTCCGAAGCAATGCACGGGCATTGCTACTTGTGCGTGGTGGTCATTCAATCGGGTTGCAAGGCCCGGCATGACCTTGGTGCCAGTCCCAAGCAGCACTGCCATGACCCACAGAGGCGAGGGGCTTGCATGGGAACAGATCGCTTCGATGTGTAGAAAGCAGGAGGTCGGCGTGCCCAGATCATCACAACCCAAAGGTTTTCATTAAGATCCCCCTCCTTCCACGGTAGCCGCAGTGCTGTCTCCAAGGTGTACCGATCTACCACAACTGCTGAGTAACTCGGCATCGTTCAATCTAGTTCGCTTTGACACATGTGCTGCATGCTCTTGCTACCTACGTACTCCTACAGCCGCAGACAGCAGAGGAGAGCACTACTAGCAGTGTGCCTATCAAGGGGACATCAGCCAGTGACCAACACAAACCAACCGTGAGAAAGCACACAGTCAGCTGGTGAGCAGACTTGGGTGCCAGCGCGGACTGTGCTGATGTTGCAAATCTAGCAGCTACGAGTCACCGCCACGGCGTCTGGCTAAAGCAGCCTGTAGCTCATTGAGCCCTCCAGCTGGAAGTTGTGCTGGTGAAGCCCGAGCACTACGCAAGGGATCCTTCGATGCCGATACCAGGCCCGGCGTCCGGACGCCTGCACCTGTCCATGCAGATGTGCTTGGTTGTGGGCTGATGAGACCTTCATCAGACTCAGCCTGGATTGGAGAGGCCTCATCATCAGGTATTCCTGAAGACGCTGCTGCCCTGCTCCTCCGCAGCTCTGCTGCAGCAGGAGTTCCTGTGGGCTTCAGTGATGCGAGCGCTGCGGCGCTGGGTGGTGGTAGCCGCACGGTTTGATGAGGGGTCACTGGCTTTCTGCATTAGCATCGTTTTATCTCTCGCAAGGCATGTGACTCGCAAGCGATCTAAACAGTGACTTGCATTGGCTTGTTCAATGATCTCACCTGTCATCTATTTCTACGGACGCATCAAACTGCCCACCGAGATCCTCAGCCAACACTTGCTCCTGCAACGTTTCAGTTCTGTTGCAAAGCACAACCCGCAGTTGACTGCAACCTGCTAATCGATCCAAAACGCACTATCAGTATGCAGATTCATAAAAATATATCTTCCAGCATAAAAGATGTTCAGCGCGTGTTCGCGTTACTAGTATGCGCGTTCTTCAAATCAATGTCGGCACTGATCTCAGCAGTCTATCGTAAACACATCTTCGGGATGCACAGGACCAGGGCAGACTGCATCTAACCTTCAGATGTGCCGGGAGTTCGTGCACTAAGCTTCTCCAATACGTACGCTGCTCACGATGGAACGCTAGGCTTTGCAAAATCACATGCGACCATGCCTCCGC
Source organism: Ulva mutabilis (assembly GCA_900538255.1). Lineage (NCBI taxonomy): Eukaryota > Viridiplantae > Chlorophyta > Ulvophyceae > Ulvales > Ulvaceae > Ulva > Ulva mutabilis. The sequence continues at coordinate 136,336 of UNSF01000085.1, forward strand.
ATCTCCGTCAGGTTGAACTTGCTCTAGATCCTGAACACGCTGACGGGCACGCTGCAGTGCGACAACAATGCACTCATCAGGAGTCGGCATGATGCCTGACAGATAAACCTTGTATTACCACAGATTTGTTATGTGACACTCCGTCTGGCTCGGGCATAAAAACATATGGACATTGTAGGGCCTGGTCACCGTTGGACGGGATGACAAAAGGATTGCGCAACAGCTCGCCGGAGGGACTGAATGAAAAGACCAGAAAAATGTTCATGACAGAATTGCAGAGTAGCCGTGTTGCGTTACAAAGGGCGTGCTGTCGTCGAACCCACAGAACATGGACAATATGAATGTTGCAATGCATGCTGCTGAAGCTTATGCATATGCTGATAAAGCTTGACAACTCACAAAGCAGCATCACTGTAACCTGTGCGCACAGGTTATGTGCCGTCCCAGACATACGACCATGCATCAGTCAGCCAATCCCACGGATGGACTTATGCCATAGCCAACTTTGTGATCACCTGCACATGATTTGGCGTTGCAACCTTGCATACAAGAGCATTCTCACATGTGCAGCACTCCTCGTCACACGCACCTCAAGCTAGCTAGACTGAAAATTCACCTGCGCTGACTTCGGCGTGTCGCGTCATGATGAAACCCCCCCCTATGATCATACCCACGCCCACCTCGCCGTCCAGTATCCCTGACCCACCCACGTCCTCCTGCTGGTCCTCTGGGTGGGCCCATCACGCCAGGATACATATCAGGCATAACTCGACCTCCAGAGGGCACTGCTAGATCGTCACGGCGCCTGTGCATGGGTGTATGCACGGGTACCTGTCCTCTACTGCCCCGGGGTCCAGGGGGTGAAGGCAATCTGGCCCTGTCACGATGCGCATTGCCTTGGTGACCTTGTGTGCGCAAACCCATTGCTACAAGCTCGGGACCAGATTGCTCATTGTGTATTTCTTCAATGTCATCTGGTGAAGCTTCCTTTCCTGAAACCGGCAAGGGTGGGGTTTCCCTTTCGCGGTGGCGGTGAAAGCTCATTGGTGCTTCTGTACCGAGCTCAATACGTGCAGACAGCGGAACAGCAGCACGTCTGTCCTGACGAGGATGGTCTTGCTCAAAGCGCTGGGTGGTAGGCGCAACTCGTGGTGATGGTGATGGAGACTGCGCGGGTGGTACTTCTGTTGCTGCTGCACTGTCAATATTCGGCCGAGGCGACGCCACCGCCTCACCAGAAGCAGAGGGACTGTCAGGAACTTCCAGTGGACCACGGTGTTGCTCAACGTTCACAGTCGATGCATGCTTGAAAGTCGCAACCATGTCTCCTACAAAAGGGAACCAGGAATTTTACAATGTCATGCATGTGGATGGCAGAGGGCAAATCAAACTTATGCATATGTCGACAAAGGGAAATACATGTCAGACGTTCACTGGCATCCTCATAGTGGCAAGCGCACCAGCATGGCTCTGACTGACTTGAACAACAAAGCCACAAAGATCTGCTAGTTGTTGAACCTTCTCAGCAAGAAGTGTCTTCAAGTGATCGGAAACATCGGCCAGCGCCCTGTCTGTCTCCTGGACCGCCTTCTCTCGCGCCTGTTCTATAACAGCATGCCACGATGTGCTGCCCATCAAAACAGGCGCTGGTGCCTCACTGGGCTGCTCGGGTCTCGTCTTCAGCCCTTGATGCGATGCCGCTTGGCCAGCCTTGTTGGTGACAACAGTTGGCCGTGGCTGTGAGCGGGACACCTTGATTCCTGACTCCAATACGTGGAGCGTGGAACCTGCTCTGTACAGCAAAGGTTTCTTCATGCTTCCGTTGAGTGCTGACGTCTCCAGTGGAGCTGCTGCTGAGATTCTGTGGACGTTTCATGAGTTGGCGCGCACAGATTGTGCAGGGTAGCAGATCAGCTGGACACAGTCAGCAACGGCAGTGCCTGAAAAGAGCGCGACTCCATAGACGTTATGGCTGGGGAGGTAAAGCGGTACCTCGATGGCGTAGGTCGCATGCCTTGGGCAGGACCAAGGGGTTGCGATACGCCATTCCGACTGTCGCCACGAGATGGGACTGGCTGCTGTTGAGGAGGCCGGGCTTTCTGCACTGGAACACTACGAGGCGCAGGGCTGGGAACAGAGGCCACATCCTGATGTTCAGGTCGGCGTCGTTTGCGGTCCTCAGTGTGTACGATAGCGTCCCGTGGATGAGGGCCACCCGAAGACGGGCGCTTCATTTTGTTGATCCATGGCTGATTCTCCCTAGGCTGATGTGACATGGGAGTGTCAGCTCTAGCTGATGGCGATACAGCAGCTGGAGGAGGTTTGGGCTTCTGCATGATGCGTGACTTGATGCCAGCGGTGTGTACGGCTGCAGGTACAGTAGTGGATCCGACTGGGGCTGTGCTGTTTGGGGTGGCGATTCGTTCAGATATTGGCTTACGGGCTCGGGCGTTCAATGCTTGCTGATCCGTGGTTGTTGCTGCCTTAATGGGCTCTGATTGCCTTGCATTGGGCGTCGAGTCAGCCTTCACTGTTGGCAAAGCGCTGCATCGGGACAAATGTTGTGATGCGAGCTCAAGAGTACCTCAAAGTGTGATCGAGCATCAAAAATTGCTACAGTGGAAGAAGCTTTCAGTTGCATAATCAGCAGAACGCTAGGTCGAGCAAGCCGCTGGCCCTCCTGGGTCAGTTCACAGCAGCAATGCCCGCCGGAAAACAAACGCCATACCGAGCTCCACGACTCTTGATACCCGAAGAGAGTAGATTCACACACGAATCTTCATGTACACGTTTGTGCACATGTCAGCGCAGAGCGGCAACGGAACCTGCGATCACCGAACCAGAGACAGCGATTGGGTCCCACCTTTCGTTGAAGGTGATTGGCTTGGGGGCCATAATCAGTAGTGGTGACACGTCTGTGGACGGGGAAGGTGAAGCATCACGCCGCGATGTTCGCGAGGATGTACAACGGACGCAGCAGATGCGGCATGCAGGCTGCAAACGTAGCAGCTGCGACGCCAGGCTGATTGATTAATGGATCTCAGAAGTCGCTGTGAACAAAAGCACTTTGTAGTGTTGCTCAAAGGTCGTCGCGGAACGTTTGACTTTCACGTTTACAGTGCGGGACCGAATCGCGCGTCAGTCCAGGCACCGTGCACACAGACAAAGCAGATCTAAGTATCACTCATCCTGCTGCGTGCCCATGCATGATTCCTGCCTCACTTGGGGATGGCAGCTGGTGCTTCACTCGATGCCGATGTACGTTCGATTCCAACATGTGCGGGTTCCCGGCCGGACCAGACCGGTCGACCGCGCGCGGTCATACATGCAGTGGCTTGAAGGGCAGCAGAGCTTAGCTGTGGTGCTACGCGTGCGCACAGCTACCTGTGTTTTGTAGAGCGCACGAGTGGCTGGTTTTGCAGCCGTGTATGAAATGCTCATCAATAAGATCCAAGTATTCATCTGGATACGAGCATAATGCAGTGCCCGCTGTTACGCGGTGGCTCCGTTACTCAGCAAGGCCACTGGCCATTGGTCCTGGCTACGCGAGTCGAGGGTGTGTCAAGCAAGCCTAAGATGATCAGCTTAGTTCGCATGCCTAGACATACCTTGCATAAGTCATGTTTGCCATATGAAGTGGGTGGATATCACCGTTCACCTGTACCTCGGTCAGGCAGGTTGACTTCTAGAAGTTGCTTTGTCAAGCTCCAATATATGGCAGAGCCAAACAGCACGCACCCATTCAATATGCACAGGCATGAGCCTAAACAATCGAATAATTCAGGAATCCGGGGTAGGTTGACATTGGCAATGAACGTTCATGCCAGTGTTGCTATCAGGACGGTGTCCTAAACGCAGAGCGTGAGCGTCCAAATGCACGCAGCTGCAGGATACCGGGCCATGGCAGGCTTTTCTCTAAGAAAAGTAAGCATTGCAAAATGTCGGACCAGTCACCTGTTCACATCCAATTGACTGAGGTGCACTCGTTGAAATAGCAACGGACGATCTTAAGCGCCACGTGCAGCTGTAAGCATTTCTAAAATAGCCAAGCCTATTTTGGCTTTAGCCCCTAACCTAACTCTCATTACCACAGTTCTTGCATCGGGGTCAGCCTCATGCAGCATGCACAAAGTACGATGTGCAGCAGTCTCATGTTAGTAGGCAGTCTCAAGCAGTAACTGTGTAGTGAGACACGATGCCACTGTACCCACATGAGCATGCACCTTGGCAATGTGATGAGATTCTGAAATCTGAAATGCAACGAGGCTGCGTCAACGTTAATTGTTGCACAATTCACAACTTTCATACACGGAAACGGCCTGCTCTACACTAAAAGGAGCCAGGTACTGTAAGGTGCCAGGCATTGAACAGATCCATACGCACACAAGTAGCTACTGCATTATGTTCTCATAAAGCGCTAGCATGACCAACCCTCGTACGTGCCAGATCCCAGCATTTGGCTGGCATCTACAGTGTTACGTATCTGCTCTGTTACATCGACATGCAAATGAGGTCATAGTTCACAACAACAATCAGGCAAGCGTGATATACATGATCTGCACCAATGTAATCGCATTTTGACCTCGTCATTCAGCGTACACACGGTCTGCATCGCAGCTGCACGCGACATGACTCAGCCCAACTTGAGCGCGTGATGCTCCGACCACATGTGACTGGAATCAGGCCCACCGCCTGTACGTTCCCTGGCCAGTCGAAGTTGTCATATAATATGCAGCCCCAGTGTGGGGATGCTGTGCTTGTCCAGGAGGTGCTCTGGGCTGCTCCTGCGATCGCATGGCTATATCATGCTGTTGTGTTCTCATTGATATATCATGCGCCTGCTGCTGTGATCGCATTGCTATGTCATAACCCTGCTGTTGTGTCAGCATTGCTTCATCATAACCCTGAGGTCGAGACCGCATTGCCACATCATGCTGCTGCTGCGTACGCATGGATATGTCGTGCGCCTGGTGCCGCCATTCTTGGTGCTCTTGCATGACCACAACATGCCCCCCTTGCCACATTGCTGGATCCCCATGAGCGTGATGGCCTCCGGCACTGTAGGCGCCACCACCTCGGTGCCCCCCATTTGTGACCATATCGGGAGGTGGATGCGCAGATGCGGCATATGCCTGTAGAGCCCCTCCGTGAGCATACTGAGGCTGTGGGATCTCTTGAAAGCCACGCCTGCGACCTCCGCTACCATACGAAGGATTCTGCACCGGCTTTGGTGGTTCAACAGGACCATAGCCATACCTTTGCGGGCCATAACGGTTGCCACCTGCAGCTGCGGCTGGAGTTCGTGCCGCTGGCTGCGCAGCCGAGCTCGCATGAGCCCGTGCTGCCCCACCTTGTGCCTGGCGGCCTGAGTATTGATCGTCGTGCCGCACATGGTAGCCTGAGCCGCTTCGGCCGGTGTCCAAACGGGTGGGTCCAGAGCGGTAGTGGTGCCCGATGTCATCATACACATTACCCCCACGGTTGTGATCGCCTGTGCGCGCACGTACTGACCGACCGCTGTCATCGCGCCTTCTTTGGGCCTGATGAGCCTCGGCACGAAGAAACTTTGGCAGGGGATCCGGGCAGCCATCAAGCAAGCCTGTGTGTCCCTCAGATCCACAAAGGCAGCATGTTGGGGAGGTACGCTCCTGCATACATGCAGCCGCCTTGCTCCGCTGATATATCATGATACAGGAATATGGCGCCAGGCCTCAGCGCAATCAAAAACTCTGTCTGCTAGCAGACGCAGGGTGAGCGCCGTGAATAGCCGCAGAAGGCATTCCATGGGTAATGATGGGTGGGAGAAGGAGGGGGAGACGTACAGTCGGAGCCGGTTCGCAACAGAAATGCCCTTGCTTTCCGCACACAAAGCAGCGGACATTATGCAGATCAGCTCGCGAGTATTCTTGGCGGCATCCACGGTGTACCCTATGCCAATCGGTGCCACCAGATGCAGAACAGTCTGTTGCACCGCATCGTACGCAGACTCGGGCATCCGCAATTGCATCACTGTTCTGGCATTCAGATGCAACATGCCCAAACCCGTTGCAGCGGTAGCACATGCCTGCACATCACCATGCAGGTATGGATGCTGCATCCCTTGATCACTGGAAGTACATTGAGCATGAATGCATCAACGGCGAGAAGAGATACAAACCGAGGAACATTACAGGAGTATGCTTGAGGTGGTAGAGCAGTCAGGCAGGCAAGCATGGCAATGCATCAAACGGAGATTAAAAAATATATTAAAAATATATATATAGCATGGAGCCCCTCGATGTAACAGTATATATATAGCATGTTCATGTAACAGTATATAGCATGTTCAAACTCAACAAGTACAAAGAGAGTGTGCAGGGATCGTACAAGGTGGTGCCGGTTGTGCACGAGACATATGGCAGACTAGGGTCGCATGCCATGCAGTACATCAACACGCTGGCAGTGTCGTTGGTTGGGCCGTTCAACAAGAGAGCAAAGGCTCGCTGGATTGAGAACTCCTTGCGGGAGTTCAGTGCGGCGACAGTGAAAGGAAACGGGTTTGTGATCAGAAAGACCATGTCCAGGGTAGCACGGCTCACGGGTGCGCAGTTTGTGCCAGGTGATCGCCTGGCCGGCTCGCATCTGCTGGGTAGCATGTGAGTCTAGAATCTAGTTGTACATTCGCTTGGTGCACAGGATCGGAGCCCCTCGATGTAACAGTATATATATTTGTCCAGTAGAACATGCCAGGATACAGTCAAGTGCCCAAAGAAATGCATGCTAATTGCAGCTGTCAGAAGCGCACTTTTAGGACACCTGTTTGGGGCATGCCCGTAGCCTGCACAATTTGTGCATGGCTTCTCTTTGGCTGGATTGGGACAGTCACGTGCCATGTGGCCTGGCAATAAGCACCTGAAACACCTGCAAGATGTGCCAGACACTGAATAGGATTTGGGCGAAAGGATGTGATGTCTTTGCCTTCACAACTTGCTTGTAGACCGTGTCACCTGGTACGTCACATTGGCATGTACCCAACTTGGGTCTGTCCGCGCAGGCAGCATCTCAGCATACATACCTTGACAGACTGATCCTAGGTGCAGCTGCAGCCTGTGAGATATCATCATCATGATAACGTTGCCTTCTGAGCAGTTTTGCAACATTCTGCATCCCAATATTCTCGCTTTCATCATCATCAACTATTTGGACTCCAGTGAGCTTCACCCGTTTAGGTGAGGGAACATCATCCTGCCCTTCGACGTTGGTCAGCAAGTCAGAACCAACATCAGAGTCGAGTGAATCTGACTCTTCCTCGCTGTCCAGGACAGCTGATCCACTACCGGTTTTGACATCTGAGTTGGCACCTTCTGCACTTTTGTCACCATTTACTGCAACAGCCCGTGCATCAGCCACATCAGCCGCTGCTGCAGCTGCTCGATCATTCGCAACATCGCCCGGCTTGTTCTGGGGCTTGGCAGTTTCCCCTTCCCCTGTCACCATCTGCACAGCCATTTGCATCACAGCTCAACAGCCGTGTCAGCAGAGCTTTTACAGGAGTAAAACCTGGTTGCTGTGACGATACGTATCCACGCAGAGCTCTGTTTGCCCGAGTGACGCTGAGTGTTACAAAGATGGACACTTTCGCGGGCAGATCTGATGCACCGAGCTGATCACCTGTGACGACGTGTTTGCATCGCCTGCTTTCTTCTTCCTACTCCTCTCCTCTGTATCGAACTCGGCGCTGCGTTTGCCAGCCATTCGTGCTGCGGATCTACGACGTAGGCAGCACAGCCGAAACTGAACACTGCAGTCCGAAGAAAATCGGAGTGTCGACGATACGATTGAGCCGCATGGATCACACGGATATTATGAATTGGCTCGTGCTTTGGAGAATTTTGGATCACCTTCGTGCAAACACGACAAGGCAGCTGTACAGAAAGCCGGCGCCTGCCTCCATGACCCTGAGTTGCTCGGAACCTAGTTATACATGACATCGTTGCTGAGACGTGCCCCTCGCTGAAACACCTTCCGGGGCGCGCTGCTGTGCTCCTGAGAAGCGGTCTTAACATGCTGCAGAACACTGGTAGACATGGTTCGTATCCATTTGCGCGCCGGGCGGAGCTTTGACATGAATCATGATGACACATGAGACATTCTCATTCAGTACAACGCAATCATATGATATATGAGTGCATCAATACATTCTGGTGTGCACGATCCAATTGCAGATACGACAACATGCTCGTTTAGCCAGGGAAGAGATTGTACGGATTACAACACTGCGCGCCTGGATCCCTCTGTTAGCAGCACCTTCGGCACACTTCAAGCCACCGGTATTATAGTTTATAGTCACAAACATGGTGTGCTTTCACGAGTTCACAAATCTGTCCGCAACCTCCGGACAAGTGCTGACGCTAATTGTGGTCGCTGCTTGTCGCAGAACATGGCAGCTCTCAAGAGCGGCTGCGCGGCTCCACGTCGATCCAGGGGTATGAAACAATTTGCCAGTGTGTGTTGCTTGAAATTTTGAAGAGTTAAGACATCGTTTGGACGCCAAACGGTCTTTCTCGGCGCAGGGTTCCCGTTGCAGGACCCCTTTAGCCACTGTGCGTTCAGCGCTGCAGCGTCGCAGCTACAGCTGAGGCACCAGCTGCAAGCTTGGTACCTCGCAGCAATTCATATGTCCCTGCTGGCGTGCTGCGACGCCATACATGGCACCTGTGTACACCCATGAAGTAATTCTGCATGCAGTGGTGAACACAGCACTGCCTTCCATGCCCCGGCGTGATGTCCTCGTGGCCACAACCACAGCCATTGGTCTATGCACCAGGTGCTCTTCGCGGTATCATCTATTGTGCTCTCCTACTCAAACCCTGCCTCAGGGGCTCCCAGCCGATATAGGTTATGAAATGACTGCATGCGGACATGTTTGCTTACAGCGCATGTGTGTCACAAATGGTCATATGTGCTACAGCAATAACGCGATCGCTGCGGAGCCGAAGCCTAAGAAGCCGGTAGGACCAATCACAAGTGCACTGTGTGACGTGGACTGCGTGGCCGCACTGCCCGACCGTGTGAAGCTGCCATCCGGCCTGGAGTATGTTGACATCGTTCCAGGAACTGGGGTCAAGCCTATCACCGGCTACCAGATCACAGTGAACTACGTCGCAATGAATACAGAAGGCCGGGCCTTTGATAGCTCAATTGACAAGGGGGCTCCTTATGATATCAGGTGTGCCCAGCCACCACCTCCACCGCTGCACCACAGCTTGCACGACCAGGCAGAAGTTCATCATACTGTCAGTGTAGGTATGGCGTGGGCGCAGTCATCCCTGGTCTTGACGAGGGATTGAAAACAATGAAGACTGGTGGTGTACGGCGCCTGTACATACCTGGTGAGCTTGCATTCCCCAAGGGACTGCCTGCTGCGGCTGGCCGACCACGAGTGCCTCCGGCAAGCCCTGTCATCTTCGATGTCCAGCTGCTGTACATCCCTGGCTTCGGTGACGAGGATGAGTAATGCGTGCTGCCGGTGGCAAACATCGCAGCCGTAGTCTAGACTCTGGGTTGTCACCCCGAGCCCAGTTTTCGTGCTTCATGCGTTCATGATTCCCGAACGTAGGCTTAGCAACGTGGTCTGACCCGCTCAAGCATTGTAATGAAGACCTCGTGTTGCATGTGTTGCTGTACAGCTTTGAGGCTGGCCATGCACAACTGTCCCTCCCTCCTTGTGAAAGGCAGGCTAGCTTGATGAGAAACCTTGCGGTGACTGAGCAATATACTGCTCCAGCATTGGGAGCGTCAGGTCTACGTCAAATCCAAGCATGACAGTGAAAAGTTCCATCAGTTCTGGCGCCTCCAGGGCCTGCACATGGTCAAGAGCACATCTTTCATGGCGATCGCCGAGCAGGGATGCGTGTGCCTTATTCTCACATATGTTATCACCTGGGTTGTGGCAGGGTGCTCCTGGCCTGTTCATGATGCAGAGGAACACACCAGCTGCTTGAGCAAGTCCTCCATTTCTGGTAGTGTGATCCTGTCCTGCAAGGCCGCTCCAACCAATGATGCCTCTGCTGCTGAATTTGGGAGTGGGAAGGTCTTCATGATGCGGACGAGTTCTTGCAAGTCGGCGGTGCCACGCTGTAAGTCGCCCCTTCGCCAGCTGGCGGAGATGTCCAGCAAGCGCCCACGAGCGTCTGCAGCAATCACAGCATGGACCATTCGGACAGCGCGCTCCTCACTGACCCCCAGAGCTGTCGCCAGGCCACACACAAACTCCCTCGGCTTGAAGGTTCGCGCCAACGCTGCGGCTGCCATGCCCGTGCCGTCGGCCGCGACTGTGAGTGCGCTGCGCACGCCCTGTCGAAACATGGCCTCCCGCCCAGCACCTGTGGCCACTGATGAAGCTACGTCAGTGCCTCCCTCCTGCAAACACCATTGCCATCAGGTCGCGGCAACATGGCTCTAGCAACATCGGAGATTGAGTTTCATGACGGCCGAGATCTGATGCTTTGTGTGCATGGTAGCCTGGGCCGCTGATGGCCTCACCTACCTTGCAAGCTTGGTACAGCCGTATCAAAGCCAACATATCGTAATCCTTCCCATCCACCAGCTTCTGATTCTCCAACTGCTTCAGAATGCCTTTGGCACGCTTCCGGTACTCTAACTTGGTTGCTTCTGGGATCGGCAGCGGGGGCGAGTACACCCACCAAGCTGGCCTTGATGGCTCAGAGTCTGCTGCCTGCACTGACAGCGGAGCATTGATTTGGTTTCTCAAAAGTCTATACCATGCTGGTCGCTGATATCCGCGGGTTCAGTACCAAGTAGGGCGCGGCAACTCACCAGGCGGGAACTGCTGACGTCGCTCAGATTTTGCGACAGTTTGGCACCATCTGCTGCGTAGGTGTCGGGGAGCGCTGAAGTTCCGGGGATCGTTCGACTAGAGCTCTGAACATCCTCATCCGCAATGAAAACCATTTTACCTCCCAGCGATCTGTCCCTGACCCACTTGCCCGACCTATGCCCGCTGTTTCCAGCAAACATGTCCCGGATCTTGCTCCAAAACGAAACGACCACAAAGATCGCAGCAGCCATGAATGGAACCCATGCTGGCGTGCTGCTTCTGGATTGAGAGGGCTGTGGACTCCCAACTGAAGACTTCATGCCTGGTAGAGTGACCTGCCCATTTGAGCCAGTCCCGGTGGCACGTAGCGTGAACTGCATGATCACGATCTGAGCAACGGTGCGAAACTGCAGATTGTAGAAGCATCACATGTAACACACACCCCTTCTTCTTCGGTGGCCACCTTGTCTCGGATTGTTTTGGATAAATGGATGAGGGTGCTTGTAACACCAGTGCTTGCCTGTTCGTCCATATCCAAGTCCACTCTCTGCAAACATAGCATCTCAAATATCTGCCTACTCGAGAGGAAGTGGAACGTCAAGCTTACAAGCGGAAAATATATTTGAGTGCGCTGCTGAACTATACTTTGAATTTTGGGGGCCGTCGCTCCTCCTTTATCCCCCTGAAGTGCCTTCGAGGCACCCACTGTTTACTCCCGTGCAGGCCATGCGCATTCACCGGACGTACTTCTACAAGCGCTCCAACACTCATAGTCGTTGCAAGCACCAGCACGTTCATCGTCCTGCAATACCCCGCGTCATTGGGCCCTGTGCACGAATCTGGTCTGGCGCTGCAGCTCAACATGCGCGGCCGAGTGCATGCAACACAGCTCCGAGCATAAGTTGAAGCAGATGCAGCAGCCATATTTAATCTGTGTTGTCTAATACCGCCTGCAGGTGGCTGTGGTCGCCTGTCAACCGTTTCGTAGCGGCAGCATGCGCACGGTCTGAGAGCAACGAGAACACCGTGGCAATGACGCCAGTATATGTAGTGCAATTCGTATTAATGAGACCCCCAGAATGATGCTGATGCTTCAGCAGCTGTGATCGCGGGCATGATCGCAGGGGCATCGACCGGTTAACGCCGCGATTCAACGGCACGCAGGACTTGTGGCTTGGTGCGACATCTAATCACAGTACACAACGGTAGGATTGCATAGGTGACTTTCATGAAACACCTCCATACAAATCTTGTTCGCGTTGTCATCCTCTCCATTGTAAATTCCATGAATGTCAACTGCAGACAGGCAGTTGCGACGTCCACAAATCTCGCACAGCTAGGCACATCAGGAGGCACCACGTTAAGGCAAATATAGTGTTACTTTCAGAGCGGTCTGAACAACGGGCTCGCACTTTGAACGCATGACAGATCGGATCCGCTATCCTCCAGCATCGTACCCAGGCATTGGCCAGTTGGGAAATGACGTCGGCAACGCGGCATCAGGGCGCGCCAACGAGATAGAGGAGCTGCGGAAGGAGATTCCAGACTGCGTTAGTGTCGACGCGCAGAGGTAATGCGGTGTTGCTCTGTACGTACACAGCTTTCACTGACACCCGTGCGTGTTACGCCTATCACCGCGCATTCTATATATCCTGACACTTCGTAGTGTATGTATCTACCGTTTTAGGTCGAAACATATGAAGTGTTCGAAGAATGTTCACTGGCATGAGTCTGTCGCCCTGAGTGACAGTTTTGTTGGATGTAAATGCATGCCCGTGCAGGAGGACATGGGAGCTACCGGTTCTACTTCCATATCCTGCTGAAGCCGCATCGGGAGCGCAAACTGTAACGTTGGAACTGGAAGTGCCGCTGGACTACCCTGCAGTGCGCCCTCACCCGCTTTGCTCTGAGAATGCAGATGCGCTACAGTGCCGTGCATCTGAACAAAAGATCTGCATGACTTGCCCCTGGACTCATTCATGATCGACATTGTTGGCGGTGTGCTGCACTACAAAGGCTGGCAATTTGCCATGCTCTGGAAGGCTTGCAAATGCTCCCAAGTGCATCCAGCACAGATCAATGTATATTTACATTGATAGCCGCCTGTCACTGCATCATGCACGGACATATGTATATGCTTTGCGTTATGACATAAGGAAAGTTCACCTACCAATCCAATGCTTGCAGACCAACGCTGTGCTCAAGGTGACACCGGTCATCCCACATGTTTGGGTGGACAGTGATACAGGCGTGCTTGAGATTCAAAACCACACGGAGAAAACCTCATTGAAGCAGATGGTGCTGGATGGCTATGTTGCCATCAGCGGATCTCAGTATGTACCGCAAGGCAGCACAACCAGGCCTGGTTCCTCGAAACCCACAGCCCGACACAACCCAGGGAGAGAGGCAGTTGCATGGCAAAGCTTGAAGGGCCAGATAGAAAGAAAGCTGCAGAGTATGGACGATGAACAGTTGTTCAAGCTTGTGACAGATCAGAGTGCCTTTATGCAAGAATTACAATCATGGGTGAAGGAGACAGGTGCTGCCAAGCAGTACTTTCAAGTGCACAAGGAGAAAGTACAAGCTGCTCAGTCCAACAAAGACCTTATGGCGGTGTGAGACTTTGAACCCTTTCGGCTCTGCTTTGTATTGCCACTGCTTGTGCGCTTGCCTTGATCTCTGCTTGCCGATCATCATGAGTCGGGCACACAGCCATTATTTGTCATCGTTGCCAGCATCATGGAATTTGGGTCTATTTCCTACAGCAATGATCTTGTGGATGGTCACCATGTTTTCAGGAGTACGAGGGCACACAACAACAAGTCAGGGTCACTCGAAGTGCAGAAGTCGAGCCTAGTGTGCTGGAGCATGATGATCTGCTCGCGAGGCAGGCTGCAGTCGTGTCCAAAGTTGATATTGACTCACTGATAGCGACAATACAGAATGAAGCAAAATGTATGGATACAGGGGAGTCTGAGAAAGTGGAAATTACTTCAAGGGGTGCAGGAAGCGAATTGTCGCAAGCTGCGATCAGCGCTAAGATTGATTGTTACAAGCAGAAGCGGATGGCGTATCATGCAGCAGACATCAAATCCAGGGCCGCATTGCAACTACAGAGGTAGCAGTAGTCGTGTTGTGTTTAGGCGATCTATGATGTCCATTGTCCGTGCCTTGTGTCCGTGCCTTGTGTGGTACAGAGATGTGTCTTTAAACCAACCAGTAAACTAATCCTTCCATGCTGTGACAGGGCCGCTTCTAAGGCCGTGTTGAGTGGGACTACCGCGCGGGTACCGTTTGACCCTCGGAACGTACCGATTTGTACAATGCCGCGTGAGGCGCAATTGCGGACAGTACGCGATGGCCGCGATCAGCGCACTGAACCACATAAATGCATCAACATACAACCTGCGAAACGGAATAGCTGCTCGTACGTCGGTCTAGTGCCGTTTCGTCCCTACATTGACTCTGACGACGACCCACTGGCCTGAAACTGACACCGAAGAAGAGCATGCCATACTCGAATATATGTCCGCTGACAACCCTCGGCTTGCACAATTTGGTCAGATAGGCATAGAGTACCTGCTCTGGCGCGAATTTGATTGAGATCGAGTAGGCTGGCTGATCCATGGCTGCAGTCACAGTGGAGATACGTTGTATCAGATATATCAGTGCACTGTGGGCAATCACGACCGGCCAACACACAAGGTTGACTTCGTAGCATGTTCATGATCATACGGATACCTTTCGTGTGTCATTTGGCCGCGCGGAACGGATGCGGTGATCGCGGTGTTGCAGGACGGTCTGTGGTGTTACACGGAGATGAACGCAATAGCCCGGCAGCGAGGGCAACAACAGGAAAGTAGACAGCCAAATCCCCGAAAGCAGACAATAGTCTGTGATGCGGTCTGTGTTGCGGATTCGTTTTGAGGTACCGTCTGAACACCGTCATTCGGGGCTCAGATCGTACCACGAAACGAACCGCACCGAACGACCCCCGGACCTCTACCTCTGTGAGAACTGAATGTTTCGATAAACGGACTTCACAATGCTTCATAAAACATATTATATATCCGAAAATATTGTTCCGCGCGTAATTTTGCATTTTTTCTGGTCGGCAGCAGTCCCACTAAACACGGCCTGAAGCTTAAATTCTGAGTTCGTAGGATCTAGGCGGCGTCCGTTCATTTGGCTCATGCATGATCATGGCACGGCTTCGTGCCTACATGCATTGGCGTTGCGCAACACTTTGCAGCCAGCTGACAACGCGTTCGCACGAGTAGATTGAGCCACCTGGGAGATACACCCGCGACCGCTACAACACATTTAGCTAGAAGCTGCCGCAACATGCACGACCTCTTGAAGGTTTCGAATGACTGCGCAAGCGTAGCAAATCATCCGTTTAACGATCGCAACTAAGTACTTCTGTTGAAGGTCAACCATAGGACAACCAACCAATCCAAGCTGGTGCCAACCCCTTGATCAGCGATCATGTCTCAGTTCGATGACGATTTCAACGAGCTCGAAGGGGAGCTGAATGACGTGCGTCGCTGTCCCTCTCCAGATCCGTGCAAGTGCTTGAATTCACGAGTTCAATTGGTTGCTGAATGTAAGCACACGCTCGACAACATAAATTTGATCATGAAGTCGTATAGAGCTGGGCGCAGACAAGAATTGTACAAATTCGAAAGGTTACATATTTAGGATTGCTGTTTGGTGCGTTCATCGACGTCCTGCGTTATAATTAGATGGCTCGATTCAAAACTTTCAAACACACGCGTTCGATCCGAGCTTGGTCTCAACTTTATCACCTATACCTGGACGATCCGAACGATCACAGACTGGTCAGAAGTATCATTCACAGACCTGGAGATCGCTAGATTGGCTAATTGATACCATACAACCTGCAAATGCGGTGCCAGCCAAATAAACCGTCGGCAGTCTTCGCGCTAGTGGCAGCTCGTGCACATCCTGAGCAAACAAAAGTTTGCTATCATGCGTCAGGATTGATATGCGTGCATGATCGTCACGCGTCAGCTGCTGTATACATGTACGTGTAAGTTGCAGTAATAGCGTTTTCGCATGGGCAGGACCAAGATTCTTTGGACGATGGCGATTCGCTGGGTGCTGTACACAACAGTGAAGCGGCACACAATATTGAAGCGGCACACAATATTGAAGCGGCACACAATATTGAAGCGTTGCGACAGGCAGATGCGGCGGAGCAAGAGGATGCAGAGGACCACAAAGCTGCAGAGGACCCCAAAGCTACAGAGGATGCCGAAGCTGATTCCGTACCAGATGCATATGATGCCGATGGTGGCAAAACTACCGAAAGCACTCCAGAAAATCCCAGCCAATGTGTGGAACAAAAACTTGGTGAACAAAACACAGCCACTGACCCCCCCCAACTTGCCGAATCTGTCGGGGCAGCCACTGAAGCTGAGAAGCCAAAACTGGCCAAAGAGCGTAAAATGAGGCCCAACTTCAAGAAACCTGTCAGGAAGGTCCCACACGAGGAAAGCTTGACTGAAAAGCCCATATACGGCTCTGAAACGGGTAGGCCTCTGCAGCTTGGCCTCCGCGCAACTGTCAGAGTTGCACTTCGAATAGAATTCTATACCACTAGCGACGTGCTATATAGGTGCAGTCTAGTGGTATGGTCTGATGATATAGTGCTGCAACTCTATCAGCAATGTGCTTTGAACACATCACATGCGACGAGCAATTGACATGTGAAAGCATGTGTGGCATCATTCAGAGCTTGGCTGTTTCACCCAGAAAGCGTGTATGATGCACCCTTGCTTTTGCCAACTGTATGACATAAATTGTCACAACTTGCACTTGTATGTCCATGTGTCTGTCGGATGCAGGGGAACAGAAGCAACCTGAAGCAGAAGAAGATGCGCCAATGCACACAGCTGACAAAACATCACCACAGAAGCCGAAAAACGTTACATCCGATGCTATACAACAGGTTCCAAAGAAGACCAAGCCAAAGCTGCCTGTGAAGAAGGCAGTGTCAAAATCCAAGCAAAACGATGGACCGCCCGACCCTTGCAGCTTCAACTCCGCGTCCAAGAATAATAGTGGCAGAAAAAAGGATGACAAATCGGGCTGCGATTCTTCCACCAAAAAACCGAAAGTAAAGAAAGAAGAATCGAAGAAGAAGGAGAATCAACCCAGGAGACCTCAAGCCAAAAGTGCATACATGTTTTTCTGCAGTGAGCAACGCGAAATCATCACAGGTGCAGGCTCCTCTCATGCTTCGGCCGGATGCCGGACTGCATGCAGGCCAGTGCATTTCCCTCAACTCTACTGGGGTACTAACTTCACGTTGGTTGCTGCAGCGGAAGAGAATTTGAGCTTTGCGGACGTCGGTAAGCGGTTGGGGGAGATATGGCGTGGTATGGAGGATGATGACAAGAAGCCATACCAGCAGCAGGTTTCACTGCCCACATTGGAGCACAAGTTTGAGCTGCATGTATTGGATGTCATTATGAAGTGAGAATTGATATGTACAGGCAGACCAGGACAAGGTACGAGTAGCTGCACTTCCGGACTCACAGCCCGCACGTGCACCAAAGGCAAAAAAGGCTCGAATAGTGGCAACCAAGAACGACAAATCTGACAAGTCTGCTGCTGAGGGCTACAGTGGGGAAGGCCAAAAGAAATCAGCACCTTCTAAAAAGCGGGTGTGTGTACACACCGATGCCTGCAGATGACACCAGGGCCTGTAACGCAAGCACAACGGCACAACGCAATGCTAAAATTCAAATTTTGTATGGCTGCACATGACAGTTGTCCGAAAACATAGCAGAGGTAACGGCCAGTGCACACTTGTGCATACCACACTCGCCAGGTGTGTTATGCTTTCAGGCAACAGGCAGACGTGGGGGTTCCCGTGCAAGCAAGCGCAAGGCCAGCAAGGCGCTGGGAGGTGATGCAAGCGATGCAGACAACGATGCCGATGATGGCTCTGACTATGACTGGGAGGCAGATCATGAGGATGTTGACTGGAGCAACCACCCTGCAGAATGTATTCTTGCAGTGACAACGAAAGGGAAGTATGTGGTCAAGCGAAAAGGTGCAGCAACTCCATCATGGCGTCATAGGTATCTGATCATATCCAAGCCATGAGCTTGTGTACAACTTTTTGTCTGTGCAGGTCGACCTCTCCATGAATACGGGTGTGGTTGTCCGTGGCTCACCTGGCTTCAAGCCACGACTAGCCGACGTTGACTCTGCATGCCTTGCTGTTGTGTGTTCGTTTAAGATTGTGTGTTCTCCAGGTTGATTGATTCGCGGGCTGCCAAGAGGCACTGCTCTTCTGAATTGGGCACATGTACTGACATGTGCCATGTTTCAAAGGACATGATCAATGACTTTGAGGGCAGCAAGAAAGGTTTCGAGAAAGAGACTGTCGATCACATGTCATCTCGTGAGCTAGACTTGGGTATGCTATCACTTGCAATCTTCCAATATCTTGTCATGGCGAACTGTGCCCTGAGGTGCCCTAGCCTCACTGTTTGCTGCTCTCATTCACCAGGAAACAGCGGCAGGCAAAGCTTACCTTTGTGCAGACGATCTTGACACTGTGACCATGCTGGAAGCCTGTGCTTTCTTGGTACGCCACGACCATACTCTGACGTGTTCTTCTTCTCAGCCAATGCTTGGCGAATCTGCACTGCCTGCAGGGAGACATGAGGCGTGAGGGGCTGCTGGACAAACCAGGCTGCAAGATATGGTCATTCCCTGACGAGCGCATGGCTGTGCCTATTATGGGGTACGCTTTACATGCATGGTCAAACGAAATGCAATTTACGAAGTGCAAATTACCATGAATGTGTCTATTGACAACCACATCGGACAGCGTGTTGTGGGAATAAACCTGAAGCATTCAGAAACATGATCAAATCTGCCAAAGCATTAATCATTTGGCATAGACAGGGTGAGGTGTAGGACCTCATACCTTGTACAGCGTCTGCTGGAATGTGAGAGGAAAGAAACAAAAAGCCTTGCCGAGGAAAACCAGCTTCTGAAAACGTTGCTGGCAGAGAACGGCATCAAGTGGACTGGCGGCAAACCTGAAGCATGCGAAGCAATGGAGGAATGAACCGCGGTGGATCACATGGTGGTGATCATATGCGGTTGATGATGGACACCGTTGTCAGCAGAAGAATTCAATTGATCATGCACACAAATAATGAGAGCAACTTTGATTTGCTGTACATCAGTACGGAATGCTAGCCACGTACTGTTTGGATATGGATAGCCTGCATACCATGTGGCGCTCACAACCTCTGTAGGACTTCAATAACCCACACCAGACATGCAGACAAAGTCTAAATTTGTATAAACGTCACTGAACAACAGCGATGGGTGGCAAGGCAGCAAACAACTGATCCACATGTACTGCCAAAATGAGCTGTGGTACATGCACATGATGGCAGAAGCTCTGTATGCCGCGAACAGGACAGGTGCCGCTTTGGAAGCCCACTTGTCGATCAGGAGGGGGTGTGTGGTTAGTTGGCACATGTATCGTTACTTGCATTCATTCGTCACGCACGCGATGGCATGTATTTTGTCAGCCTGTCTAGATCCTCATGGCGAAGGGTGCAAATGATAAAACTAAGGAAAACCTAGTTGGAAGTTTGCTGCAGCCTGCAAGCGGAAGACAGAGCAGATTGACGCTCAATCAGTGCCCCTGCAAAGTATGTGCAGGCAGGGCGCCACAATGTACTCACTGGCAGCTAGAGCACCTTGAGCGCATGTGGCAGTGGACTTCCGCGGCACCACATAGCAGGCCATGGCAGCAAAACAGATTTGCAGCAGTGACTGGCGTGATTCGTTGGCAACAGCTATACTTGCGTAACATATCAGAGGGGTTTGCATGGATTTAAAGTGCAATGATAACAATCAGCCTGGTGCTGCTGACCACAGTCATTTTACATTGTAAACGTGTATTTCATCTTGTGTCAGCATTGCTGTGATGTGTTCAGAGGATCACTGCACACGGCTAATTCACTCAACAGTCCTGCAGAGCAAGCCCAGTATGTGCACCATCAGGATACAGGCATTACCGGTCGCAGATGCAGTGCTGAGCTCTGGCAGGGCGTGCATGGTCTATCCAGCGGCTTTTTGCGGTTTCACAGCACGTACGTTATCAAGCCTCCAAAACCTGACTACAGAAAATTGCTAAGGCAACTCATCGCACGTACACCCGGTGTAGCATGAGGAATAGTGTAGCTTGATCGGGCATCGCGCCAGACCCGAGCGGGCATCGGCCATGTAGCCCCCGCAAGAAGGAGTGGGAGAACGAACTACACGTACAACTCCGGACGCAGCAGCAGTGCCCAAGTGCCAGGCACCGAGCAGCGCAAGCTAGTGCACCATGCACGCACCTGCGACCACGGGGGTAGCTCGCCAACACCACTGCCGCCGGCGCCGATGAGCATATCGAAAATTTTTGATTCAAAAAAACATCCGGCATCATGCCAAACCCAGTCGGGCATTGGCCACAGCACCCCTATAGGAAGGGGCGGAAGAGAAGGAGGACACAGCCTCAGATGGCACCAAAGAGTCCATGTATAGGAGACGGGGGGTAGGCCGGGGGGGTAGACCGGAATATGGTCAGCCATCACCCAAGCCCGTACATGTGACCACAGCGCCACTCCCATGCTGTGCCAGGGTAGCTATCGTGCCAACCAGTCATAAGCTCAGAGACACAGTGTGCCCCAAGCACAGACAAAGCAGCTAATGCAGGGAATAAGTATTGGGGTCGTCGGAGATGGGCACCCGTACGTGCAGAGAAGGGGTAAAGCAGGAAGGGCACCGCCGTCACCACCACGACATGTTCCGGCAGGAGGCCCTCTGGGAATGCCACGAAACAACGAACGCCACACATACTAGTAGTCGCGTCATCTGACACCGTGTATAGCAGTAGGCGAGCTACTGAAAGCCTGTGCATGCCAGCGCCAGACGGGCACGTTAGTACGGCAAGGTAATGTAGTCCATGCATGCCAGCGATGGACAGGACCGCATTGCAGGAGAACCACAAATGCTCGTTATGGCGCCGCCGGTGTTCCACTGGGTCATCCACGTTCAAAATTTTACTGGCATATCATACACCAGGGTAGCACGGCTCACGGGTTCGCAGTTTGTGCCAGGTGATCGCCTGGCCGGCTCGCATCTGCTGGGTAGCATGTGAGTCTAGACTCTAGTTGTACGTTCGCTTGGTGCACTGGATCGGAGCCCCTCGATGTAACGGCATATCATACACCACAGCATGATATGGCTCACACACTGCACCATTGCAAAGTGCGCTATAGGAAAGTGCGAAAAGCGTAGCGCCATCAGTACCCACGTCATAGACGAGAGAGGTGCGCACGTGCAGCTTGAGCTCTGCAAGCGCAGCCGTTGAATTGAAGCGTTGGAAGGGTCCCCCCCGCCGCTTGCGCATACGGCGTCGCGGTCTAGCCACGGGCGGGGAGGAATCATCCACCCCGCGGCCCGGCACGGTGTTTGCCCAAAGCCCCAGCCATATGTCGGACAGCTGCAGCCGCCATGGGGGTGCCACTGCTCCTTGTGGCCTGCTCCGTTGCGTGACACACCATATCCAGACGCGACTGCGCATGGGACAGCCACGCATCCCGAGGGCGTGCTTGACACCGAATCGCGGCACCCATACAGTGCGGAGGCCGACCTAATGCATGAGCAAATCCGAGGACACACGGGTGGCACTGTAGTGTGTGCCCATAGCCCACAACACGAAGTATCCTCATGCTTGCTTTGAAGAGATCTCTACCTGAGAGCACAGCACTGCAACACCGACGGCTGCATACATACATAGCCGGCCGCAACCCCCATGTGCATGCTCAAGGTCATGGGTGTTACAGGGAGATAAACGCAAGAGCCCGACAGCGAGGGCAGCAGCAAGAAAGCAGACGACCAAAACCCCGCAAGCAGGCAGCAACCAGCAGCAACAGTCCCGTGCATGGGTGTCAGCGCACGCTTGCGCGCAGCTGCGACTCATGACGTCGACGCGTCACCGCAGTCTGAGCATGCATGCGGCCGCCGGCCTCAGCAGTCTAGACTAGTCTGACGTGGCACCTCGTGCCTTGAGCACGTTCGCGTGCAGGATGCATTGAGCTCATGCTCTGCTGTGTGCACACATGATGTTCGCATGCGAGACACCAGACCACGGACGAGCTTGAGCAATCGTCTGCAGCGGGGTCAAGAGGGCTCCGGCTGTGGCCATAAACGTGTGATCAACTCGCCCATGTACACCGGACCGGTCATATCACAGCATTTGAACGCAGGTGTTACCCCGTTGTACATCGCTCCTGGTTATCGTTGCCTCAACTGAGCGTCGCTTCAGAAGACGCAGGTTCACATCGTGCTTTCGATGCATTCCCAGAAGATCAGCGGCTGCAGCCGAATCTATGCCAAATCTGGAAACAGCCGTGTATTCGTCAGCCAAGCTATCCCGCAACGGGATCGCAACATGCGCCTTCAAGCGATCAAAGAGAAAGCCTCAGACTTTGTAAAGGATCTGAAGGACGGTATCACCGGGCCTAGCAAGATCGAAGCCAAAGGCCTAGCAACAGAACTGTTGCAGACTGACAAACTGGGTGCCAGGGGCGAATTGTATGTGGCTTTGCAGTTTGTCTTCATCGCACTTGTGATAGTGCCCCCGATTGATCTGAAGCCAGTATCACAGATTGCCGGCATGGCCGCAATACTCACAGGCCTGGCAGTTATCGTGGCTGGATCAAATGCACTGGGCAAGAACCTGACACCTTTGCCCGTCCCCAGAGATGCTGCAACCCTCACCACAGATGGCATGTACAAGTGGATGCGACACCCCCTGTACACAGGAATCATACTTGCCAGTGTCGGACTTGCGGCACTCTCACAGGATGGAACAAGAGCGCTGTTTGCCCTGACATTGGTGGTCGTACTGACACTGAAAGCAGAGTTCGAGGAGAAACAGCTGATAGCAAAGTTCGGCGACAAGTACGAGCAGTACATGAAAGAAACTAAGCGATTCTGGTTCTTCTGACATAGGCCTGTGCAAACATGCTGGTTTGCTGCTCGTGTAATACCACAAAGCCTTGTTCACAGCGGCGCCTCATGACCGCAGCCATGCTCTACAGCATTGGAATGACCACTGCCGCGTCAGCTTGAGCCTTTGTCTGTCAACACCTCCAACGTCAATTCTTCACTGTCCTCGTCATCTTCTTCATCCGAGCCCTGGTCATTGTCCGACGCATCATCCGCATCGCTGTCATCCGTTGCACCAGTCAGCCTCTGGGCAAACTCGCCCTTCAACAAGTGCGAGCTCCGGATTTTGCACGGCCCGAACTCAGCTAGGAAGTACGTGTCCGGATCCAGTTCACTCATGTTGATTGGCTCCGACGCATCTAGCTTGGCCGGCGGGTACAGCTTTGCTATGTCCTCCGCAATGTCCATGGGCAGTGCCCGGCACTGCACAACAACCGCCAACATGACCTCCCCCAATTGCAGCATGCATAGCACATTCCTGCACAATCACACGCTAGCTGACCACGCACCAAGAACCCGCCGGCAATCTCGCCCTCTGCACCGCGAATCATGATCGCCTGCTGCTCCATGACCACCTCCCCCGGCATGACCAGGACGCCGTGCGAGGCATGCCCATGCGGCTGGCCCCGCTTGCCCACGCTCTTCGACTCCCATGGCGCCGTGACCTGGTACCACCGCCCCATCAGCTGCACTGCAGCACCCCCGATGTTCTCCACAATGACCTGGAAGCTGACTGGCAGGTGATCATCTGGGCTGCTCCGGCGCGCCTCTCCGTCTTCGGCATTGCGCGTGCTGGCAGTGAATGGTACCGCGTGGATCCTCAGCCGCGATACGGCCGTAACCAGGTCCGCCTGCGTCGTACCTGTGGCTACATCCGCCGGGTTGTCCCCTAGAGAGGAGTCAGCCGGCTGCATTGCGGTCATACACAGAGCCTCAAACTCATTCGCGCTGCCAACCTGGACACACGTCACAGCAGCGTCCATACACCAGCCGCACGCCTAGGCATGATTAAACATTCGCCCGGCAACATCACCCCCACGGCAGAAATGTGGCAACAACGCGTCCCACACGGCTACGCCGCTGTGGCGCATTGCACGGTAACATGGTGCCCAGCAATCTGTTGGTCAGATGAGTGACTGTGCTTCATCTGCTGCAGATGATGCCAGAACACGTGCGCCCAGCAAACCCGCACCAGAGGATTCCTGCCTTTGTATATTTGCTGCACAGAGTCTAACCGATGCTGCAGGCGCTGCAGGTCATTCTCGCTTGTGGCCTCGGCCACGCTGCCATTGTGGCGGTCTCCGCCTTGTAGCCACTCCTCCGCTGTAACACCATCCACATCCACACTCACACTGCTGTCTGCTTCGGCAGTCATGTCAGATGAAGCTGCAGAAGCCGCTTCCGCGTCTAGGCTGCATACAGGTCCCTCCTGTTCAGGCACACTGGGCAGTGCGTTGTGCCACATGCATATCGATGGCATCAGCGCCATCTCATGGATCAGGTCCAGAACATTCAGCAGATGCTTGAAGGCGCTGTTGACATACCTGGTGCTACTTGCCTGGCAACGGTGCTTGGCATTCGTCATGTCGGCAGGGAGTAGTGCCTGAAACGAGGTGGTGGTGACAGACGACATCTTGTGCAGGTTTATTTGGGATTCTAGATAAACGCCTAGAAAGAAACCCCTGCAATCAAATCACACCCTTCACGCCCATCACGCACAACCCCAATAGTCACGCCAATAGTCTGAGCTGAATATAATTGGTCATGGCTGTGTCCTGAATGCTTGTAATATGCTGCCATGCATGCTGGGCGCAAAAGCACGCTGGGCGCCCACGGGCATCGGTGCTGGGAACGGTGCGCTCAGATGCCATGCGCACCTCAGACCCAGCAGTTCACGAGCTACTTGTTGCTTCTCTGGAGTGAGAGTTCGAACATTTTCACAATCTTTCCTGAAGTTTTGTCGGACACACTGCAACAGGTCTGCCTTTGTGAACGTCATTGATGGGGGCATGTATGGCAGCGGCAGGGCGCTTGACTGGACATCTACTCCAGCCTGCACCTGGCTGGTCACTTCCGGTTCCTTCTCTCTCAGCCAATGGGTCAAGGAGCGGATGGCAGCCCCTGCACAGCACTCATATGTGTGGGGGGTGCACATGTGACCATTTCGGTGCCTTGATGGTGCAAGAGACCGTGCTACAGGCGCCTGAGGAGCTCGTTAGCCATACCTTTAAGGTCATAACGTAAAAATCTTCCGGCGTTGTCGATTGGATCTCGAAAGTACAGTGTCTCTGTGCTGGAAAACGAAGAACACAACCTGAGCAGTTGCCTATACAGGTTCAACGAATCAGAAGGGGATATTTTACACATTACTAGAGGAATCTTATTGTCTTATTCGTTCGTGCATCAATGACATGCTGGTTCCAGCTGCAAGGAACAGCCAGCTGGAGTTGTACGTGCAATAGGTCCTGAACAAAAACTGGTACACTCGCATTTTAGCCCCGCCAACGACATGTTCAAGCTTCTTACGGGCACATCTTGCTTATCCACATTAGTCGCTGTTCCTGGCGGACTTGAAATAGTGAACGCTCTACGCCATGCATGGTCCGCCTTGCGCGGGCGCAAACATGCTTAGACAACTGGTGCAACGCGTGTGCGGACGACGCCGTGCAGCGTGATTCGGCCTCTGTGCTCTAATGACAGCATATGCGGTCCAGTGGAACCGCGTGATCACTCCTCGCATTCAGGAGGCTCTGTCGCGCAATGCGTTGGCATGCGCTGCTCTCTCGCAGGACCAGCATAACAAGCCAGCTGGTGACAGCGTTCCAAAAGCCTGCTGACGCCAGTGTTCAGCGTGCTGTGAACCGTTTGCGTGCAGACGCATTTCGCACCCACCGTGGTTATAAAGGCGCATTCGAAACTAGTCCACCCCGCAGATATGCTATCGTGCATCATAAAAGCCAAGGCAAATCTTTGTTAGAAGAAGCGCAGAGCCTCGTTTTAACCGCATTTGGGCAGCAGTACGCGTTGCTCATACAAATCACGCGTGAATGTGTGCAACAGGCTGGCCAGCCGGTGCTGGCAACCTCTCGGCTGGCCAGCCTGTCACTCAGCACTCACGCCGTCTGCGTGGCAACGTTGGTCAGACTCCGCTTGACTTCGTGACGGCCAGGACAATCTTATTTGATGCTTGGCAGATCAGCCTGAGAATCACTGCTTCAGTGTGTCCACCGCTTCAGTATGACAAACCACAGCAATGACTTTTGTGCGCTCATCGCAACCCCACATCAAGGACTTGCTGCAGGGCGCAATCCATCACCGTCGGCGGAGCTCAGGAGCTGGTCCTGCGCGGGGGTGCAGCACTCCGAAAAGGCCACATTGCCCGAATTCGGGAGTTTGTCCAGGCCCAGCGCATCACGGATGTGGTCCTCAACTTCAACGCCAGTGGCTCGCACCTGTCCCGGATCGCGCATGCTCTGCAGCTTCCGGAGCATAGGGGGGGCCCAGCTCCTGAGCCAGTGGTCGTCAAGTGCAGGACTGCCGTTGTGCTCGACATCTTCCGGAAGCATGCCTCGACTGCAGAAGCACGACTGCAGGTACAGCTGGCAGGTCTGCCCATGCGCACTCGCGGCATCATGCACCCCTTCATGCATCCATGCAAGACATTGGTGGCATTGTGTCCATGACAGCTCCATACTAAACACCACAGCGCTCTCTTGTGCTACTCCGTACAGCGCGCCGAGCAGTTTGCCGAGCAGTTTGCTGAGGCTCTCGACATTGCTCCAGTATCATTGCACTTCATCTGTGGAGATATGCAGCGACTAGTGCACAATCCTGATGGCCACCAGCCCCTCGCCTGCTTTTGCGCGTGCTCTGTCATCCAGCACCGCAACATGCACAGCGTGCTGTAGAGCAGCACCACTCCGAACAGTGTTGGATCGGCAGGCCACACACGGACCTGTGACCCGCAAGACATGCACCGAGCCTCGCTTGAAACGGGCACGGCAGATGCATGGCACGTACTGCTTTGCCCACGGGCCGCTGGATGTGCAGAGTTGAGGTACAAGGCTGCGCGCGTAGTGCGGCGGCGCGACGCGCAGGGCCGGATGGTGTTCGGTATGGCCGGCCATGAGGCCGAGGTGGTGAGCGCGCGCGGCCGCGGTGGCCAGGGGGCTGTCGGCGGCAGCGGCGAGACGGAGCTCACGGTGCAGGCGTCGCGCATGCGTGCCGAGGTTGCGCGCCTGCAGCAGCAGCTGGCGGGCGTGCGCCGCCGGCGGCAGCTGCTGCGCGATTCGCGGCAACGACGTGGGCACGTCACGGTCGCGCTCGTCGGATACACCAACGCCGGCAAGAGCTCCCTGATGTCGGCGCTGTGCCATGAGGTGTGTGCTGCGGCTGAACGTGCCACTCCCATGTGTCGTAGCTTGCAATGTGTCATCTCGGGCGCGCTGTTGGCACGCTGCTGCTGCAAGGGAGGCTGTGGGTCACGCACAGCACAGTACGCAGCATGCATGGTAGACTGTGTGCGTGAGGACCTGGCTGATTGTTGAAATGGCTGATGGCGCACTGAGACACGCACACTGAGGATCGGCATCAGCACACACTTCTATGCTGATCGAGAAACGACTGCTTCGACCGCAGCCTGCTCCTGCCCCAGCGTTCATGGCTTGTGCCACATGGCGCCTGCACCGGAGAGAGTGGCGCATGTCTGGCTGCTGTTCGTCAGATTTGTCTTTGGATATGCTCCCTGAGGGAGCGCCTGGCGTGTTGACCATGCAGCGCTGAGGCGGCGAGTGGCTGCAGGACGTGGGGGCGGCGGACCGGCTGTTTGCGACGCTGGATACGAAGATCTCTAGGGCCGACATCGGCGCTGGGGAGGGCGTGCTGGTGGTGGACACTGTCGGCTTCATCCAGGGGCTGCCCCTCAACCTCGTCGCCGCCTTCCAGGCCACCCTGGACGAGGCCACGCAGGCTTCCCTCCTGGTGCGCCTCTCAAACACCCTCCTCGAACATACCCTCTGCTGGCTGTCCTTGCCGGGGCCGGCCCTCCCTGCAGCTAGCGTGATGGGAGCGCTCAGACGGCCGTCTAATCGCATTGACCAGGAGCAGCTTGCGCCCTGTGCAGTCCCTTGCAAAGCACGAGGCTGTTTTCCACGCTTGCATTCGTTTGTACTGACGCGCATGGCGATTTCACACTTTGAGTCTAAAGCCCCAGTCTGCAGCTTCAGCGGATCAAGGAGGCCGAGTGATTTTGCCATTGCAATATTGCATTGGACCCACCCGCCTGGATCAGTTTGCTTGGTTCAATGGCGGCAGGTTGGACAGTCAGGCAGCTGTCACGTGGGGGGTGCGGTGTAGTTGCATGTGGTGGACGCAGCGAGTGACGACGCGCTGCAGCAGCGGCAGACGGTGCGGCACACGCTGCGGCAGCTGGGCATGTCTGAGCGCGACCTGCGCTGCCGCGTGCTCGAGGTGTGGAGCAAGGCCGACCGTCTGCAATTGCCCGCCGCCACACCCAGCCAGGCGCACAATCGCCCCCGGCACCCCAGTGCTGGATCTGCAGATCCTCCCGGCAATGCACACTCTGCAGGCATGGAGCTGACACAGGACGCTCTGTGGAAAGCTGTATGCGAGCGGATAAAGGCATCGCATGCACGGGGCAAGCGTGAGGTCCGGGCCGCCACAGAGGACCTGGATGCACAGCCTGCGCAGGTGTTTTCAGTGCAAAGGCCGAAGCAGGCGGTTGAAAAAGACAGCTCACGTCCGGCTGGTGAGGATCCGATGAGCATGGGCGATGCAGGGCAGCATCACGCGCAGAGAGGCAAGAGGATTCTTGTGGCTCAGCTGCATGAGCCGCTCAACGCCCATGAATTGGAGCCTGAGAGCATAGCATCTGTAGATGCTGATGTGGAGATAGATGGAGAGCACAAAGGGCAGGGTGCTGTTGGTGTGGAGGGCAAGCGGGCTGATGTGGACATGGTGCAACAGGACCGACTGGCAGAGCTGCTGATGCCAGTCACAGTTGAAGCAGAGGCTGGAGAGGAGGGCATGATGCCTGAGGCTCAGGCAGAGCAACGGGATGGTGAGGGGGCCAGCGAGGCGGGTGCAGGCGATGATGAGTCCGAGAACGTGGCCCGTGTCAGAGTGCCTGTTGTTGTCTCAGCTGTCACAGGCATGGGCCTTGGGAGGCTCAAGCAAGCCATTCATGGGCGGCTTGCTCTGTTGAAGCGCTCGGGTCTGTGGTCATGATGTCGTTTTGACTCCACTATGTGAGTGCAGTGACGGCCGCATGGCGACTGGCATCGAGCAAGTACAGTGCAATCCAATGTTTATTCCTGCAAACCTTTTTATGTAATGCTGTGATACCGTAATGCTGTGATGCCATAATAATTCCAGGATGCATTGTCTGTGCTTGTAGCTCTCGGTTGCAAAAGATTACAGCAAAGCCCAGCTTGTGCTGCTTAGCCTTGTTTTGTCTCTCACTAGCGCCTAGGTGAAATCTGCCATACTCAGGCACCATCTCACATGCCCCTGTGTACGGATGGTTCTATTCCGGTGCTTCTGGGTACTAGTCCGACTGTTGCCCCGGCATGCCTCTCTATACGCCAAGGTGATCCTAGCAGCGCTGTGCACCTGCTCACGTCCTGTCGTGCTGGCCCTAGTTTGCTGCATGTCAGCTGTTTGCCCCTAGACGATGCCCTGCGCCTCCATGGCCTTGGCGAGACGCAGGAATGAGGCGATGTTGGCGCCCGCCTGCAGGGATGTGCCAAACTCCATGGCAGTGTCGTTGCAGGTGTGGAAGATGTTCTCCATGATGCCCTGCAACTTCTGGTCCACCTCCTCAGACGACCACTGCAGCCGCTGGCTGTTCTGGCTCATCTCGAGGCCACTGACGGCCACTCCGCCTGCACGCGTGAAATCTGTCAACACCGTCCGGGCAGTTGCCTAGCACTGTGCCCAGCTGCACCTTCCAGCATGTGGGGCTGCTGAAAAAGATCTGGTCTGCCACCAGGGTTCAAGGCCGCAACACAGCTGAGCGACTGAGCTCCGTTTCTGGGTGCGCCATGAGCTTCAGTGTTGTGTCTGGCATGGTAGTACATTTGCAAGCGTGCACGAGCCTGGCACGAGTACCTAAGATGGTCCTGGTAGTTAGACACTGTACCACAAATCTCATGTACATCGCGATGTACATGAGATTCGTGGTAGAGCGGCTATCTACCAAAATCATCACAGTACCATATAATAGTCTACCTCCAGTGGCAAGGACATTGATCGCAAAGGTTGGTCGTCATGGAAACACAGCAGCTGCCTTGCTTGCTACAGGTACATGTCAAGAGGGTATCCAAACCAGCTGTTGCATGATTCAGCAAAGGCTGCAGGAGCTCACCCGCGTTGCAGGCTTTCGCCGGGCCGAACTCCACTTTGTGCTCATGCAGCAGCTCAATGGCCTGGCTGTCGCAAGGCATGTTGGCACCCTCACAGAGGACCATCACGCCTGCGCCCATGAGCGCCGCAGCGTCACCCGCATTCACCTCGTTCTGCGTGGCGCATGGCAGCGCAATGTCCACCCGGTCCACAACCTTCCAGGGCTTCGCTCCTTCAATGTACCTCCCTGCACGACATCAGGCCCACTCAGCATGCAGTGCCACTCATGCCCCGGCAAGTCACAGCAAACAGGACATGGTCAATTTTGCTCAGAGCGCAGCCAGTGGTCTAGACTACTGATTGTAACAACCCATGAGCTGCTGCTGACACACATCACGGCAAGCAGCCGCTATCTGTCACATGCAGCACAGCTTTTTAGCGCATGGATACAAGCGTGGGCCTGGTGCCTGGTTCGGGCCTGAGGACCAGCAGGGCTGGCAAGAAGGGATCCTGGACGCATGGCTGCACACCTGTGGGGGAGAGTGTAAGGTCAGAGAGGCGCTTGCGGGCGGCCTTGAGGCTCATGATCTGTGATAGCTGCTTGATGGAGATGCCATCGGGCTCGTACAGTGTGCCCTGGCTGTCGCTCATCGTCACGGGCACAGCGCCCAGCTGCAGCAGCTTCTCCACGGCAAATTGTGCGACGTTACCCGCACCCGAAACTGCCACTCGCTTGCCTTTGATATCAGCTTGCATGCGCTCCTGCAGTGCATGGAGTGGAGGGTGAGATCTACAACGAAGGTGTTGTTCGCAAAGTGCCGAAGTTGCCATTCAATCTGCGGGGTGGCAGAAGCGGCTAGCAAATGCAAACAGGGGCCATGAGCACATGCTCATGTGGAATGGGAGCTGCACCTGCAGGATGCAGCGCGTGAAGTACACTAGGCCATACCTGCAGCAGCAGCAGCTCAGTAAGTCACTGTGCAAAGCTGGTGTCACACTTCAGGGTCATGCCTGAAGCCTTGGATGTTGCAGCCAACCACGACCCCATGCATTGAGAACGAATTGGTATGCAGATTGCAAGAGTGCAAGATTTGAGAACAGAATAGACGCAGGTTTAAATTCATAGCATGCCAGCGGAAAGCACGGCATGGTGGTCAGGATGTCATTCGATGAAAAAAGTCGGGGAGCACCCAGTTGCCTCAGGGCGGATGTTGGAGCCGCCAAACTCAAAGGGCTTGCCGGTGAGGACGCCTGTGAACTCGTTGCGTAGGCGCTTGTACTGGCCGTAGAGGTAGCCGATGACCTTCCCATCGACACCGATGTCGCCCGCCGGCACGTCCGTGCTCGCGCCAATATGCCGGCTCAGCTCCAGCATGAACGACTGCAACCTCAAGGGCTGTGAGTGGCCGAGTGTGTGTGTACCATGGCAACAGCAGGCTGATGCAGACGTGGTGGCTGTTACTGAAAGGCTGCTGTGGAAAGGCGATGTGGGGCGCATCAGTCACTGATGCGGAGACAAATTGCAGTGGGTTGCAACGGTTGGAGGACATAGAGTAGCCCTGATGCATCGGAAATATATGTTCGGTGAGCAGCTGAAAAGGTGACGCAGACATGTATCATTGTGAGGACACGCTTGCGGCATAGGCGAGGAGTGGCTTCACATCTACCATGCGCGCCTGTTGTACATACAAGCCTGTGGACGGTATGGCAGAAGGAGGGGGAGTGTTTAGACCGGCTGAGGTGGAGGGTGGTTCGGACCTGGCAGAACCTCATTATCTCTGCATCCGACTTGCCCTTGGGGTCAAAGTCGGAGCCCCCTTTGCCACCTGTGTGCATGAGTGGATCAGCCTCTGCGAACACTGATGGTGATGCCGCTGCCGCAGCTGGGTTGAGTGTGGGCATAACGCTGTGGCCAGAGGAGAGAAGCAGATTACAAGTGGTCATGGATCCAAGGCACCTACATACTTATACACAAAACTCCAGCCAACAGCATTGTGCAGGGCATCATGCACATCAGGCATTCGCGCAGGAGGGTGTCAGACCTCCCAGAGGTAGCATGGTAAGTGCATTCTTGAAGCACTGCTCGAAGCCGAGGAACTTGATGACGCTGAGGTTGACAGTCGGGTGGAACCGCAGGCCGCCCTTGTAGGGGCCCAGCGTGCTGGAGAACTGGACGCGGAAGCCTCGGTTGACCTGCATACACGCATGCATGGCCTGCCACAGATACAACATATGTTGCAACTCTGCCTGCTGGAAACGCGCCTGGCGCCACCGGCTGCCAGGACTATGGTTTCTGTTTCAGAGCCAGGGCATTTCCTCAATGTCGAAGCTGCGAATTAGAATCAGACCTACATAAAAGAGGACCAGAGATCACGCAAGACCCAAACAGGCATCAGCCACGCCTAGATGCTGGGGTTGCACGGATTGGTTACCAGACCACACACGCACATGGGGCCACGCAGGAAGCCGCACCGCCCGACAGCCACGGGAGCCTGCAAGCAAAGGCCGGGAACCCGGGCGGCTTCACCAGCCACGAATGCAGCAAACCAGACGCATGCACATAGCGCGTTTGCCATTTTCAGGGAGGTGAAAAGGGCGGCAGAGGGCTCCGGCAAGAGCGGAATCGTGCGTGCAGTAGCTGCGACGGCGCAGGTGGTGGCAGTCGGGAGCAGGGGCTGGACAACGTTGTGGGCGACCATGTTGCAGGCGACCAAGTGACCATGCTGCAGCAGAGGCACAGCGCAGGTCATGCCGCAGCCAGTCACTACCTCGTAGGCCTGGAGGTGAGCAGTCAAAACGACCGAACAGTAGCATGTTTTCATTGTGGTGCCATGCTCTACGTATACGCGGCTCGCTCCTGAAAGCGCTTGTGCATCATAGACTTCATGATCACACGAGTAACACCTGTCATGGCGACGATCGGCCCATCACGCCACCACGTACCCACCGGGAAGGTGGGAGGGGCGCAGTGACAGCATTGGGTACACAGTTGCGGATAATGGGCGTGTTCGCATTGCAACGCCAGAGTCGGGCAAGCAATGTCCCCAGGCTAGCGGGTTGTGGGACACCCGAAGAGGGCTTTACAGAGGCTGCCACTTAAGGGGCCTGCGCACGCAGCGGCAGCATGGGCGGGCATGGCGAACACTACGGCCTCGCAGGGTCCAGGTAGTGACACTGACGTGTATGTCGCCAGTATGGGATTGCGAAATACAGGCACGGAGCGGTATGAATGCTTTCTTATTCAGACAGAAGGGAAGAGGGCTGCGACATCTGGTACAGTGCAAGTACTGATAGTCAGGTGTGCTCACCTGAACATTTCCGCTGTCGTCCACCCATGGAACTCGGAACATGAGCATTCGCTCTGGCTCCACAAGGCGCTTCATGATGGGCAGGTAGTGTTCTGGATCCTTGGAAAAGACCGGGCTGAGGGTGTGTAGCACCTACATATGGCGGTGGCTGTCATGTAATGTGCATAGCCTGCCTGGGGCTACCTGTGTGCAAAAGTGCAGTTTAGCGAATGGATGTGGCAGGCTGGGGGGCTGCCATGTGGCGGAGGGTGCACCTCTTCGACCGCTTGGTGGAATTCCGTCTCATGAGCATCGCGCTGCTTCACCTCGTTTAAGAGTGCCTGCAGGTTCGGGAGCAACATCAGCAAGACAGAGTATGCAAGACATCGCTGCGTGGGTTCTTTCGGTGCGCGAGTGTGAAATCTGGGGCCACACGCAAGCATGCTGAGTTGGCATGCCAGCTGGCATGGTGTGTGCCACGAACTGCTTCAGACCTAGTCCTGCCGTGCCGAACCGATCATGTGCTAAAACTCGGGAGAAACCGCATCAGTTCTGAGCAATTCATGTCTTGATATGTCAATCATCTCATGGACGGCGAGGTGCGCCGGCAACGGGGCTGCACGAGTGCGTTAGTTCCTGCTGAGTTCGAGCGTTGCACATGCGTAAGATGAATTCAAATTTGAGCCCTCGGGCGAAATTGCAAGTGCCTCCTATACGCATCGGAGCAGTTTGCGTTGTGTGCAGGAAGCACCTGTGTGGGCTGCATGTCCATTGATGATATTATCTTTCGGTTCGACTGTGCGAGCTCGGGGCGGCACGGTACTTGTAACGGCGAGCGCTCTATAACAAGTCTGAACAGAACAATCCAAACGACTGAGCAGTAATGCAATATCGTGGACGTGAAGTCATGCCATCATGTTGGGAGGCCTGTATTTATACGCAGACAACACCACCGCGTGGGCCGGTTGTGCGGGACAGAACAAGCTGCTCATCGCAGCGGCCGAATCGCGAACCGGTGTGCTCACTGTCCGCGTCATGAGCATGCCCGCTGATGCGAATCAACAGCAGATGTGCACATCAGATATATCTTAGTCGTAGCGCGCACCTCGACCCCAATGGCTGTTTGCAAAGTGGACGGTGCAACTACGATCGTCTGCAATAGCCTTGCACTGGACGGACCGGCACTGCCAACAGTGCCTAGCGCTTTTGGCACGATACTTGCACGAAGAGCTCTACCAGTCAAACGAATGATTGATGTCATACTGTCTGTGGCAGCAAGTGCTGCGCCGCTTTCCGTGGTCTTAAGTCAAAATGCTGCCCGGTGTACGAAGTGTCGAGGACGGGCACGAAGTTGGTTGACGCGATTGACGTGCACTGGACAATACTGTGACAAGGATGCGTCCGGCTGACGCTCGACCTTATATTTCCTATTTTCACTCATTTCTTGCGTGTCTGTGCTAGACTCTTCTTCGCAGCCATTTGACTTGTGCCACATCAGCCCGCGTGGACGACTGTGCATCCGCTCCGCCCTTGCATACGCACATGCCGAGTCAGCGCGGGCAATCACGTCAACGAGCCTTTCACGAAGATGTCAAAGCTGTTGAACGTATGGTGTTGCTCAAGTACCATCATCTGCACGTTTGCCACGTGTTTACCTGTTGTCACAATCGCGAGTACCATCCGTATGCTAGCTGTACCGTACGGTGATGAGCAGAGATGCCCTCCAACCTTCTAGAGCCGTATGGTGTCGTGCAGCGGAAAACGAGCTGCACCGTCTGTACTCTCTCTACACACTGAACCACCGGGAGGCAGCGCCCCCTCCCGTACCCCCGCCGCCCCGATCGCAGCGGCCTCCGCAGCGCGGCGACCTCCTGGCATTCCTCACCATGCGCATGGCGCTGCTGGACGTGAAGATGATGCACCCACTTGCCACGTAGCATGTGCGCAGTGCGTCACGTGAGGCTGGCGCGACTGCGGAGAAGGGCGAACGGCAAAAGCGCGACAAATATGGCGCCGTCACAGGTGCCGCCCAGTTCATCCTGCTCGTGCATGAGACGTATGGCAGGGTTGGACGGGACGCGTACCGCTTCCACCAGACAGTCGCGGAGGTGGCCGCGGGACACGACGCGGTGTCAAAGCGTACTTTCCTGCTCAATGCCATGCGCGACCTGTCCACAACATTGTGCCGAGCGCTGGCGCGCCAAGCCCGCGCGGCCGCGCCTCTCCGTGCTAGACTGGTCGGACAGGCGCTGCTGCCGGGCCTTCCTGTCCCCACAGACGGCCTGCCGGCGCTGACAGGCCATCGCGCATAGGCTTGCGTCGAGCCCCCCCCCCCCCCTCCACCCATTTCGCCCTGCAGCCCCCCCCCCCCCCGCACCCGTCCCTCCTCCTCCCTCCCTCTTCCCTCCTCCCAGCGCACGTCCGCCGTCTCTCCTCTGCCCCCCTTCCCGGACACCGCTCGTGCTGCCGGGCTGGCTGTGGCTGCAGCTCCTGATACCGGTGCCTCGCGGCCTCAGAGATGGCCGTAGCGCGCGCCGGCGCGCCCGTGCAGACTGCTAGTGTCGAGTCGGCGACCGCTTGTGGGTCCGGCGAGCGCTGACTGTGTGTTTGGTGTGCGCGTGGGCTGCGTGGTACTGCGCGGTGTGCGAGTGTCTGCTTTCGAGCTGGCGCTAGTTCGTTCTGGCATTTGCTCGTGCGGCGTGTGGCCTTGGTGCTTGCGGTGGCCGGTCTGTCTGTTTGCTCGTTGCCTGTTCTGTTGCCTCGGCGCTGCTGAGTCCTAGATCTATCACTGTATAACACACTAAACCATCACAAGCTGGACTCATGTGCCGTACGCGTGCTCTTGTGCTTGTTCACTTCTCCACCTTCCCAGGCATTGCACCGTGTTTTGTCTGATGACTGTCCACCTTTTCGTTGTTCACTGGTGTGCTGTTGTCCATGTCCTCAACCTCGACGTTTTGGCTCTGAGTGCGTTCAAAACTGTTGGGCAGCCTTGCGAATGGCGGCCACTAAGGTGATGCCAGCCAGATGGTACTTCTGATCTAAAGCATCATCGCTACCGCATGTCATGTGCACTGACTCTGCGTCCCCAAAAGGTCGCAGACAGGCTCATCCTGCAGTGCTGCGCATCCTCTGTCCGCATGAGCAGCTGTACACCATGCTCTGTTACAGCAGCAGAGTGCTGCTACTTTGCATGTGTTACACAGCAATAGATCTAGGACCCAGCAGCGCCGAGGCAACAGACCAGGCAACACGCAAATAGACAGACAGGCCACCGCAAGCACCAAGGCTACTCTCCGCACGAGCAAATGCCAGAACGAATTCGTTCGAACTAGCGCCGGCACGAAAGCAAACACACACACACACACACACACACACACACACACACACACACACACACACACACACACACACACACACACACACACACACACACACACACACACACACACACACACACACACACATGCATGCACTCGATCTGCTTGCGTGCACAGCTAGTACAGACAGACACTGCCTGCACGCTGGTCTGTTGCATTTATATCCTGCTCTCGAGCAGATTGCCACCATCTGACCTCTCACGGGTATGCACTGGAATTTCCGGTGATTTTCCCCACCCGCCAACTACCTGGGGCCAGGTAGTGTGCTTCCACCCGTGGGGGGTTAGGGCCCCTGTAGCTGGGGCTCCCGACTGAGCAGGTCCCGAGCCTAGCGTTGCACTGCTCGATCACGAGAGCATGCACAGCCGGGAGCCCCGAGCTGCCACGCGCACGTGCAGAATCTTCTAGAAGGGTAGTCCCGAACAGCGCGGCTGCGGGGCGTTGCGGGTTTCCCCCGAGGAGCCTCTGGTTCCACACCTGGATTTCCAGGTGAGTCGACATAGCGAGGTCATCATACAGGTACCACTGACGGCGTGAGTTCAGGTAGGAAACTACTCCGGACTCGCTCTGGGCCAGGCGCGTGCACGGATCCGGAGTGGGCCGGGTGTGCTTGTCCGAAGCACAAGCGAGCCGAGGTCGTGCAGTTCCTGCATACAAAATAACGAGACTGAGTGCCGACAAGGTGCTTCTGTTTGATCGCAGCCTGGACTTGCTGGTACAACTTGTCCGCCCTGTTGGTGGGGGTGTTATCATGCCTCGAGGTTGCCATGGGCCCCGACTGCCCCGACTCGGTCATGCTTTGGATGGGGATCGTGAGCAGCAGGCATTACCACCATGGTGCACCAGAATGTAATATATTGTAACGATAGCATAATTCTGGGCCCTACGCTTGTCCGCAGGAGTCCGCTGAGGTACAGCGGCGTCCGTGCTGCCTATCCGCGATAGTCACAAGCACTGTGCGGGTGAGAGGGGCCTGCTCCAAGCGCCACTTCGCCTGCATCCCGCAATCATCATCATTGTATTCATTGCTGACCGCTTGCGTTAGTATTTAAAGGCAGCCTTTGACGGCAGCGTTGCTGATCATGGACTGGACTGGCTGGTACTGCTTGTCCGTTTTGGCGGTGGGTGTGCTGATCATGGCCAAGGACGTCATGGGTCCGGATTTTGCAATGATGGGAATGCTAGTCATTATCATGCTGCCAGGAGAGAGGATTATATCTATTGAGGACGCTTTGGAGGGATTTGCAAATGATGGCCTGCTGACTGTAGCAGGTGTGGTGTAGACACCATACTCTTTGGCTCTGGTTCTCTTTGGCTCTGGATCCTCCAACCTTTTCCGGCTGCCGCAGAGTTCTACGTGCACTCTGACTCTAATCCTTCAACATGTATGCAGTCCTTTTTGTAATGGCTTCTGGCATCTCTGAGACAGGTGGGACCCCTATTTAAAATTCCCTGGCCTGCGACACACAGGACATAGTACCAGCGTAGATGACCATGCGGGGGATGATATGGTTGCCCCGGGCGCCCCCCGCCCCCACCTAATTACTGAGGTTCTATTTACTTGCTACACTCTTGGCGAAGGTCATTTCTGAGTTCATTGTGCAGGCGGTCTGGATTATGCATTCACACAACTCCTCGGCACACCGAAGACCACCCGATGTATGTTGCCCGCTCTGCCAGCATACAAGCTGCAGCATGTTCTGTCCTCGCCGAATGCCACTGTTGTCTCGCAAGACTGCAAATGGTGCTTGCATACTCTCATGTGTGCAGCGGCTCTGATTCGGATGGTCCTCCCACTCCTTGTAATCTCGGCATTCCTGAACAACTCCCCTGTTGTCATGATCCTGATCCCGATCATAACCACCTGGAGCAGAAAGGCTGGTCTCGCCCCTGGGCACCTGTTCATGCCACTGTCGTTTGCTTCCATCTTGGGAGGCACCATCACCCTGATCGGCACATCCACCAACCTCGTTGTGGCAGGCAAGCAGCGCGAAGCATTCCCTGATGATCCACCCATCGCCATCTTCGACCTTTCGCCGTATGGTGTCCCTGTTGCTCTGGCTGGTGCACTTTACATCATCCTATTTGCCACTCGGCTGCTGCCCGGAAAGGCAAAGGTGTCTGTTGGGTACGACCACAATCTATACAACCGGTCGTGTCAATGCGCAATGACTTGGACGCTGCAATGGCTACCGCCACGCACGACTGCTACACAGTTTACTTGCCTGACTAGCTGTTGCCGATTTCATGACACTCGCACTGACATCAGTCGTTCCACACCTGCGAGAGCAGATGCAAGAGGTGCATGCAGTTCTGATGGTTCGCTGGAGGATGCATTCCTAGTGGGCATGCTGGTGGAGGCAGGCTCCCCTGCAATTGGCCGCACGCTGCTAGATGCAGGGCTGCGTGGCTTGGACGGTGTGTACCTGACGTCTGTGAAGCGTGCAGCTACGGTCATGCATGCGGTGGCCCCGGACTTCATCATCATGCGGGACGACGTCCTCTTCTTTAGCGGAGACCTAACCAAGGTCAACACAATTGCACAGCGCTTCCAGCTGCGCGTTGTTGTTGATGCGTTTGAGGAGGACCTGCCTGCTCTCATGGGATCGCCCAGGCAGATTCACACCCGACGAACGGCCACCGAGGCAGGCCAAGGACCCTCGGAGCAGGTATGCCCCCTATGCCATGCAGCAGCCAAAGCTACACAACAGTGATGCAACCGTACTTGAGCTGGAATCTGACAGAGTCTCCTCGCTCAGGTTGACACAGCCACGCTGTTGATGGCTGCTGACCCGCCCCACACAGACAGCAGGCGTGTGAATGCAAGGCCGATCACACGGCTTACTCAGGCACGTGTAAAGAAGAATGCACCAGACCTACAGAATGTTTCAGTCCGGTGTGTTTGGCTTCTAATCCTGCCAACGCTTGCTGGCGGTCTGTGCTGGGAACGGCCAAAAATAAGTCCATCCAACATGCAGGGAGGCACACTTCCGGACCAAGTTCCAGGCCTCCATTGTTAGCATCCGACGTGAGGGTCACAAGCTCGACAGCAAGCTCGGGGACGTTGTTCTGCAACCCAAGGATCAAGTCCTATTTGACTGTGGCGATAAGTTTGATGCAGCTTCAAGCATTGTGGAGCAGAACCTGACAGACATCGAGGTTGTGGAAGACGGGAGTGATCGCGAGTTCATGTTTGCATTCGAAGTCGCAGGTGTGCCCCTGCCCTCCGGTCAGAAACGGCAGAACTGCCAGCGTCGTTTGCTGCAGCATTGAAGTGCTATCTCTTGTGCGCATGTGGCTTGTGTGCTAGTATCAGTGTACTAGTATCAGTGTGCTAGTATGAGTATCATTCCTTCGAGTCACTGGAGCACAGACTACGCAGGGATGGACAGGCCCAGGCCCTCCCCATGGCCATCTTTATCATGATCATTTTGACTGTATTGAACAAGCAAACTGTGCATGTGCTGAACACTGCTCCTGATGCTGGTCTTGTCTCAAAGGTGAGTGCACATCAGTGCAGTGGGTACATTGCAGTGTGTTGCCTGGCACCGTGCAACATGTGAAACATCTTGCCAACAGAGCTCATATGCAGTCAAGGGAGGCGGGAGGACGGCAGAGGAGGTAGCGGCGGCGCAGGGCTCCCGGAGCACAAGCAATATGTTTGACCTCAGCAGCCGTGCGGGAGTGGCAGGCAAGAGTATCCAGGCGGCCGGGCTGCGCGGCCTGCCGGACGCCTTCCTTGTGGCCATTGAGCGGGGAGGCACCACGCTGCACGCTGTCGCGCCGATGGAAGTGCTGCACGCTGGTGACGTGTTGTGGTTTGCTGGCAGCACTGCGGGTGTTATCTCCCTGCGGAAAATCCCAGGTGCGTGCACTCAGACTATTGCCCGGTCTGTTATGTGCGCGAGCTGATTTCACGTGCACTGATGTGGTTCAGGCTTGTCCCAGATGGACGATCAGATTGCAAAGCTGTCGTCACACGTGCTGGACCGGCGGCTGGTGCAAGTTGTGTTGGCACGCACAAGCAATCTGCTGGGCAAGTCTGTGAGGGAAGCTCGCTTCCGTACACAGTTTAATGCCGCGATTGTTGCGTTGCACAGAGACGGCCATCGGATCCGGCAGAGAATTGGTGACATCACGCTGGCGGTGTGTGGTTCCATGTTGCCACACAGATTCCAACTTGTCACTAGAGCAGTCGAGCCCTGCAAGGTCACTGCCACCTTGCCTTGGTACTTGATCAAGCTCAAGGTCACGTAGCGCTAGCCCAGCAGCATGCATTCACCTCATATTTCCATCTGTGCCCAAACCCAAAACCAAAGGGAGCAGGATCACGCTATGTTGACAATATGCAGTCTGCAGGCTGGCGATGTGTTGCTGCTTGACACTGGATCCCAGTTCATGATCAATCACAAGAGTGATCGCACCTTTGCACTAGTGGCTGAGGTGGCCAACTCACAGCCTCCCAGGTTTGACCGCGTGATCACTGCGTTGGTGTGTGCAATAGCTGCGATTGTGCTTTACATTGCGGAGGTGACGGAGTTGTTCACATCTGCTGCAATGGCTAGCGGCATCATGCTGCTGACTGGCTGTTTGTCCGCCCCCGCAGCTCGGAGTAGCATCAAATGGGACATAATCGTCACGATTGCAGCTGCGTTTGGCATCTCAAATGCACTAGAAAGCACAGGTGCGACTGCCCGCATGGTGCAACAGCTACTTGAGTATCGAGGCCTTCGTGTGGTCCTGCATGAACGGCCTTGGTCTCCAATTCCCGGTGCCTGCAGGTGCTGCTAAAGAAATTGCAGATCTGCTGGTTGCAGCAGGCCGAGCAGCTGGCAGCTCAGCCGCCATTCAAGTGGCCATGTACGTGGCCACAGTTGTTCTGTCAAACATCATTGCAAACAATGCTGCCGCTGCACTCATGTTTCCGATCGTAATGAACGTTGCGGAATCAGAGGGGTTGGACAAGAAGCTGATGGCATATCTGCTCATGCTGGCAGCTAGCGCTTCCTTTGCTGTGCCATTCGGCTACCAGACCAATCTCATGGTGTATGGTGCTGGTGGCTACAATTTCAAGAACTTCCTGCAATTCGGAGGCCCGATGCAGGTGTGCTATTTTGCGCTCATGAAATCTCAGATCGAATTAGCTCATGGCGATCCTGGATTCAAGCCACACAAGACTTGTGCATACAGGTAGTCCTGGCTGTAGCGTCCTTGACTGTGATCCTGCTGCACGAGTATGTGATGATCATCTGGGCGGTCATGGGCGCAGCCACGGTGGCAGTGTGTGCGGGGCCAGTGATCCTCTCGCACTGCCGCCGCTCACCGAGCAAGCCTCGTACAGAGGGTGCCTTGCAGGAAGTCATCGACGTTGCAGAAGTGAGGCACAGATCATTGGCAAATGGTTCAGCAGCCATTCGCTGGGATGCGACAAGCGAGCGCCAGCTAGCCAACAGTCAGCAGATCGTGTGAGGCCTGAAGCTGTGACCTGCTGTACCCAACTGTACGTATACCAGTAGGGGTGTATGCATTCAGAGTCGGTGCTGCGCCTTAGCATTTAGTGATAGCTCATCCGAGCAGATGCCTGGACCACAAAATATGGCCTTTCACATCTGTGGAAAATAAATGTAGCAGCTTGGGGCCGGTGCCTGGTGCACATGCAACAAAGATGCATGCCCTAAAGCCGTGGAAGACAGATGCTGCAGCATAGGGCCAGATTCATGGTGCGCATGCAGCAGAGATGTATGCCCTGTGTCCACTTGCTCAAAATCAGTGGCTACATGCATTGCTGCGCTACTGGCACTTGCTGCAGGTTGCCAATCGTTTGCTTGGACTCATAGCAATCTTCTGAATGGCAGCACCATACCACTATTGATCTCTCCCCACTGTAAGATATTTGCACATCTGGGGTTGTGCTGCCTCTAGACATTGGGAGCGTCCAGGATGGCATCATCATGACTGCAGTCCGACCAGGGTGCCTCACTGGCACAGCTTTGCATTGAGACATTTCTGCACAGCGGTGTCGATGCATGGCAGAGGTTGTTACACAGTGACAGACCTTGGACCCAGCAGCGCCGAGGCAACAGACCCGGCAGCATGCAAACAGACAAACCATCACATGCCCCAAGCCACTCTCTGTACGAGCAAATGCCGGAACGGACCAGAGCCGGCACGAAAGCAAACACACACACACACACACACACACACACACACACACACACACATGCAATGACGTGCAAATCGCTGTCCGGACTCCGTACCGTGCCCCACAATATTCTCCAGGAGAGATGGCCCGGGGCAGGGTCGCTCGCGAGCGTTTCCAGCGCTAATGTCCCCAACACTCGTTGTTTTCTGACGCAGCATGCACAGGAACTCGCCGGGAATGATACGCACGCGCAAAGCAGCCTTGCTTGGCGTGGGGATGGGGCGAATGGCGGGATCCAGGCAGGGCCGACGACGTGGGCGGGATGGGTGAAGCGGCTGGGCTGGACGCTGCGGGTAGGGACGCAGATGTGGGCAAAGATGCAACAGAGGGTGCAGGGCACAGGGATTCGGGCCAGGAGGGGCAATGTGAGTCGCAGCGCGGGGCAGATGCACAGGCAGAGGAGCTGGATGATGCCGAGTCGGCCTCAGGTGTGGTGCCGGAGGCTGACAAAATCGGGGATATCTTGTGTGTTCCGCCCAGCGGTGAGCTCCGCATTGCGGATGTGTCTGTGATTGACCCTGTGGCGCGGACGTATCGCAGGGCGGCAGCCCGTGGGGATGGCGCTGCGGCGGCGGTGCGCGATAAGCACAAGACGGCTGCGTATCGTCGCTATAATCCGCATGCGTACGACTTTGTTGCGTTGTCGCATGAGAAGTTCGGCAGGTTGAGCAAGGGTGCATTGTCGCATCTGAAGTATCTGTTGATATTGCTGTCGAGTGTGGTATACAGGATTGGGCGCAGTACATCACCAATGTGAAAAGAGAACTGAGTGTAGGTTTGTGTAGAGGCAACGCGCTGTTATTCAGGATGGGCTTGCAGATCATGACTGGTGTGTCTGGAAAGGCAGCCGTGGCGGGCAGA
Organism: Ulva mutabilis; assembly: GCA_900538255.1. Taxonomy (NCBI): domain Eukaryota; kingdom Viridiplantae; phylum Chlorophyta; class Ulvophyceae; order Ulvales; family Ulvaceae; genus Ulva; species Ulva mutabilis. The sequence goes on from UNSF01000085.1 coordinate 180,310, forward strand.
ATCCGCCCGGTTGCTGAGCTGTGAGGTAGTGCGTCGGATGTGCCACTGGCGTGACTAGCGCATAACGACTCTGTAACCACACACAACGCAGGAAGCGAGCGCAGCACCACGCAATATCACACAGTCCACGCGCACGCGGTAGACATGTGTGGACCTGCACAGCCAGCCTTGAGTTGACAGAGTGACGACACAGCACCAGCCAGAATGCAGTGGCGGCAGGAACCCATCAACACCGTCAACTCTGTAGCAAGGCTAGTGCAGCCACCATCCGGTTGCTGCTGCTGTTCCTTCCAGATATGTGGCTGCAGATATGTCGCTGCACTAACCTTGCGACAGTGTTGACGGTGCTGACGGGGGATGCACCAACACGCGCATATGCATGAGATGACTGCGCAGGAAACATGCGCACGCGTGCCTTGACAGTGACGTACCAATTGCATGCATGTTGATTGGGTGAGCATGGTGCACTGTTGCGGAGTGCTCCAGGTTAGGCTGGCCTGGCAGACATGCATTGTACAGCTGACTGCTGCACTGAGTGCGGCTAGTCTTGCAGCAAGACTTCCTGCCGCACGCTCCCCAACATCCTTTGAGGCGGTGTACCTGCATTTCCTACGCACACTCATGTTGCATTGTATAACCAAGCATGGGCAGGGGGACGCGCATGGGTCGCACCTTTGTCGTGCGCTACAACTTGAAAGGCCGCTGTGAGATGGAGCTAGAAGGGGCAATCACATGTGCGGGTATGCCATGCCCCGCAGTGTGCGAGATGTGCATCCGTCCGGTAGAAAACTTTCCAGCATTTCAGACTCCTGGCGGATTGCAGACTCATGATGATATGGTCAGTACATACTGAACACATTGCCTTGTGACCCCCTGGTGTCATGGTTGTCTGTGCACACTGCACGTATGAATGCGTCATCAAAGCATGACCTAGTGTTGCAAACAGTCGTGGAGTCTTCTCTGTCTTCCGCTTGGCCATGTGGTGATGCTGAGTCTGGCCACTGCCCGTGTGAAAATGTTTGGTGCACCTGCACCCTCGTTTTCTTACGGCCGCTTTCTTATGGCTCGTCCGAGCTGCCCCCATGTGAGCCCGAGGTCAAGGGCCCTCCGGTCCGGGAGCACCGGCCCCTAGACGGCGGCCCAGCAGATGCAGGAAAACGAAGACACGCCGGGTGCCCGGACCCCCACACAGCCACGCGCGCGGCAGTCCACAGCCCAGCGCTGCGCGCTGCTTCATGTGCACACATGGAATGGGCTCCTCCGCGCGCGCTTTGAGTTCACAAGCATCCGCCAACGTCCATCCCAACACGTCCAAGGACACGGTGCGCACAGGCTGAATTCACATTTCGGCCGTCTGGTCGATTTCAGACCGGGAAACCCGCTGCTGCCACGCCTTCCAGACATCTGAGGAGCCAGCATGTGGAGCCGCGCATCTTATGTTGCGATCAGGGTAGCCTGTACGAAGATCAGATCGGTTCTTGAAGGCTGTTTGGTGTTGTCGCGGGCAGTAAGCTTGCTCACCCTGCGTTGCTGCCGATGTACAGAGCCTTGCCCCTGCAGGGCCCTGTAGCCGTTCACGCACCCGTTCACGCGCTAGATCTTCAACTGCGCTCAACCTGCGCCGGCTCCAAACGCCGATCACAATTTCAGTCACGGTCTGCATGATGCCGTCACAGGTTTTGGAAATTGTCGCGAATGGACGCCGTGATGGCCCTTACACCGTTAATGTTTTAATCTGCTGGAACAAGCCCAACACCCCGCGGCAGCGCCCCGCGCAAGTCGGTAGAAACTACTGTCGCTGCATGCAGCTTTGCAACCAGGCCGTACAACCGTAATTGCCGGCCCTCGAGGCTTGACGCAGCAGTAGCATTGTCACGTCAGTATTGTAACTGGTGTATTCATACTTTCACTGGTAGTGCAATAATTGACTCAACACGTGCGACAAGGAATGTTACAGCATCTGGCTGCACGGCCAAGTGTTTTCACTGCATGTACATTATGTCGTGCTTGACAGCTGAAATTCAACGGCCAAGGGCAAACTGGGTGCGGTTGACGTCTTCAGCGGTCCCAGGCAAGCTGAGAAGGCAACCGAAAGAGCTCCAACGGCAGCATCAAATCGAAATTCTGTGATAAGGGCTGTTGACCGCAACTTTGCCGTGAAATTCGGCAGTCGCGCGCGCGACACCAATCTAGCGGAGCTTGTTCGCTGGACACAGAGTCCTCGCTAGGCGGCAATACAGCACGGCATGACAGAACAAGACGAGGTTTTAAAGCTGCTCACAGATCTCCTTAGAGCCCAGGGAGACACAGTCACTGTCCATGTCGGGCCTCAAGCGCGGAGGGGCATTAGCAGGCTAAAGGCAACCATAGAAGACTCTGATTTGGAGACAGTCGTCAGATCGTCAAACAACGAGTCACTTCCTCTGCCAGCAGGCCACTTAACAGATCCAGAGATCCGGTATTTTAACTTGTATCGTGAATCATTCACAGTGGAGCACATACATGCCCCAGAAACAAGCAAAAAGCTCAGCTCTACACGGTCTGGTGGCAGGTACGCTGTAGACCCTGACTGCCTGTCAAATTGTTATGTTTACCGTCGTGCGCTACATCCGAAGTCATGTTAGGACTGCGCAATTTTTCTGGGTATGGCTGCCAAATGCCACTGCACGCTACCCGAACCGCCACAACCATGACAGACATGCCTGCAACAGCTTTGGGCAGATCTCTAAGGGTTTTAGTTGCATGAGTGCTGATACATGGACCTTACTGTCTCACACACATGACAATCTGTGCCTGCAGTCGCTTTAGAGGTGCCGCTCATCACCATTTGGTCGCGATGAGATTCTTGGGAAGCTTCAGGCCACGATCACAGCAAGATTTGGAGAAGGAGCTGGAAAATGTTCTCAGCTGGGGTGCCTTCAATGTCAATCGAGTTGCACAGCTCAGCAACCGTCAACCGCTGCTGATGGTTGGCCTTGCTGCATTGAATCACTTCAACTTGTTGGCAAACCTGAATATCGCTTTGGAGAGCGCAGCAAACTTTCTGAAGGCTGTGGAGCATTATTACATGTTTGCTCTCTCATGCCAAGTTTGCCCCAAGACTGTACATCTGCTCTTCGTTTTGCACATGTACAGTCCCGTGAGTTTACTGCAGGCCCAACCCATACCACAACAGCACTCATGCTGCGGATGTCACTCAAGCCCTCCTGTGCATTCTGACACAAGATGATTTAGACCAGAGGCTCACTGATCTTGAGCTGTTTGCTATGATCTTGGCGTCCATCCTCCACGATGTAGCCCACCCAGGCTTGAGCAATTCATTCCTATCACGTACTCAAGATGAGCAAGCTCTCATGTACAATGATCAAAGCAGCAATGAGGCCCTCTCACTGAGCATCGGCTTCAAAATTCTGCAAGCTCCAGAATGCAATATGTTCATCAACATGTCGAGAGAGGACTACTTCTACGTTCGTAGGTGTGCCAAGACAAGAGTGTGCATGCATATGATCATGCTGCTTCTTCCTGCATGGCAGGCCATGGCACCACTACAGGATAGATGCCTGTCCGGACACGAAGTCAATCACCCACTGAGCCTTATTTGATGCAGATTAGTGACTGAGATCATCTTGGCGACAGATATGGCTGCACACAGCAAGATGCTTGCACAGGCGCGTGTGGACTTGCAATCTCCCAGCTTCTGGGATGGGCCAGATGCGGAGGGGCGGCTGCTGGCCATGAAGACCATCATGCACACTGCGGACATCAGCAATGTCTGCCGACCCCCAGTCATGGCAGGCATGTGGACGCGTGCTGTGTACGAGGAATTCTTCCGGCAAGGTGATGCTGAGAAGGAGATGGGGCTGGAAGTCACTCCGCTTTGTGACCGCGAGACTGTAGCGATTGCTGAGTCACAGGTTCAGTGTCCGGAATGCTTCTGTTTGCATTTCTGCCTGTGGTCACAGCATTGGAGAGCATGGTAACAGCTCAGCATGCCACATCTTTCATCTGACCAAGGCTTATTGCTGCAGAAAGTGTTTCTGGGCTTTGTGGTAGGACCAACATGGGATCTATTGAAGGAGATTGCGCCGAACAGCTATGCAACAGCACGTGGGCATCTGGCACAAAATCAAGCACTATGGGCAGAGCTAGCAGAAATGAATGACCCAACAGCCGTGCTTCAAGACCCAACTCGCACCCCTGAGCTAGTGCATGCCAGCCCCTTGGCCTCGCCGTTTCATAATCCTGCTCGAAATTCATGGTGAGCAGCCAGACAAAAAGGAAATGTCGCTTGATAGCCCACTGCTTTTGCCATATCCGAGTGCTTCACCGGTAGCACTCGAATATATTCCATGTAATCTGCTTCTGTTATGCAGGGGCAATGCAGACATGTTGCTACTCCTGCTGAATGATGAAAAGAATTGCATAATTGGGCAAGGATTATCAATCATCTCTCAGCGTGGCAATGGAATACCTGAGGTGCATTCGATGCGTGACGATGACGTGGTGGAGTGATTCGATGTGTGGCCCGGGTTCCATGAAACACGGTGTGCACATTCAGCTGGACAGATATTGATGGCGAAGGCTGCCATTTTCTTTGCTGCACATAATTTGTGCACCGTTCTATATCTGTGCAAGTCCCTGTTGACCCACGTTACACTGTATTGCATATTTGACACCAATGTGTAGTAGAGTGACTTTGTCAATGCTGGCCGTCTCAGCCTGGCAATAGCATAGCCTAGTTTGCAAAGGCATCATATGGTCTGCGTCACTTAGTGACAGTTTCCTACGTCCGGAGAGCAGAAATTGGGCCTGTCGTCAAGCACATTGTAGATGTACGAACAGCTCTGAAGACGTAGCAGTGACTCCAACAGTGACTACAGCATGAAGATGAGATCATTGTTTTTCAGGCCATCGCCGTGATAAAAGCCACCCCAGGTGTTGTTCATGGAGTTGTAGAAGAATGAGTAGCCCATGTAGAGGAGGTTCCGGTAAACTGTGATGTTCCTGAATTTGTCATGCACCAGCGCCCAGCTGCCTCGTACGTCGTCTGCTGCACTGCGGCCTGCATGAACAACCACTTGTTACATGTCCGCACATCAGCAACACACTAATCATGTGCGGAGCTGGCTACCCTACCTTTCGGGCCCTGGTGCTGATGGTAATATGATTCCAACTTGTCTGGATAGGCCACACCAGCAAACAGTGGGTTTGATACAATACATCCATCTGCATTTACCACTTGACATCCGTTTGGGACCAGGTTGGTCTGAGCTGTAATGTCATCCACCATAACACGCAAACGACGAAGCTCTGTGACTTGTTCATACTTGACCTTGCTATCTGTGGGCTCATCGTTGCCTGCAGTATGTGTTGTTGTGCAAGTTCACTGACCTTGGGTAACTTCGTGATTTATCAGCAGAGGAAATAAAAATTCACCACCTTCTTCATCCTCAGCTCCAGGCTTTGGAGGCCAGTGATGCTTCATATGTGGGTCACCGCTCAGGAGGGTTTGCATGTTAACCGCAATGCACCTGTCATCACTGTTCGCTTCCCCCAGGTCAGCCCACTCGATTCCATCTTGAGAAAACAGGTATATGACAGAGCTGACGACTTTGCCATGGACTGCCCGTAGGGATTCGGTTGCAGACGCTATGAGATAGTCTTTCCCATTCAGGGTGTTGATCCGGCCCCACAGAGCGAGTCCACGGACATTGAGTTCTGCCTCTTTCAAAGGAAGGCTGTGTACAAGAGCAGCCTGAAGGAGCATATTCAGGTAACCTCTCATCACATGACATCGGAATGGGTATCAGCAACAGCAACCATCATCAGCCTACCTTGACCTCTGTGGACAGCAGGGCACCGTGCGATCCAAGCGCCTCGAGCGTGAGTGTCAAATTCGGACTGACGACAACCATGGCTCGATAACAACCGTCGCTATTTACACTGGAGCAGACAATACTGTAACCGAGGCTTGTGCATTCACGCTTCAAGCAACGAACGCGGCAGCGGTCGGCATGGAGTGCGCATGCGCAATGAATCACATGCGCGCCTGCGTCTAGTCATTATGGCATTTCTCGGACAAGAGATGCTGCCCCCATTTGACGCAAGCCGGCCCGGCGGTGCGGGATGGCCAGATTTCAAACACATACACGTTTTGGAATTCGAATGCTGCGTGAGACAACCGCATGCATGCCGACCATGCCAGCTGGAGAGCCCCATCTGGAGGCAGGGGTCGAGAGTTGCTTGGAACGTGCAAAATTCTCAAAGCTTCGTACCTGGATATGACCGAAGCATCACAGCACTTTGATCGCGGTCGGCGGACTGCAGTTCTCACCCGCAATGCACCCGAAAGGTGACCGAAGCACTCGTAGTGAGCGAAGTTGTATGATGTGACCACAGCGGTGCGAAGAGAACGATGTCGCCGGGAGCAAGAATCGTAGAATAACATGGTAGCACGGAGTCCTGAGTAATCGATTGATCCGCTGAGCCATCAACGCCAGCACACCTCCTTGCAAGCATATGAGCAGAAGGGAATGGGTTTAGAGATCTGAGATTTTGCGGCGCATAGAATTCCATCCGCTTAGACCCTCGCACTTGCACGAGGTGTGACAGGGAGAGGTCGAAGTGCAGGGGACTAATTGCACCACCTGGAGACAACCACAGCCGTGGTGCCTGTGTCAGCTGCATGGATGACAGCGCAGGCTTTGTGCAGTCTTTCATGTTTCCAGACGTCTGTTGTAATGCAGCCTGCAGCAGTGGCACTGCACCGCACTCAAAGTCAAGATCTTCCAGCAGCAGGCCATGCAGCTCAGCCTGCATGTAGTACCACTCCGGCTGTGCATGAGTGGAGCTGGGACAGTAGTCGGCATCCCTTGACTGTGATCCATACGCGATTGGTTCTACAAGCACAGGGCACTGGGCAAACCAGCCATGGGGGAGGCTGCGCAGGGCCCACTCTGCGATAGACATCTGCAAACTCCATCTCCCTGTGAGACACTGTGTGGACAACAGCAACCAACAGAAAGCACTAAAGACAAGCAGTGGGGCCACACGTTGCAGGTCATGGTTGGAGGGCTGGCATGACCAGCTACTTCAGCGAGTGCAGCTGCATGCTGCGGCATGACGTATGGAAACTCTGGAGAAGGCGACACTCTGACGGTGCCTCGCAGGTCTGAGCCACGCTGAACCATGTGGTCTATGGTCCATTGCTGGACCGCTGGCCACGACTGTGCGCCGCCTCTGATGACAAATGGCTCAAATGTTGCTGCTGCCACAAAGTCCTTCTGAAACTCTTTCAAGCGTGCGATCACTGCAGCCTGATCGTGCGGTTCATCCCAGTCAAACTCTTGTACCGGCTGTGCACCTGGAAGCTTGCTCACAGCTGCACACAGCAAGTGCTCCTCCAACAGGCCCTTGTCTGCAAGCTCGTGGGCCACATCCACACGCGTGCTGGCGAGCACATCTCTCCCTTTAGTGGTCTTCATGGTAGCTGCTGCTCTGTGCAAGATCCCATGAGCTATGCCTCGTGGCAATCTCTTTCTGAGGCTATCCTTAGCTAGCTCCATGGCAACTAGTGACTCAGAATTCGGCCTCCAGCGGTCTGGCATGGTGGTCATGTATGCCAGAGCTAGCTGGTCTAGCACAGAAGCAACACGGATAGCTGAACGAGTCACTTCCACTAGTCCCTGCTTGGACAGCTCATCTATGCTCACATACTTCTCCAGCAGACACCACAATTCAGCAGCAAGCCCCTGACTGCTGCTAACATGAGCGTGACCATCATCATTATGGCAGGTGTCCAAGAGGGGCTGTTCAGAGGCAGGCGAAGAGCTTGAGTTCATCAAGCTCATTGCCCTTTGAACAGCGGCCACCATGGCTGGAGATTGGCGACGCTTGATTGATGCTAGAGTTTGGGGCAGGTGCTGCTGCACCACCTCGCAGCACAGATACAGGTCGCGAGTGTAGCAGTGAGCCTCTCTCTGCACCAGTTCAAACGCTGCACGAATGCAGCGCTTGATGACCCATCGTGTAACACGCTTCGAAGGCTGAATATGGGTGACTGATCTGTTGTGTTTGCCTCCAACAGCATTGACTGCAGATCTCTTCAGCGCTCGTAGCCTGGCCATCATGCCGAATTTAGACTCAGTGATCTCCGCATTCCCAGGACGTGTGCTGCTGAGCGCATCCGATATATCTGCGCCCAATGACTGCAAGATTCTGTGCTCTGGTGCACGCAGCTCTGATGGCAGCATTGCTGGCAAGTTCAGGCCTGCCACCACCGCTGATGACGCCGCAAGATTAAAGCTGTCTGGCATGCAATACGCAAGAGCAAGCGGAATTGGACTGGCATCGCCATCGGGCTGCTTGGCACCTGATTTTTCGGCCAGCTCTGCCGCCAGGAACTGGCCTAGCGGAGACAATTTCTTGACAATGTGAACTTTCAGCTCTGCATGTCAACGGAAGGTGTATCAACTTGCAGCATTTTCTGGAGAGCAGCGCATGTGCTATCTAGTGCACATGCGCACACATCGAGGTCCGACTCAAAGCCGGCGTCCAACTCAAAGCCAGCGTCCAACTCAAAGCCATGCAGAGGTGCCAAGGAAGCATGATAGGGATTGCCATTCTCTGGCGTACGCAATCTGGCCCATGACCACCTTCGGAGCTACCACAACCTGTAGCGATAAGTGTGAAGGTTTAGAGAAATGTGCTGGCACCTGCTTTGACCACGAAGTCGAAGTTCGCCACAGCTCTCGCCCTTGCCATCCGAAGTTGTTCTGCCAGAGCTACCCTCTGGGAACCGTACATGCAATCATCTTGTGTTGTGGCTGAAAGCACGTACGCGGACAGGTCGATGTCTGAAACATGCTCAACAGCACGACCCTGTGGCAGGGAGCCACGCACATACAGGCCGAGCAGCTGCGACTCCATAAATCCAGCAGCGTGGAGAGCTTGCTTTATGCAGTTGCCCGCATGCATCAGGGGTCCCTGCCATTGCTCTTGCACCTGCATAAAACCCTGTGCATGTGTTGGCCACCGCACACTGTTTTGCAAAGGGTGCATCAGGTCAATGCCAAAAGCATCAGTAGCCACAGCCTGATGTTGTGCGATTGCTATGTGCTACCAGTCTGAACCTCGGACGAATATACATAGCAGGATTCACCGGCGGTGTGTAAAACTTTCAACAGCTTGAGTGCTAACGGGTGCACAAGTTGCAAGTGTGCCCCTCTGCCAGGCCACACAGCACAAACATTAATGGCATACAATGCTTCTCTGGGCGAAATCGTAGAATAATTTTCATGGTCATATGGTGTGGACATGCCTTGCAAATGCTGGTGGTGTTGATTACTTGGCCGAGCTCATCCAAGTCCTCTGGAGCCTGTGCTATAGGCCTGAGCACAGCGAATGGCCGGACAAATGTGCCAGTGACGATGCCGCGTTTGAAGTTAAGTATCGAAATCGGAAGGGTCCCCGATTGCCTCACGGTCTTCACCCTCCGTGATCTGTAGCGCCTGATACCGTGGCGAAAGGATGTGGACACCATCGTACACATCAGCCGGACAACAATTAAGATAATGACTGAATTAATACTTCGACAATATTCTGAACTTATCTCTGTTGGCGATATTGACCATAACAGGAAGTGAGGTGCGTTGGCACGACAACGGGGGGCTGAGTTGATTTCGAAAGCAATCGCCGCAGCCCCTTTCGCGGCAGTTTGTGCACGAGCAGCTGCGCCGCTTTTCGAGAAACCTCGGTCTTGGATCACTGGAGACTCTTTCAGCATCCGTAGAATCACGCGTGGGCACGAGAAGCGCGCATGAGTGTGGGTTGCCCCAAGACGCATACTCGCAGGATCCTTGCAGGAGAGCGTTGCGTCTGTGGCCACGGTTGACTGCCCTTGTAGCCACTAGAACACAGATTTTGCATGTGCACACATGTGCATTGCACAAGGCGTGGCTAGACCAGAACTCCGAAAGAATCCCACTGACAGGTTTGTATATATGCAGCACTCGTTCCGTCTAGTCCTTCACCAGGTCTCTTCAACATCCGCCTTGTTCCCCCTTACATTTCCGCAAACTCACCTTGTCCACGATGATCGCCACCACGGTTTCCACTCCACGGTTCGCCAGAGCAAACACCCGCAATGTGACTGCTCGCGACTCCGCCCGCGTGTTTACAGACGCAGAGTGGGAACAGGCACTCTCTCGTGCTGCAGCTGTGTACCGCGATGCAGAAGCAGCCCCGGCTTCCTCAGCTGTGGATTCCGAAGTGCCTGCTGCGGAGGGTCGCGTGTTCGCAGATAGCGTCTGGGAGGATGCCATGAAAAAGGCTCCGCTGCTTCTGAAGGAACTCGACCGTGTGGAAGAGATTGCTAGGACAACCGAAGCAGTCGAGGGCGAGTCCGAGGACTCAGGCGCCGAGGGCCGCGTGTTCACACCTGCTCAGTGGGACGCGGCCATCCGGATTGCTGTCGCCACTGAGAAGGCTCTCTCTGAAAAGGTATGCGGCAGGCTTTGAAGAATTATCTGTGTCGTGATCTCCATGGGGTTTTGTCACATGGGTCACCGGTGCCCCTGGAGTGCTCCTGTCAACCACAAACTCCATCCAACTGCTGTCGGCTGTGCAGGCAAGCATTGACGCCAGGGTGGACTCCCTGAAGATGCAGGCTGCAGAAATTGTCCCTCAAAACACATCTCAAGGCCCCTCCGTGACTGGTGCGTCCATGGCTGCGTCTGTTCAGAGCGCTTCTCATATGCAGACTTTTGCTAACGATGCTGAGTCAGGCAGGTTGAAACACCACATGCGCATCACACCAACCATCACCTCTGGCATCGCCCCTCACGCTGCTCATCTCCGGCAACTGTCATGGGATCAGGTTTCACCTGCACGTGTCAGCTCGCGTTTACACGATGCCCAAGCCAACCCCACAATTGCCGGCCCTCCTTGCACGGCCCGTCATGCACAGCAACCTTTTGAGACAGGCTCCATCGTCTCCGTGGTGATCATGCGCGCTGTGCAGATGTTATGGCCTTCTCCGGCCCAGCACCAGAGATTGTCAATGGCCGCCTGGCCATGCTAGGCATGGTCGCGGCCATTGGCAGCGAGGTTGCCGCCGGCAAGTCCGTGGCTGAGCAGTTCGCCATCGCACCCACAGCTGTCGTTGCAACGGCTGCTGTCCTCATTGTTGCATCCCTGATCCCCCTCTTCAAGGGTGCCGACGATGGCAAGAGCATTGGGCCCTTCACCCCCGGCGCAGAGCTCACCAACTCCCGCGCCGCAATGATCGGCTTTGCAGCTCTCCTGATCCTGGAGGCGACCCATGGTGGCGCCTCTCTGGTCTGAGCGGTGTCATCAGTATCAGAATTGTAGGAGTAGGTACAGGCATAGGCCCTTGTCAATCTTTCAGCAGTCCAGGCAGAGAGTCTCCTGGTACATCAGGTGTACATGCCACCTGTATATGGTCGACTCCAGTACTTGTTCCAGGAATGTGTAACAGCTACAACTGCCTTCACCGCATCACAACCTCATGAAACAGATTGACAGTATTCTAAGGGCATGTATGTCGCCCCAAATCATACATCCACATGCTCCTACTGAAGTGAAGGAACTCCACTTCATGCATCTCCGGGTGCCCAACACATGTGCACATGCTGCTCCCGGTGCCAAGATTTCCGCCCGGCAGGGAAGCACCGTCTGAGCACAGACAAGCAGGACATGTCGTGGCTTTACGTACAACCACATGCGTAAAAGTCACTTATGCTGTCGTCAGTTCCAGCATGTCTGGTCCATTCGATTCTCCAGCATGTCGTAGCCACAGCGATTGACCACTCTTGACCACTCCAAACGGTGCCACATGTGTAGCGTCACAGTACAATGCATCATCCATGCCAAGATGATATGTACAGGCCTACCATTCCCTGATTCGCTAGTTTCGGACCTACAGGTATTGATGAACTCAGGTACAAATGAGGCCAGTGTCAGTGGCATCCCATGGTTGATGCGACTCAATTGCTGAACTCAGACTGTAGTGTGCCTGACAGTGCAGGCACTCCTTGCACAGGCACATCTGGTCATTCTCACTGTTGCACATGCAAAATTATCTGAACTGAAAGGATCGATGTCAAGGTCTGAACGAAACCAAACAATGATCTCTACTGTATTCGACGGTGCACCATTCACAAGGCACACTGGTTCGGTCAGTCGCAAACCAATATTACATGTTCCGATTCGAACAGGTTTTAGCCTGCACCGCCTGTGCATTCACCGAAGGACATAGCTCATGACTCAAGCGTGACAACATCCATTTGCGAGCGGTCCTCTCGATGTGACAAACCTGTTCATAGCGATGCAGTACACCTCCTTTCTCAATGTCCTCCGTACCTGACTCATGCTTCGTGAGCGATTATGGAGGGGTCACACTTGGACACCAGATCACCAGGTCGGTCTGTAATCGTGCAACTCAAACCCCAGTCGGACTCGAGGTCACTTCCTCGATAGTGCTGTTTGAAGCTGCAGCACTACTCGAAGAGTTGCTGCTGCTCGGGCGGGGGCGCTTTGGGGCCGCCTGCAGACTGCGGCCACCGCCACGGCCGCGGCCCCCATCACGACTTCGGCCCCGGACACCATCACGGCCGCCACGACTGCCGCCATTGCCATCTGTACGCCGCTTGCGCTCTAGCACGGCAGGCAGGCCCTTTTTGATGCGCTCCACGGCAGCAATCGAGGCGCGGGTGCTGTTGGAGCTGCTGCTGATGATGAATATGTCCACAAGGTCTCCGACGTTGACCGCATCTTGTGTCTTCTCCACGGGCTCCATGGACAGCTCACTGATGTGCACGAGTGCATCGTGGCCGCCTGGAAGCTCGACCACTGCCCCAATGTCCCGTGCTTGCAATACCTGCACACCACGCGACATTGCGATTGGCTTATCCGGCGCTGGCTGCTTGGCTTGTCTGGTGCTGTGCAGCTTGCATGACAGCACGGTGGCGCAAAATACGCACACAGGAATGGACTCGATGCCACATTGACTGTGCAGCTGACGCTCACAACTGACGCTGGCATAGTGCCAGACTGTTCGAAACAGGCAGCCAGCAACACCTTTTGCACAAGAAGCAATTACACTGAGACGCACTGTGACACGATGTTTAATATCACGCACAGGGTGATGAGAATGTCACATCTGTGGCTGGCGCGCTGGTAAACTGTGCACATGCCCTCATGGGGTGCACACGGACGCCGTGGCACGGCTGCCTCGCGATCACTCACACGCACACTGCATGCCCCCGCATCCACGCGCAGCCCGACCCCATCTTTTCCGCGCATGCATCCATTGCACGCTCCTGCGTAGCACCAAAAGTACACAAGCACGATGGGCGCACCTTGCACTGTTTATACGTGCGGCCGACCTCGATGCCCTTGAGGAACTCACGAATGTACTCCATGAGGGCCTGGGCGCGGGGCAGCTCCGCTTCGGTGCAAGTCACATGCACCGCCGACAACTCTCGGCTGATCTCCACGTCAGGCAGCGCAAACTTCTCCCGCAAATAATTGATCTGCTTCCCTGCAGACACCAGATTCCCATCACGCTCACATCACTCGTTTCGCTTCACATTCCTTCAACCAAGCGCCCTACATCTTGTAACACCACTTACTGCAACAGTGCGGCAGCTGCCTGCCTCAGAGAAGCATTCTGGGCCGAGCGGACCCAGCGGGACATCACTTGCACCGCTGGTCCCAGTGACTGGGCGGGACCATGGCACAGCTCGCCCCCAAGCATGCACATACGGTCATCGCAGTTGCATGCGGCGCACCTCCGGCGCCAATCAGGCTGCCGATCTTGCTCTCCGGCACTGGCTGCTCAAGGATGCGTGGGCAGTACTTAGAGAGTGCGCGGCGCGGCGCCGGCCGGCACGCCTCCATCTCAGCGAGTATGCTCTGCCGGGCCTCTCGTGCAGCCGTCAACGCACGCCGCATGGTCGCGATCGTAATGCCCTCCACCTTGATGTCCATCTGCAGCGCCGAGATGCTGTCCGCGTCCCCCGCGACCTTGAAGTCCATGTCGCCCAGCGCGTCCTCGACGCCCATGATGTCCGTCAGAATAACAGCGCCCTCTGGTGCGTCATCGTCCAGGATCAGGCCCATCGCCACGCCGGCCACCCTGCGTCGGAGCGGCACTCCTGCGTCCTGCATGCTGCCACCCGTGTGATGCGTGCTGCATCCCAGGTCGCAGGGACTGGTGATGCAAACTGCTTCACACTTGCCTGAGCACCAGATAAAGAGCCCGCATGGCCTCCGCTTGTGAGGCAGTTGTGAGTGTGTAGGATTCAGAACATTGCTACTGCAGCTGGATTTGCAATCGAATCCATGACACATCCTTTCGGCAATGCAGCGGACAAGCTATGAGATGAGCCGCCTGCAATTGAATGGGGATGGCATGCCGCCCCACCCCATGTCCCTGCAAAGCGCCGACATCACCATAGCGGAGAGCCAAAGAGAGCCAGACACGGTACGCATGTGCACAGCATCCAATGCTCGACCTTTGGACGCTGCACGCAACACGGAGTTCAGCGCACCTCCATTGCGAGGCATGCGCCGCACACGGACGCCATGCTGCTAGACCCATTGCTATCGGTGACGTGGCTCTCCACGCGTGTGACGTATGGAAAACCATCAAGGTCCTCTACGGCGGGCGCCAGCGAGCGCTCAGCCAGCTTACCATGGCCAATCTCCCTACGGCCGGCGCCGCCGACCCGCCCCGTTTCGCCGACGCTGCTCGGAGGGAAGAAGTACTGCAGGTAGAAGTGCTGCCGGGACTCGTCCCGCTCCTGCTCCAGCGTTTCGCCGTACTGCGCCGCCCCAACATTGCCAAGGGTTGCGGTGGCAAGCACCTGCGTCTCGCCGCGCGTGAAGAGCGCAGAGCCGTGCACGCGCGGCAATACACTGGCCCGGCATGCGATGGGTCGCACTGTCGATGGCGCACGGCCATCGGGCCGCACACTCTCCCGCACTATCAGATCGCGCATCGCAGCACGCTCTTGTGCCTTCAGCGCAGCATCCACCTGCAAGCCTGATGGGCGTGGCGGACAAATTCGGCATGGACGCGCATTAGGAAGGGGCGGCTTGAAGGGGCACACATGCTCGTTTGGGACCTCCTGCCGCTCAAACTCTTCTTGCACCTTCTCCTTAATGGCTGTCTTGGCAGCCTGCACCAGAGCGCCTCGCTCTTGCTTCTTCGCTGTGCGGTACGCCTCGGCAAAGCTGCCGGCATCGGCCTCTGAGATGCTCTCCGCTATCCACTGTGGCACATCCGGCAAGGTCGCCCTCTTCTCCTTTGCCACACCACTGGCCCAGCCCTACAAGCATATGTCACATGTGCCGTCACAGCGAAGCGCTTAGCCCGCAATATGCAGCGGTCACCATACGCTTCCAGGATACCCATCTCTCGTGCTGTCAGAAGATCCACTGTCCTATGCATGCAGCAGCTAAGCTCATGTGTGCTTTACATCAAATACAGGCTGGCAGCTCTGCATACTGACGATCTGATGAAAGCAGCATGATGGTGTCAGCCTGCATATCTGGCCAGTATGCATGGCACTACACACGACTCCGTCTGCTGCGCAACGCACCGCCATCTGCACACAGATCTCCGCAATCGCCTTGTGGCCGACCTCCAGCGCCTCCAGCATTGTGTCCTCCGACACAAAGTTAGCAAAGCCCTCGATCATGAGGATCGCCGACTCCGTGCCGGCAATCACGACTTCCAGTGCCGAAGCCTCCATCTCTTCGGCAGTGGGGTTCACGATGAACGTGCCGTCTACCAGCGCGATGCGCACCCCAGCCACAGCACGCGTGAAGGGGATGTCTGAGATGAGCAGGCATGCCGCAGCGCCGGTGATGGCGTGCGGCTGCGGGCTGTTGTCTGGGTCGTACGACATCACCCACTGCAGCACCTGCGTGTCATAGTTCCAGCCAGCGGGGAAGAGCGGCCGAATGGGCCGGTCCACGAGGCGGGACGTCAACGTCTCGGGTTCCCGGGGGCGGCCGTCACGCTTCAAGAAGCCCCCACTGCAGCAGGTGCACGGCGTCAGCTGTGCAGACAGGGGCCATGCACGGGCGTTTTACGGTAGCACATCAGGACCTGGTGGCCTGTGTTGTGCCATGCAGCCTCATCTGTCAGATGCTGTGATACACAATGACTTTACATCACATCTGTGTCACTCTGGGTGTGCGCGACCATCAGCTGCTTAAGCAGGTGCGGAGGTCACGTAATGGATTGACAAACCACAGTGATAGTCAAAATGCAATGCCACAGACTGCCAAAGAGCTGGATTGCTTCGATGTATGGGAGGCTGAGTCGCACGCTGTCCTGCCTCCAGCACTTAATCGTTCATGATATGAAACTTGCAAGGGTGTAAAGCCACCCTGCATGGGGTTTCTGTCAGCACACGAATTGCTGTAAATCATCGTCTCCCCAGCAGTCAGCATGATGGAGCCTCCTGCAAGCCGGCCAATCTCGCCGGTCTCCAGGGTCAACTCCTTGGAGCCAGCGTACTGGATGGTGACCTGGCTGTGCACTGCACCAGCCGGCAGCGCAAACTCCAAATCCACGGAGTCTGAAAGGCGCACAAATTCCGTCGAGAGGTGCATATCATGGGAGTATTACGTTGCAAATGGCATGTGAAATCCACTGATGGGCATGGGGCATACCGACGGAGCCGTGCTGGTATGCCTCATCCTCGCTGGAACAGTGCGCGACCAGGTGATCTGACCGCCTTGATCGTAGCCACCTGAGTTCATTATTCTTCGTCTGTGTCGGCCTGTGCGCTGCAGGTGCGCCGAGCTGCACGTGACGGCTGGTAGCGTGGTTGCAACGCAACATGGCTACACCGCGCATGCACGTGGCCCAGTCCGAAGGGCAGCAGTAAGCTTAGAGATCAACACACATCTCTACAGCATGGGTTTTTACGATTGTTGCTGTTGATGAACGCTAGTTTACTTGCAAGAATGGCGGAAATGCATTGCCCACTTATAAAGCCGTCCAAAGTTCAATGTCGCGGTTTGTCCGGTCCTGCAGAGCTTTGTGTAACGTCGCATACCAAGCTTTTCATACATCAGTACACAGTAGGACTAAAACTATACATGCTTGATCTCTGCGAAGAAGCGGCATGCTACGGCATGCGCGCGGCAACCATGGCCGGCCAGAGTGGTTACAAGTGGTTCCACGTTTGTGGGCGTTTGTCTCATTGGCCGTCAGTACTATTTCTGCTTAGATTGATACGTCGACGGACGAGTCAAGTGAGATACGTTACAGAAGTATGCTCCACAAGGTGGAAGAACACAGAGGCTCGATTCATGGCAATGCACCAAAAATCAATCACCATGGCCAAGCGCCGTACACAGACAGAAACACAGCAGCTTCTGTATTGCGCACGAGTCAAGTTACTCGGGGATCGCTGCGCGCCAGCTGTCAGCATTTTGACACGTGTCCTTTGAAATCCAGCTCAGACAGGTCAAGATGTCGTGATGTCAGACCCGACACCGGATCCGGCCGGAGCTCAACGTCCGTCACTCATCGAAGAGTCGAGTCGACACCATGCACGCGATGACGTGACAGTCGGTTGTGCCCACAAAAATAATTTAGAAATAAAGCTGTAGCTAGTAGGAATAAACCGGCGCTGCAGGACACGACGACTGGTATCAGCCAGCGTGGCCGAGATGCTCCGCCCATGTCGACATCCTGCGTGCAGCTTGCCCGTGCTGTGCCTGCGCACAGGTCTATGTGCACAGAACTTGCAGCCGCCCTCAACGCCGTTTCGTCATGGCTGTCCCTGCATCCATGCCTAAGCTTGTTGGGGGCTCAACAACACATGAGTCGTAGCCATTGCTATGCATTCCTGTATGTGGAATCGGTGCACCACTATGATCATCACCCTTCACAAACTCATCCAGTTGGTGGCTAGTATGAGCAGCTCACCTGAAACTGGTTGTCGTCAGAGTCCCAGAGGCCATGGCAATGACGTGAGGCGCCCAACTGTGTGCCACATGAGACAGTTGCGCAACTGATACGACCAGGTCTGCATTCTTGTCATCGTCCTCAAACAACACATTCGAAATGGTGCTGATCATATTCGCCACAACTTCTGCTTGCTCAAGGAGGGAGGTTTGCATGAGGCGCCTCATGAACATATGTGTGGCGCCTTCGCTGCGCTTCTTTCCGCGGGAGGCATCTTGTGGCCAGAGACCATGCTGTAGTAATTGATGGCTGATCGTATCATGTAAACGCGCGCTGAGCTGCTGTGGTGGCGTCATGGCAGGGCCACTCTCTGCTCCAGTCTCTCCCAAAACCTGGAGCAGTATGTTCTGCCAAACAGCAGCATTGCGAATGGTTGTGATCATCGGCAGTCCACCCTGTGCGCATGCAGCCGCATCTGGACATGGACTGGCCAGCTGCATGCGTGCAGCAGATGCTGTTTGCAGCAGCAGCACGTCTGCAATGACCGAGATCAGCTGCGCCTGCACTTCGGTAATGGCATCGGACTTCGAGAATCCTTCAAACCAGTCTGTCATATGCACACCTAAAAATGCGGCACCCATCTCAACCGCAATTGCCAGCATGACGTCCACCTGCAATATAGCATGTCTTCAGAAGCATCTCACCTCCAGAGTCCCAGCACGAGGGGGAGTCATTGGCTCCACGTGAGTTGCATACCTTGTACAGGAGTCCTGCCCACGATGCGTATGTATCAGGCAGTTCGGAATCCAGCAACATGCCAATGACATCCCGGTGGATTGTGAGGCCTTGCTCAAGCAATGGTCGCAGGTCATGCGCAAGGCAGGCTGGATCCAAAGCTCCACTGCTGCACGCCACGTTGCTCGCTGCTGCCAATTCAGCCATGCTCGGAGCACACTGGCTGTCCATCAGACATGTGAGGGTGGTGAGGGAGTTGATTGCATTTCCTGGCCCAGTGGGCATACCTACAAGCTGGTCCACACAGGCTCGGCCGCTCCATGTACAACTTGGTGTGGGAACAGGTGCCCGTCATTGGTATCGCATATTATTTCACTCGCCGGTCAGGTCGCTGAGGCGTGATGAAAGTCACACCTGCCGGTGCTCGGAAGCGGATCAATGGGGAAGCGCTCCTCGTCAGCGAGTCAGTCCCTCCAACATGTGTCTGTGCCACAATAAATGGCAGATTGGGAGGACCAAACATTGGTGCAATGTGGATATCACCCAGTTCTGAAGATGCCACTGCCTTCTCCATTGCTCTGCTGTAGCGGTCGTTCCGGTCCAAGTCAGTAAAAAACACTGCACCTCCAATGTACCCAGCACTGGCAATTTTCAATATGTGCTCGGATCCTGTTCCCTGCAGCATGATTGCACCCCACGTTGTGCCAGTCTGCAATCAGCAACCTGTGCGGGGTCTGGCAAGTAGGCTGTCCGAAGCAGCTCGCCTGAAAACTGATCTGTCCAACATCAACAAACTCGCTCCCTTCCAAACTGACACATACGCCTTCGTCACAGGTGTGCCCCTCCAGACAGTCGCTCTCCAATGCACACCGCTGCATGAAGCAGTCTTGCCCAGTGTTTGCAAGGTTGCACTGGCAGCGGCGATCATGGCACCATCCACTGTCAGAGCACAGACCCCAGGCAGTAGTTGGGCAATCTTTGTAAGGACAGACATCTTCTGCATCAGGGCAAGGTCCAACCATGACCTGCACACGTGTACCAGAACACGTATGTCTACATGACAAAGGTGTAATTGTCCAGGACATGAACCAACATGACAGTCAGGTCATCCATTCGACCGCATGGCACATGAGAGGCACGTCAGCCTCATGCACTGTCATCCGATGCTGGAGCAGTACCTCGACTCCTTTTCTGATCAGCTCTACATACTCGCCTGAAGGGCATGGCAGTGGTTGCTGGTCATCAGGACTCAGCACAGATAAGCTGCCATCTGTGGCACACTCTGCTGTCCAGCAGGATGCATATGATGGTCCTGGGGCATCCCTCGTCGACAAACAGATCGAGGACGGAGACCGATTCTCCCATGAGTGGCCTACGTCAGACGCCGCACCTGATGTGCAGTCAAATACAGGAGCCGTCTGCAGACCTTATCGCTGTTGACCCTGACACAGTCGGCGAGCCCAATGCGGCCGGCATGATAGCGTCAAATGGACAGCTCGCCTGGTATGCAAAGCAGAGCCACGGTGTAGCATTCTGGTGAAGACAGTGTCTGGTTGTGGTCAAGCGTCCTGGTGAAGGGACTGCTAAACCGACGATAATGTGCACGATGAGTGGCTGGGATGGACTGCGCGCCTTGCCACATTTGTAGAACGTATCGTCTGCCTCACAGGTAGCACCAAACTCAGCCGAAATGCATGTGTATCCAGCCTGCTCAGAGTTGCAGACGTACTGATGGCTGGGATCTGGCATCAACTGTGATGAGTATCCACTCTGGCATTCCGATTCCTGCATAGACAAGTTGACGCAGGTCTTGCTTGCAGTGTGGCAGCGTGACCAATGGCTGTGAAGCCCACAGCATGATGCACGAAGACCCTGCAGATGTTACCAGCTGCAGAAGACTACATCCAGACTTGAAGCCACGCCGCAGGAACGGTGCATTGCTTCGGGATCTCCGGCTGTACCATCCGGTGTCCTCCGCAAGCGCAAGGGTGACGGGTGACATTGACCGCTGTCGCTGCCCCACGCCGGGAAAATAATCACTCATGATGTCCCCCGCCAGGACGAGTGGTGACCAGTGCTGTCCCTGTGTGCCCAGTGGTCCAGCATAATCCAGTGGCACAGACACCGCGTTGTCAAAGGGGCAATCAAGCAGTTCACTGGCCGCCAGGCGGACCTGTGCTGACTGCACTGCCCGTTTGTCCGAAGTCAGTAGGCCTGGGACCCGTTCCAGGTGGGTCAGCTCAAAGTACATGCCATGCAGGAGTTCATGGACGATTGTGTCAATCAGCCGGCTGATGCTTTGGGTTTCTTCTAGTTGCGGAAGTCGCTGGGAACAGATGAAGACTACAGCAGACAGGGGCCGCCCCAAAAGTCCAAATCTGTGCAAACAGCATGTGAGGCTCGAAGCTGCAACAGACGGATCGGGACAAGAGTCCCCTTACTATGATGTCATATTCGAAATGTCAAAACCACTTCTATTCAACAAGCTTGATGAGCAGGGTGTGGTTGGCATGCCTGACAACTCACGCAACTGCAGGATGGGGCTGGTAGCATACTCGTTGTCATTGTCCTGCTGACAAGGGACTGTCACGGCAGGAGCGCTGGAGACCGAGCATATGCCTTCGGAGGTGACCTGGACATATGCAATGAAATCCGAATCGACTCCACCCCCGCCAATCTCAGAACATGACAGATCTTCTGTGCAGCTCCTGCACCCGGGCTCAGTTTTTGCAAGTGACACATACTCAGGTGGATGTGCATTGAACGCCTCTTTGCGTCATCACGTAATCAAGCTCATGTAAACACCACAAGGCCAATCCGCAAGCGTCTGCGTACCTCTGCCTTTGAAAATGTGCCTCCGGTTGTGAAAAAAAGCCATTACAGTCAGATGGCCCAGGCTGGGAGCACACATCCCCTTCTCCCGGCAGATTGACCCATGATGCACAAGGCCGTGGCAGCGTGAGGTTTGATAGTCTTGTAGGACCATCAGTGGCTAGTGTAAAAAAGTCCTGGATTATGCCAACCGACACTGGGACGATGTGCTCCTATGCAAACATCACACGGGATCATATTGCTGCCAGCTCCTACACACTTGCAGGACGCAGCTTACAGGCAAAGCTGCGTTGTGCACCATTCCTAGGCTGTACACATGTATCGACGCTGAGTTCATTGGAGTCTTACTAGTTAGTACAAGCACCTGTATTAGAGCTGTCTGAGTTGTAGTCGCGTCCGAATCGGCAGCATAGTAAACATGTATCAATGATCTGGCGTGGGAGAAGACAGTGGTGCTCCTGCTGCGGCATAGCCAGGCCACCAGCAGCCCCAGCAAGGAACTGCTGTGAACTGTTTTTGGCCATCTGATCGTGACATGCAGATACATGCTAACTTCGCCACAGTTGTCAAAGGTGCTTCGCAAAATTTAAGATACACTCATTAGCAGAACTGCATGTAGTGCATCGAGATAAATTACAAGTAAAAGGAGAATGATCTTCGAACCGTCTGCATCCGCTATCTCGAGATACATCAAACGAAACCTGAATTGATGTCTCGCACAACGCTGTCCGCAGCAACATGCAGGCCGAACCGTTCGCACACCGCTGTCGAAGTGTTGCGTGCTGCGTTGGCTTGGGCACATCTGGGCCATGCTACAGGCCAGCTCGCTTCGCTCAATTTGAGCAGGGCTCTAGCGGCGCGGCGCCGCGGCGCTGTCCGCTCAGCCGCGCATGCATGTGGCCGTGCTCCCCTAGGCCTGGCCATCATGATGTATCACTGGGCCGGCCCTGCCAGTGGAGGCTGCTGTTGCTTGACTTGTGCCATCACCCAGCTCACGCAACGCATTCGGCATTCTCTCAGTGAGTGCCTGTGCAGGCCCCTCAAAACAGTATCGTTGTGGACCATCAGCACGTCCAACAACATGAGGGACATGACTCTAGCCCAGGCGTTGGTGGAGTTGATAGGGTTTTGCAGGGCCGCCATAGTCCAGCCGGCGACGCCAAGGAGAGCAGACCAAATGGGCTGTGATCTGCATTGCAGATGCAGTACCTCTCGGCTGCTGTCTGAACCGCATAGCACTAACGTATGTAACGCCACCACTGCGGGAACAGATCTGAACATGCAGTGACTGGCAGAGTGTCGCCAGGACGGGAGCATCACCGTGCAGACCAGGGCATGTGATGCATAGGGCGTACAGACAACAGGAGTGGCCGCGGAAGCGGATGTGCTGCACTGGCTCCGGTACTGGTTCAACGTCGGCAAGCATACTTGATCTGGAGACATGGCCGCGAATGTGAAGGTGCCAGGCAATTCGCGAACCCCAAACAGGCTTGTCCTGAGTGTCCAGGCCGAGCTTGCAACTTATCGATTCAGACTTGAGACACAGTGTCAGAGAATTGAGGTACCACAGATACGTCTACAGAAACAGTGTTGGGCAGCTGTACTGACCTGCAGAATGTGTGCCTCCAGAGAAGCAATGATTGTGTGAGCAGTGGTCTGGGTCAATTGATGTGCAAGGTGAAAAGTCGATGCCTTGGCTGTACCTCATTGCTGTCACTGTTATAGATGTAGTTCTCACTGTGACGTCAATACAGGCAGCGCGTCTGTGCGATGCACAGTGAACAAGCGCCGAGCCTTTCACAGACCCTGCGGAACAAAATGGTGGCACAGACCTTGCAGTGCCAGTGCTGAGCTGACCGGGAGAGTCCAGAAATACTCTCCCAATGTACCTGGACCTTCCGGCAGTGTATTAGGTGTATCAGTCGCTGTGCAAAGCTTACATTCTGAGGCTGGAGCGAAGGGGGGTTGCCCAGCGGCACCCATAACCATGGATCAATCATCTCTGACGGAAGACTAGATGATTCCCAAGCCACCTGATCAAATAGCGTGGATCACACTCAGCATTTGCGGCAGCGAACAGGTGGCATATGGCTGTACATCACTGGCTTTATACGCTTGCAAGGGCCGCAAGCCGGGTCACCAACACAGCCGTGACGCCCACATGTGACAGCCGTTTGCTGTGCTGTGGACAAGGGGATAGAGCTTGACTTGTGGCATCTCTCTGGACGTCCGAGAGTTGCCTCTGTGACATTACAGCTGTGCATGTGGAGCCTCACGCTTCTAGCTCCGCCAACAGTGGGGCGAGCCACAAATCGACCACTTCTGGACTGCCATACCATGGATACTCTGCACGCATGTTGCAGACAAGTCAATGGGCATGAGCAAGTCAGTGCTGTTGCACTGGCTATAACCGATCGCATAAGGAGCTGCTACGGCTGTGACCAGAGCAGTACTCACTTTTCAACACTCCAGCGATTGCGTGCAATCGGCAAGTGATTTCCATATGACAATGCAAGGCTAGACCTGCACGGCACTCCTTGTGGTACCAGTGCTTCATCTCGATCAGATATACCCCATACCTCCTGGCGAATCATATGTCCCGACCTTGCTCATGGAGTGGAAAACACCAGGGATCTCGATGTTGGTTGCTTCGTCAAGGAATATACTAGGCAAAGGTACCACTGCATCCCCAATGACGTCCTGCCCTTCGCCACATACCTGCGGACAGTGCTGCTGATTCGTCAAGGTGTTGTCGTTTCAGCCTCAACATGGTAGTTGAATTTCAGCACTTGAACTATTCTATCTGATGTGGCACAGTCATGACCAACGACTGAGTTTGCACAGCCACACTGCCAACACATCTGACAGCCGCCTAGGTGCATGCAAGCACAGGGACTTTGCATACTTGAATTGAATTGAATAAAAAAAATTCTCAACATGCTCTCATCATAATTACATGAAAACGTGTGATACGATGCACTCACAACATCTGCCCATGCACTTCGCATGAACCCACTTCAACAGTAAAGTGCGCCAGACCCGTCCGTTGCACTCGCACGCATTCATAAGCACAGCGGGCAGACAGACATTAGAATCAGTTGGTGAAGATTAGGTGAGCATGTGGCTCGCAGTCTGGCATGCACATCGGTTCAGAAACAGCACGGCAGCGGCGCCGTTGACCACAATCAGACACTCGTGCTGCGTATAGCAGAACACTGCAAATTTCAGTCAAGGTACTTGCCTGAGTATATGCATTGTAAGCATATGAAGGTGGAGTTGGCCGCTCTGCTCTGTTGCGCTTGTCTCGCTGCCGCCCAGTCACAGTCTTGCCACCCACGCAGACGTACTTCACCCCATGCGACTTGTAGAAGGCCCCCGGATAGTTAGATTCGACCCATGACTGTGCACCTCCTGTCATGTCGCGGCCCAGGTCTGCACCACCGCAAGCTCGTCGCACAAATCCACTTCCAGAATACGGACATACAACGTGGTCTGTGTTCCCCTCTACAACATTCGGCGCGTATGACCAAGCAGTGTGGCAATGCAGCTTTTGCAATGGACATGAGACCAATCTGTGAAGCAACACGCATGGTGGGACAGGTGACGAGCTGCAATGACAGAAGCAGAGGACTGTGCATGTACCAACCTCGGCATTAGTAAGGCAACAGTGCCCGGTTTATGCCGATACCACCGGTGCAGACTACACCAGAAGACGGATTCATCGTTCTCTGCGAGGCCACGCACAGTTGCATGAGCAGTAATCGTACCAGCCGGGGGTGGGCGCTGCGGCGTCCCAAGCGTGACAATTGCTTGCACGCACGGGTTGGGGACAGGGCTGAAAGTCCCAGGGCCTGGCACCCATTCGTTGGGCTCAACGTGAGCTTCTCCTACAAACCACTGACTGTCACCAAGAAACGCTCGGCCAAGCCATCCCCCAGCAGAATGCCCGACCAGAATCACTTGCTCTGCCCCGGAGGTCTCAAGGGCATCCCGCACAGTTGACTTCAAACGCTGCAGATACCATGAGTAAGAAGGATGAGTGGTCAGGCCACATCTCCAAAAATCTAAGGAAGTGATGCCCTGAGCAACGCGCAGCCAGTCTTTCCGCAGAACCTGTACATGTACCGCAGAGTCAGGCCAGCATGACATGCCCACCATAGCAAGATCCATAACAGACGCGGTGGCGGAAGGAATGTGCAGCAGGTCACTCCGGTAATCAGGTCATCAACGTTTCACAGCTTACTGGTACAACGTTGCACTGGAAACCTCTGGACTCGAGCGCTGATGCAAGGGACTCGTCGGCAGTCTCCTCTCCGAACGGGCTCGTGTAGTCAGTCGACCTGTTTCCAAATCCTGGTAGGATGACTACAGGAGGGGTCTGTGGCGGTGCCTCCACCTGCATGCAAGTGGGTTGCAAAAAAATGTATATCAGGCATCATGCCAAACCCAATAGGGGATCGGCCACAGCACCCCTGCGGACTTTACACGGACACCGACGCAGGAGCCGAGCAGCGAGGGCAACAACAAGCAAGCTAGCAACCGAATCCCAGTGAGTGGCCGACAACAAGCAGCGACATGGAAGGATCCATCAACCACTATGCTCTACCGCACACCACCGCACACCACCACCACGACACACACGCCAATGCATGCACTCGACAGACACACCGTGCACGTGCATGCACCACCACCTGCGCAAGTGGGCGTGTGGATGACGCAGCTGCAAGTCTCCTCACCAAGGTGCAAAGCAGCGTTCGGCTTGATCAGTCGATGGGCGGATGGAAAAGCACCACAATTACGGTCAGCATGTGATATAAAACTATGTCAGAAGCCAAAGCGCTGTTCGAATGCGACGACATGAGCGTGTGTCGTTCTACGGAATCTGGCTCGCATTGTGCCACAGGTTGATCAGCACGTACCCGCGACTGTTTATGAGGCTGGAATTTCACAACGAAATCTCTCCAATCCCTCACTACGGCTTCTTCAACCTGAGCGCAGGCGCACGTAACTGTCAGTGCCCTTCGCGGTGCACTGACGGGAAAACGAATAGACGGCGTGGCAGCAGGTCGTAACGTGGATACAATCATGGCAAAATGCCTAAATGGGGTTTGTTGCAATTGGAAAAGCGAGTTCAGCTCGTTTTTACTCAGCTCGGGCTGCCCTGTCCGCCCACGAGACGAAAGTCAAAGCCGGTGTCGAGGAACTCGTCGCTCGGAGTGGTCGTGTACGCGCTCACACAAGCAATAGGTCCTGCTTGTTTGTTCTTTACAGACAGGCATGACAGCCTTCTCCAGCGGGATCCCATGGGATCCCATTTCTGGTCAACCTGTTTCATGCATTTAAACAGCTGCTTGCCAAGCGCGCGCGACATCTGCGCGCAGGAGCACACAACCCCCGCTCTTTGTCCACAGGGGACTGATGTGCCTGGAGAGTCCATGTAGACGGTGCTCTCCTCGTCAGTCGATACGGCAATTAACAAGGCTGCATGCAGGTTGCCTGTGCACAATCAGGCATACATACATGTGCAGGGAGTTTCCGACAGCCCGGCCCTCGCCAACGCTTAAGCGTCCGACACAGGCACGACGCTACGCATGACGCAGCTTCAGAGCGCGCTCATGAGCGCTCAGCCGAGCTCGGCCAGGCGGAGGCAGACGCGCGCTGGACTGCCGTGCACGCGCGAAGTCGCGAGAGTCTCAAGGCTTCGAAGCGGGATCGGAATGTCCAAACAGCAGCCACGGCGAGCGCCGATCTGACGCGCCTCCTCAGCTGCTCTGGCTCGCTCGCCTCGGCGTGCCTCAAGGCCTGCCCCGGCCCCGTTACAGGCCTTACCAACCATGAATTTCAGGTTGGTGTGCTGCTGGGGCTGGGTGGAAAAAAAATTCAGGTATCATGCCAGACCCAATCGGGCATCGGCCACAGCACCCCTGCGATTAGGGGCGGACAGGAAGGAGGACTCAGTTTCAGAGACCTCAAATGAGTTGATAGGAGACGGGAACGTAGGCTGGAACAGGCTGGAACAGGGTCACACATCACCCAAGCCCGCACACGTGAACCACTGCTGCCTGCCCTGGACTCCGATGCTGCCTGCCCATGCGGACGTGTGGTTGCGTCCGGCACGCACAGTGTCGTGTGCAGCCAGCTGTGGACGACTTCAGTCTAGAAGCACGACATACTCGCCGTGGGCTGGAGGCGGATGCTCATGCGCGCAGGAGTCCCTCCATCGCTCGCGCCGCATATTGGCAGGCTCCCCAGAGGCATCCATGTGCTCCCCATCTGCAGCGGCCAAGCGTCGCTGCAGGCCGCGCCACCAGTGGCCGTCAAACGTCCGCCGGCTGCGCCGCCTACGCGCGCATAGCCCGCACCGCGTCAGCAAGGCCAGTCCCCCGAGGGTGGCCCTCCAGTAGCGCTGCCGCTGGCAGCATCCTCCACCCGCACCCGCGCGGCGCCGCACCCTTACCCGCCCCATCCCTCGCCAGCTCCCCGGGCTTCAGACGTGCCCCACAACCCCATTGGCACCCAAGCCCCGGCCCTGCCCTCCACCACTCCCACCTCCACCACTGCCACCACCACCCCCGTAGCGGTCCTGAAGCCGCCTGCCGCCTCGCCCTAGGACGGCCTGTCCCAGCACGCACGCAGGGGTGCGGAACTGCCCGGCAGCGCGTCCCAGCCATGGTCCTGCGACGCCCGCCCCCCCCCCCCCTACCTCTCACCGACACGGCGGGTCCGCCCGGGGGCGGCCCTATGCTGCTGTCAGGCCTCCACCGCCCTGAGGACACGCAGCCACGCCCTTGGCCCGCAAGGAGCCCCATGCATCTGAGTGGCCGCCGTGCAGGCGCTCGCGCCCACCCCCCCCCCCCCCCCCCCCTTGTCGCAGCGGCCCCCGCAGCGGGGCGAACTGCTGGCTTTTCTCACCACACGCATGGCGCTCCAGGGTGTGAAGGTAACGCACCCGCTTGCCCCCTCCCATGTCCGCGATGCGTCGGGTGCAGCTGGCGCCACTGCTGAGCAGGGCAAAGGGCAGAAGCCAAGCAAATACGGCGCCGTCACTGGTGCCGCCCAGTTCATCCCACTCGTGAAACATACAGCAGAGTCGGGCCGGAGGCATATCGGTCCGTCCATACAATTGCGGAGGTGGCTGCGGGACACGGCGCGGTCTCCAAGCGCGCTTTCGTGGTCAATGCAAGGCGCGATCTGTCCACGACGTTGTGCCGCGCGCTGGCGCGCCAGGTGCGCGCAGCCGCACCCCTCCGTGCCAGGCTGGCCGGGCGGCGCTTCTACCGGCCCTGGCCCCACTGTTGGCCTGCCACCGCCAACGTGCCATCGCGCGTAGGCCGCCCATGGCAATACCCCCCCCCCTCCCATCCCCCAGCGCACACTGCAGCAAGGCCCCCACCCTCCTCCCCCCAGTCCTCTACCTCTCGCCCTGGCCTGTCCCTTGCCGCCGCTCGGACTGCGGCGCTTGGTGGCAGTGCCCCCGGTACCAGCTGCAAGGGGTCTGGGGCCAGGGGCCACGGCCGCCGCGTGTTGCCGCAGACCTGCGCGACAGCGTGTCGTTCCCGGGTCCGTCCAGGCTGCTGTAGTCGGCTCGGTGCCGGCTGGGCGCCGTGGTCCCCGACGCCTGTTGCCTGTGCGTGGCGTGCACATAGACTGCGCGGTGCTGCACTCTGTGCTTTGTGCATGCGCTGCTGTTTCTGTTCCGATTGCACGGTCGTGAGTGTGGATTATGCTGGTACGGACGGTGACCGTTCTGCTTGTGATCAGTTGTTTTGTTTTATTCACTGCTTCGTTCCCTCGGCGCTGCTGATGCCTGATCTATCACAGTGTAACACAATTAGGTCTGCAGCTGCATGTAGTGCCGCGCCACGCAGGTTATCAGCTCAGTTGGACTTCCTGTTGTTGACCCACACCACTGCACACCACTACAACTATCTTGCATGTATGCTGGTCAGTTTGAGCGCTGTCAATCAGAGAACCTCAAACCCCATAGGTGGTGCACCTGGGTTTCTGGCAGCGATTTCAATGATTTCAAACTGCCCGGAATCACCGCTTCGTGATTGAGTCGAAACGTGAGGCTGAGCATGGGTTCCTTACATATCATCTTCCACATTAAAAACAGATATGAGTCCTCAAGATCATGGGCCCACAATCTAGTTAACATGCAAAAGCCGCCGGCACCATCCTCAGTAGTCGCTGTATATCCGGTGTAGCAGCTGCAGCCCAACACATGTTTTACATAGAATCTGCTCGGCACGTGTTGGTTGTGTGCATGTACTCTTCAGCAGCAGCGAAGCAGGTGGCATGCAATTATTCAATGTAGATTACCTTGCGCCCACATGCCTGTCACTCCTACACCGCCGTCTCCATGAAGTCAGAGGATAGCTCAGCAGACGCCTGTGGAGTGGATGTGTTTCGTGTAGAGCTTGGGCAGGCAGCCCGCCCTCCTGCCATCGTGCTGCATTGGGCCTTGCACTTTGGCCAAACTCTTTGCCAAACCTCAGTGGGTGGGCTCCACAACTTGGTTATGACTGGGGCAAATCAAGCCACCACGCCACAATCTGCGCGAATCCTGGGAGTGGCCAAGTACACGTGAGTTTGCAGCATGCGCACTGCACGTCCTCCATGAGACCATGTGAGGCACGTAGCACAATCTGAGCATAACACGGGTCCTGAGGCACAAACATACCGCTCCCGGCGCCAGGCAGGTGAGCAGTTTACACTGTCGACTTTCAGGAGAACAAGGCTCAGATAGGGCCGAACAAAAGCGTGGACACAGCCACTGTTCAGACAGTACCATCGGCAAAAGTGACTTCCACGTAGTAGACAAGGAGACATGAATTGCCAGCACAGATTCTAGCTGGGATCATACTAGCCCCAGAAGGGCGTGATCACATGCAGCAAGGTCTGATCGAGCCTGCGACAGCCCTGAAAACACAGGCAGTGATGTGGATCACCACCATTGCCTCAGATGCAGTCTCGCAATATTCCGCAGCAGCCAGAAGGACACCCAATCATACGTGCTTCGAGATTGCAACGATGCTCCGACCTGGTCATGCGCCCCTTGCCTTGGACTTCTTCTTTTTCACCTTGCCCTTGTACTGTTTAGCAGCCGGGCTTGCCCCAGATGATCGAGGCTCGATTCCCCACTCTCGCGGTGCGTCTGCAAAAGATCAACCCTACCCTATAGGACAGCATGCAAAGAGCTCCGTGGACTACTACCACGAAAGGTGACCAAGTGCCAGTTTGGGGGGGGGGGGGGGCTACCAGTAGAGCACACGATCGGCAGTTCTTGGGCCACAGCTTGGAGAGCGGTGGATATGCTGTCAGGTAGAGTGTTCCCATGCTGCACAGTAAAAGTGATGTTTGCGGCTATCACATACAGTGTACAAAAAAGCGAATCAATGGACTACTGTCAACTGTCAACTGCACAGCAATTTGCCAACGGCATGTGACGCAATCTTCTGGCTGCTTTGCCCCGATACTACTTGGCAAAACGTTCAGCTAATCACATATGATTGGGTTGCAGCTGGATCAACACTGCAGATCCAGCTTATCAGATGCCGATCACTAGCAGTTGTGACGGCCTTGTGTTTGAATCCTTACCAGATCCAGGAACGCCACTAGTTGCTCCCGCACACGAGCTGAGTCGGTTGGTTTCGCTCTGCCGGGCGATTCTTTCAGCTTGCAGAAGCCAAGCCTCATTGTTCACAGTCAGAGGATGAAAGTTGTGCTGCTTCTGTAGATGTTTACGCGCTGGGTATCCTACGTCGGACCGGACGGCTGCGGTGGCACAACCCCATGTCCTGCAGCACGTTTCGCATAACAGATCATGCGCGACATCAACGACCGGGCACTGAAGTAGGAATAGGACATCGCTAATCACCTTTGCGCTTGTAGGCAAGCCTGTTTTGTATTTCTTATAATCGCTGAGACCCCGTGCTCCGCTGAATGACTGGATGATTGATTTGACAGCACCGCGCTGCGCGCCGGTTCGATTCAACACCGCGTCGCGAGGGCGAGAGGCGCGCTATCGCGCGCTATGACGAGGCGTCGTACCTCCGAGGGCACGTTATGATGTGAATAGCAGCATGTCATGGTGACACATTGGTCATGGCTCTTGTGGCGGCCCTCTGAGCTTGTGCGTCCGTCTATGCCAGTGCAAACATGTACAAAATGCACTGCTGAGCAGGAGTGCACTCAAACCCCCGTCCCTTCTCCGCAGCCCCTGAACGCTTCCCAGCCCAGGAAAAGAGATTGTGACTGTCTACATAATCGCCATACTTTGCCCACGTTCTGTCCCGGACCGTTGATTTGAACTTGCTGGTGTCATCAAGGCAACTACTGCGAACCTGCACTCTGGCACATCACTGCGCAGACCTAGTTATCTAAGCCGACCACAGTATCGTATAGCACAATGGCACATGGATGGCTCGTTGTTCTGTTTTGTGCCATGATATGCCCCTGGGTGCGCATTACAGAGGACCTTGAAGTTTGAAAACCATTTGAAAACGGATCTGCACATGTACATTGCATATTCAGTGCACAAAATTCCTATAAAAATCACGAAGCATGCTGACATGAAAACTTATTCATGTTGTGTTTGGGCTATTCTGTTCTGTTTTGGTCTTTGTGGACTGTCGAGCTGTCATGCATGTGAACAGAGGCCATATGAATGTGAACACACGGCGCACAGCTTTCACAAATGAGAAAGACGTGTGCACAGTGTAGTTGACTTGGTGAGGTGTTTTGTCAATGTTATGTCTAGTGAGCTATGTATGCTTGTGGAAGGCTAATCTGATTTCCAAAACCATTGGACATTGTGCAATTCCCAGGGACTGCTGACCTCATGATCTCTCGTATACTGCAGGTAGATGCGTATCCGTTCTTCTATGACTCGATCCACAGCGGCTGCAACATCCCTGACGCTGGGTACAAGCAGCATGGAACGCCGGTCACCAATGAACAGGTGATGGATTGACTGTTCTTTTCAAGCATGGGCCCCACTGATGCTGCGGTATACCTTGCAGCCTGTTCCCAACGTATGGGACAGATAATGGGCTTGGAGCTCGGCCGTGCATCCATGTCAAAAGTGGAACCGATTTACAAGTGGAATCGATTTACAAGTGGAATCGAGTGTACTGCTTCGCTTGAACGCCGAGTCCATCATGTATACAATTAAACCTATCTGCACCTGTGTCTGAAATTGCAGATTGACTTCACATTGGCGGATACGAGCGGCTCTACAGTGACTGAGTGGAGCGCTGGACAGGAGTATGATCTAACCGTCACATAATATCAGACAGCAGCTTATGTATGGGTGCATTCTTCTCTTGGTGTCATCACTGCTGGATCAGGAGCGGGAACTCAGGCAGCAATATGCCCAAATGCGCTATACATTTTTTCCCTGGCCATATCTCACACGTTCAGATTCCTGTCCCCACAGACGGCCTGCCGGCGTTGACAGGCCATCGCGCATAGGCTTGCGTCGCCCCACCCCCCCCTCCCCGCGAGCCCCCCCCCCTCCACCCATTTCGCCCTGCAGCCCCCCCCCCCCCCACCCGATCCCTCCCTCTTTTCTCCCTCCCTCTTTTCTTCTCGCAGCGCACGTCCGCCGTTTCTCCTCTGCGCCCCTCCCCGGACACCGCTCGGGCTGCCGGGCTGGCGGAGGCTACGCCTCCTGGGACCGGTGCCTCGAGGCCTCGGACATGGCCGTAGCGCGCGCTGTCGGTCCCGTGCAGACTGCTAGTGTCGCGTCGACGACCGCTTGTGGGCCCGGCGAGTGCTGGCTGTGTGTTTGGTGTGCGCGTGGCCTGCGTGGTACTGCGTGGTGTGTGCGTGTCTGCTTTCGTGATGGCGTTTGTTTGTTCTGGCATTTGCTCGTGCGGCGCGTGGCCTTAGTGCTTGCGGCAACCGGTCTGTCTGTTTGCTTGTTGCCTGGTCTGTTGCCTCGGCGCTGCTGAGTCCTAGATCTATCACTGTGTAACACACGTTCAGATGGACAGCACCTGCATCAGGAGATGACGCCTGTGTCACCATCTCTGCTGCAATGGCTCATGGTTCCACCGTCGCATATCAAATCAACACGGTACAGATCCCCTGCCACCCACAGACAGCGATATAACTCTGTCTGCCTGCCCAGTCATGTCCATGAGCAAGGGCAGATATAGCATCAATGAATCCTACGGTCGAGGAAGGGCGTTGCATAAGCTGCACTCGGTATCAGTCCAGGATTTACTTGTATCATCCTCCGCCGTACTGCTAGTCCCTGGATAAACCATGCCACATCCATTGCGGTACTGAACATTACTGTCTTGTCTCTTTCTGTCGTCTGGTGGCAACAGTATATTGTCGCAACATCTCATGGCTGTCAACGACATTGCCCATGCGCGCATTGCCGGGCAATCTTGGGGCCGTCATGCAGACTCTATACTTGCGCTTGCTGTGGTGAGCCTGGGTCACTGATGAGATTGCTTTTCAAGGATTCCGTTGGTATGCAGGTCAGCTGTCCCAAGGCAGGCATGACCTGTGACACAGTGTCATCAGTGACGTCAACGGCCACACCGTCGTTGTCTACAAGCGGCACGAGCCCAGAAGATACCCCACCTGTGGCTGGCAGAAGCCTTTGTTCCCGCTCTGATCTGAGCAGCAGTTGCCTTTGTGTGGCTGTGACGATGTGCAGGTGGAATAGTTTTGCCAATTGTGTGACTTGAAGACATGTTGCGATTTGTTGTGGACCTTTGTACCCTGCCACATAGGTGAATTTTTACTCAGATTTTCGTTTAGGCAACTACAAGGCGACACATGTTCATACCAGAAAACCGCTCAAGAGCAGTCCGCTTGTAATCGGGGATGCATATATGCATCAAGTCCGCAGATCTGCCTCAAGCTTGATCAAGGCACTGGAAGCAAAGCACCAGTCCGCCCACAGACAGAGGCTTGAGCACAAAGCTGTACTATACAGTGGCAGTGTAGTGTTAGAGTACCGCAACTTCAAAATGACTTCAGCATTATCCTACAGAATCGAAACAAATACTTGAAATCAAAGCACGCACTATGTGGTGCATGACCAGGCCGCAAATTTTTTCTTTCTGAAAAGAAAGGAATTTACCCCTGTCTGCCACCCGATTGCACAGCCTACAAATGACAATGCCAACTCGCAGCATGCTGTAACTTCTAGGTCAAGCCTGAATCCTTGTTCTTGCCAGATGGGATGATGCACACATACATCCCCATTACAAAAAGGACATTGTGAACATGTACATCACACGCGCGAGGTCTGTGCATGAATACTGTGCGCAGACCTCGCGCGTGGAGCTCGCGTGGCTCAACCAGCAGGACCGCCCGGGCGTGCTCTCCCTCTGCATGCCCTTCTTCGTCTCCGCCATCCGCGAGTACACCAGCAAGGTGCGCCCCCGCCCAGCAGCGCCCCCCCCCCCTGGTTGATTGATGAGCATTGATGCGCATTGCTGCATTGATGAACTCTGATGCATTGATACACAGCATGCCTGAATCCCTGCCTTGGAGACTCCATCTTCATCATTGGTCGCAGAGGGCCGCTGTCGAAAATAGATGTGCCTGGATGCTCAGCAAGACGTGATAGTTGGAAGCATTTAGGTATGAGTGGTTGTAATGAGGTCACACCCTATGCGATGGCCTTTGTGGGTGTTGCACTGGGTGGGATATGTTTGATCCACCGTTCTTGCTGTTCGAGTGCATCAAATCAGTGCGTTCTTGCACTCCCACATGCATTGATAGGCCGTGCGTATGTCGCTTACTTGGGCTTTAGCAGCTGCTTTAGCATGTTTGTTGAGTATGAGGGCGAGGCAATTGCATGGTTCTGTCAGGGAGCCAGAAAGCAGAGATGTCCAGGGTATCAAGGTGACCAAAGGTGTGTTACACTGTGATAGATCCAGGACTCAGCAGCGCCGAGGCAACAGAGCAGTCAACAGGCAAACAGACAAACCACCACAATCCCCAAGGCCACTAGCCGCACGAGAAAAAGCGAAAATGGACCAGTGCCTAAACGAAAGCACAGACACACACAAATAATGTAACAAGCGAGCGCAGCATCGCGCAGCCCACATACACGCCAAACATAGGCAGCAGGCACCGGGGCCCGCTACACATGGCAGGCGCCGATCCGGCCACAGCAGTCCGGGCAGGTGCGCGGCCGCGCACCACAGCCACAGCCGCCGCCACAAGCCACCTGTCCCAGAGGTCGCAGCCGCAGCCACAGGTGCGACCAAAGGTGTGAAACATCTCGAAGTCATGCGCAGGCAGTGATCATGCTGGCGCCAGTGGTGAACATGCTGTTGCTTCCTCATGCCTGAGCATGGTGGTGATGTTTTCCGCCTGAGATGTGACAACTGAGGTTGACTGCACCAGACTGTGGCACGTATGGCGGAGCTTATCTACTAGTCATGGAAATGATTCGTTCTGCGACTGTCAACTGCTTCATGGTTCTGATGAGATTTCAAATTTTGTGTGGCGGAGCGCAGCACCACAGGACCATGTATCATGGTCTGTATAGCAAGGTGTGTAGATGCATCGGTGGATGTACTACTAGTGTAGTGGCGGCTTTGGTTCCGCGTGTTCCCGCACACTCTTTTGCAATTCACTACTAGTAGTGGCGGCCAAGGCCCCACCTCAGAGAATGCAAAGTCGTATATATGGGAGTGACTCCAGACAGTGTGCTTGTCTCTGCCCGCAGATGCATCATGATTGTGTTACACAGTGATAGATCTAGGACTCAGCAGCGCCGAGGTGACAGACCAGGCAACAAGCAAACAGACAGACCGGCCACCGTAAGCACCAAGGCCACGCGCCGCACGAGCAAATGCCAGAATGAACTAGCGCCAGCTCGAAAGCAGACAATCACACACCACGCAGTACCACGCAGTACGGCAGGGTTGGACGGGACGCGTACCGCTTCCTCCAGACGGTCGCGGAGGTAGCCGCGGGACACGGCGCGGTGTCAAAGCGTTCTTTCCTGCTCAATGCCATGCGCGACCTGTCCACAACATTGTGCCGCGCGCTGGCGCGCCAAGCCCGCGCGGCCGCGCCCCTCCGTGCTAGACTGGTCGGACGGGCGCTGCTGCCGGGCCTTCCTTTCCCCACAGACGGCCTGCCGGCGCTGACAGGCCATCGCGCATATGCTTCTTTGCCCCCCCCCCTCCGCCCATCTCGCCCCGCGAGCCCCCCCCCCCTCCACCCATTTCGCCCTGCAGCCCCCCCCGCACCCGATCCTCCTCCTCCCTCCCTCTTCCCAGCACACGTCCGCCGTTTCTCCTCTGCGCTCCTCCCCGGACACCGCTCGGGCTGCCGGGCTGGCTGAGGCTACGGCTCCTGGGACCGGTGCCTCGCGGCCTCGGACATGGCCGTAGCGCGCGCTGTCGCGCCCGTGCAGACTGCTAGAGTCGAGTCGACGACCGCTTGTGGGCCTGGCGCGTGCTGACTGTGTACTTGGTGTGCGCGTGGCCTGCGTGGTATTGCGTGGTGTGTGCGTGTCTGCTTTCGCGCTGGCGTTAGTTCGTTCTGGCATCTGTTCGTGCGGCGCGTGGCCTTGGTGCTTGCGGTGGCCGGTCTGTGTTTGCTTGTTGCCTGGTCTGCTGCCTCGGCGCTGCTGAGTCCTAGATCTATCACTGTGTAACACACCACGCAGTACCACGCAGCCCACGCGCACACCAAACATACAGTCAGCACTCGCCGGGCCCACAAGCGGTCGCCGACTCGACACTAGCAGTCTGCACGGGCGCGCCGGCGCGCGCTACGGCCATCTCTGAGGCTGCGAGGCACCGGTCCCAGGAGCTGCAGCCACAGCCAGCCCGGCAGCACGAGCGGTGTCCGGGAAGGTGGGCATCATGATTGTGCGGTATCGAACAGCTTGCAAACACTCGTAGAGATGGCAGCAGAGTGCTGACTGGACTTGCTCACGATCGTTGTAAGCTCTTTTGAGCTCGATATTGCGTTCAGGTCCAGCGATTTTTAAAACCTTTTGACAGACCCACTGAGAGCTACGCCTGGACAGCTCCAGAGCGTGTGACAAATGAAACTGCGAACCCGGTTTGTTGATCAGCGCATGCCACGTTTAAACCAAATTCTGGAAGTTGGCCTATAGCTACGTACACGCACAGCAAACAGGACGAACAACTTTCCTTCTGTTGCCCTCGCTGCCGGACTATTGCGTTCATCTCCGTGTAACACGCACAGCAAACAGGACGATAGTCTTATAATTATAGGCCTGCGCATTTCAATGCTTGCGCATCTCCGAGTGACCAAGCACCTGCAGTATCGGCGTATCCACTCCATGTTTTGGCTGTCCGGGGTTCACCGTCCAAGGTACACGTAGATGCGTACGTACGAGAGCGGGACGGGACTCGCGATCGTCCGATTCGGTCGCCCTAGGTGCGGACCGCGATGTCTCCATAGCCACACTGCAGCTGCAGCTGGCAAAGGTTCGGGAGGGTTCCCAATTGACGCATCACTCTAACAGCTGCAGAACGAATACATGATAACAGTATATATACGAGATTGGCAACCATTCTTCAGTCTTGCCATCGATAGAATAAAGAGGTTCTCCGCCTAGTCTTGCTCAATAAGTCACCCCTCAATAACAATAAATCAAAGGTGCGAGTCCATACCAAGCTATGCGTATCGTTTCAACGACTTGTAGAAGGTATTCGTACTTGTCTGCCCGCTGCTGCGCTAGAATGCGTGTGATAAGTTTTGATCTATTCAAATATTGTTTGACCGCACTTGCCGTAGTGCAAACAGGTGTGGAACAGCTACACCATTGACATGGCGGTGTTTCGATGGTATTATGGCATCGAATGTATATCATACACTGTCCATGAGATGACAGAATTCAGTGGGCACAATTCGTCGATTTGCGTGCAGGACCGGCGCCGGCACTAGTACTGCAATGACTTTCTCCAGGATCCTTGTTGCTTCGGCTGCTGTGCTTGCTGCGGTTGATCCTACAGGTGTTTCTCTCCTTACACTGCATTAGTTCCTAGCCGCCTGGTCGTCGAAAGCTGGGTCGAACCGACCATCTGCAGCTGGAGCCAGTCGATGAAATTGACAAAAAGCCTACAGCTACTTAAAGAGTCAAAGCGCGCCTTGGAATGATAAGATGTGATAGTTAAATGTTTGTATGGTCTGCTATCAGCTGCAGCAACTGGTCTGTGCTCTTCCGACGTAGACCTGGCTAATTACAACAGCTATTCCAACGCCCTCAATGCATCAACGTTCAGCCAGCATGATACCTAGGATAATTCTGTACAAGCCTACAACAAGTCAAGGCTTGTCGAATCCAAAGCTCGGGTGACCAAGCTGCAAATCAGTGTGTGAGCTCAATTGAACGGGTTTCTTTGCTGCAGTGTCTCGCTCGCTGCGGCAGATGGATTGCGACGACGATACTTGCGCCGAGGTTTTCGGAAAGGTACGATGAGCCCTTATTAGTCTAGCCTGCTGTCTATAATGCCTTAGCCGGCTAGTAGGTTTGCAAAGCCCTGACTTGTCTCCAACGAGATGCCTTCCACAACATCTCGTCCGTGCTGCAGTGTGGTGGAACAAACATGACGGTCTCCACTGCTTGCTGCGATCCCGACGCCAGCTGCATCGTCAAGAACTACTTCTACGCACAGGTAAGGACTTGCATGTGTCTGATACCAGCTACAGGTGTCATATATGTGCATGCCTGTGTCAGCAAGGCCCCATTGAAACATGTGCACATGTATGACCCAGCAGGGCTTTCAACAGCTGCTAGCTCAACAATCACAGGTCTCACTGGGCATGCCAGCTGACTTGTTCCACGTTTCACAGCCATGCTTGTGTATGGGCAACCATGGCTTGTCGTGACCTCTTTATGCAACTCCTGAGTTGGTAGAAGCAATAGTAAAGTATATGATGCAGTGCTTGACTGAAGAACGTGCGGCCAAGAATGTGATGGCAGGCTGGGATGGCACAGTCCTTGAAGAATGCACTGAAATGCCCGCTGACACCCTCAAAGGCCCAGCTGATCTGTCCAGGCGCAGGCTTCAGGAGGCAGGGACATACGGTGACATGGATTGTGATGATGACATGTGTGTGGAGGCGTTCGAGAAGTGTGCTGGTGGCTACAACGCAACTGTTGCATGCTGTGACCCAGCCATGCAGTGCACGATCAAGAACTGGTGCGGACTCTGCTTTTCATCCACTACTTTCATAAGCAATCTGTCATGTTGTGATGATATTTTGTCACATTGTCATACAGCCATACTGGGTCTTATAATAACCCTGAGTTTCAACCTCAGCCGCATTTACATAATCTAGGCCACGAGCCCCATGCCGCTTTGTTCTATTCGACATGGAGTTCATGTCCTTTTGCAATAACTGCACCATGCTGTAGGTACTATGGGCAATGCCTGACACCTGCGCGCGCAGCCATCAATGTCAACAGCGATGGTTGGGATGGAAGGGTCCTTGAGGCATGTGAGGACATGCCAAATGATGCACCCAAAGGACCTGACTTCTGGAACTTTGGGGAGGACGACACTGCAGACATGGCCATGCGTCGTCTTGCAGAGGTGTGACGTTGTAAACATGTGGTACATGCAGAAAATGTTCATGATGCGTGCAGTAAATGTATCATGCAGGTCGAAGCACAAGATTGTGAGGATGACACCTGCATGGCAAAGTTCGAAAAGTGCGGCGGTACAGATTTCAATGTCTCAGTATCGTGCTGTGATGACGGAGTCGCTTGTGTAGTCAAGAACTACTGGTGTGTCTACCATAAATGTCTGTCAATGCCTTCCTGTATGTACAAATGCTGATGATGAATTCTGTAGCTTCTGCTTGCCACGTATCAACAGCATCTATCTCGCCTTCAGGTATGCACAGTGCCTGCCTGTGGATCGCGTGGAGGAGAAGGTTGTTGCACAAGGATGGGATGGGCGCATGCTTGCATGTGAAGAGATGCCAGATGATCTTAGCCCACAGTTGTCCCGTCGTCTGCTTGATGCAGAGGCAGCTGGCTCGTATGGCTCTGTTGTTGGGTGTTATGGCTATGGAGACACTCCAACAGAGCCTGTCCTGCCCAGTGAGCGCGCCTCGCCCTTGGTACTGGGCTCTGGCTGCCCGCAAATGTCCCGTCGCCTGCTCGATGCAGAGGCAGCTGGCTCGTATGGCTCTGTTGTTGGACGTTATGGCTATGGAGACACTCCAACAGAGCCTGCCGTCCCCAGTGAGCGCGCCTCGCCCCTTGTACTGGGCTCTGGCTGCCAGACATGTGCACCTATGTTTGGACAATGTGGTGATAAGGGTACCACTGTCTCTTGCTGTGGTTCTGGCCTGCAGTGCACTAAGAAGAATGGCTTTTACGGTAAGTTCATATACAAATCGAGATTGTGGTGTATTTAAACTCTGTTATGTAGGACTGTTAATGTTCATATCTTCTCACTTTTGGTTGCTCATGCAGCTCAGTGCATCACACCGGAGCGCGCATCAAGGAATGTGGACCAGCTTGGATGGGATGGAGAGGTTCTTGCTTGCGGTCAGATGATGGCTTGACCGCAGAACATTGGGGCAGAGAGGGGTGATACAGTTCCCGGTGCTGGGGTAGCGAAGGGGCTGTTGCCGTTTCCACGGAACTTTATTTGACATATATGTATAAGGCAAGACTAACAGTAACCTGAAGGTTTATCGATCTGCTACACAAATGCATACGCTTGTACATCAAAACCCTCATATCCTCATGTTTTCAGATCATTGCAAAGTTGCATCATGTGAGGCAGAACTGACACTACTCAACACTTGAGCACACAACAGTTAGCATCCACTCTGCAGTCAGCACTGTATGCATGCTCTCTATCATGACCTTTGCAGTCGTCGGAAGAATACTGCTCTGTCGCTGACAAACAGGTTGTAATACACAATACTGCATGATAAAGTCCTCGGCGAGGCGAGCATCAGCCACAGTGGCGCGCGGGCGCTCAGCGCGGCAGCTGCCGCCGCCGTGGTCGTGAAGGCGGCCGCCCCAGCCGGCCAGTGCACCGTGCGGTGTGAGCACCTGCCGCAGGTGGGCCCGGCGGCCACTGATCCACCGCAGCGCCCGCCCAAGGGTCGCCGGGGCCGCGCGGCCGCGGCTTGCACCTGGTCGCTGGCCCCCCGCTCGCAGCGCGACCCGGAACGGGGTGATCTGCTTGTGATGTTGCCCTGCGATACCATCGTGGCCGATGTGTGCGTGACCTGTCAGGTGGCCCCCTCCCGGGTCGTCGCCGTGGCAAACACGCCAGGCGCTGCTGCCCAGCTGATGGACGACCAGAAGCAAGACGACCAGAAGCGAGACAAGTACGGCCGCTCCGGCACGGGCGCGTGCCGCTTTGTGTCCCTGTCGCATGAGACGTTTGGCCGCGTGGGCACGGGTGCGTTCGCCTTCCTGAATACGATCGCTGACTTCGCTGCGGCTTCGGCGGCCGTGTCCAGGCGAGCGTTCTTGCAGAATGCCATGTGTGAACTCTCCACCACTCTGTGCCGTGGTGTGACGCGCCAGGTCCTCGCTGCGGCTCCGCTGCGCATGCGGATGGCGGGCCGGGCGTAGTGCCTGGCCACGCTGTCCCGTTGGACGTGCTGTAGGCGGCCGCTGGCCGCCTTGATGGACCAGGTGCCGCGGTTGCAGCGGCGCTGGACGGCCCCGCGTCTTGTCGTGCTGGCCCGCCCTGCCTTCCCGTGGGCTGCCGCGGGGAGAGCGATGCGGCGCCGCCTGTGCCCTTTGCGCCCCGCCCTTAGGCCCCTGCCGGGCAGCCGGAGGGCTGGTACGCCCTGCACTGTGGGGGGCGTGAGCCCCCGGGCTCTCATGGACGGGGGGCCCGTGATGGAATGCTCAAGTGGGGCCGGCTGTAGTGGGGGTGCTGCTGTTGGGGGGTCAGTGGTGGCCGGGTTTGCTGGGGTGGGCGGTAGTACGCAATGTGGCTGGTGGTTGCTGTTTGCGGCTGTGGCGTGGGTGCCGTGGTGGTGGGGTGCGGGAGTGCGCGTGGGTGTGGTTGTGTCGGCTGTGTCGGTTCGTTGTGGCGTTTCACCTGAGACAGTTGCTGCTTGTTGCGGTTGTCTGCTTTCGGGGGTTTTGGCCGTCTGCTTTCCTGCTGTTGCCCTCGCTGCCGGGCTGTTGCGTTTATCTCCGTGTAACACTCTTGCATGCGAGGTATCGTCTTCGATTAATACTGCTGAAGGCAGGAAGGACACAAGTCCGGAACTGCTTTTAAAATATATCAACATGTAAAGCCACACTGAGCGAACTGGCTCGCCGTCAACCTTGTGCATGTCGGCTGAGCAAGCGGACC
The DNA here is from genome assembly GCA_900538255.1 of Ulva mutabilis. Classification (NCBI taxonomy): domain Eukaryota; kingdom Viridiplantae; phylum Chlorophyta; class Ulvophyceae; order Ulvales; family Ulvaceae; genus Ulva; species Ulva mutabilis. The sequence continues at coordinate 223,144 of UNSF01000085.1, forward strand.
TGCACTTCCTTAGGTCGCAGAGTTATGAGTGGCTCAGATTGAGGAAAGGGTGACTGTTGGCTTGCAGGCATCAGCTTGAACCGCTGCAGCAGTACTGCAAGCACCAGCATCACCTCGATAAATGCGAAATGAGTCCCAATGCAAACGCGGGGGCCTCCGCCGAAAGGCAAGTAGCTGCCATTAGGCCCAAATCCGGATAGCGCTGCTTGCCATTTTGGTTCCCCCGTCTTATCCTGCCACCGAGATGGATCGAACTGCTCAGCACGCTCCCACATGCCTGGGTGGTAGTGTAAGAGGTAGGGAGCAATCAGAGCAGTTGTCCCAATTGGGATCGAGAGCCGCGGATCTGCCAGCGAGGTCTCTGCGGCAGCACATCTCCCGATCATGTAAGCTGGCGGATGCATCCGCAAAGTCTCAAGCACTACCGCCGCACAGTATGGCAGCTGGTCGATACTGTCCATTGTCGGTGGGCGTCCTTGGAGCACATCCTGCATGCCAGACAGCAGCCCTCAGCCACTGGCTGCCACCACTGAGCACATCACACTGACAGCATCAAGCCAGAGAGGGGCTGACCTGCACTTCACGTGCCGCAGCCTCCTGCACGTCTGCGTTCCATGCCAGCACTGCTGCTGTCCAGCCCATCAGGATGGCACTGGTCTCTTGCCCGGCCACCAGGAGCGTCATTAGCTCATCCCGCAGCGCCTGGTCCTCCATGACCGAGCCATCTTCATCCTTCGCCAGCAGCAGCGCCTCCAGCAGATCCCCCGGCGCCTCACCCTCACCTGAGGCAGGGCCTGCACAACCAGCTGCCAGCTATATCACGTCAGCATCATGTCGGTACACTGGCACTGACAGCCCACCGGGTGGGCATGTGATGCGTGCACAGCTGCAACTTAACAGCACCAACAGCTGCCGGCCATGAAGGGTGCGGACGCAGTGGGAGGGACGGCGCACTGCGGGCACTGAGCTCCTGGCGGCGCTGGCTGATGAGGGAGTAGATGACAGTGTCGAGGCGGTGCACGGCAGCGTTGTACTGCAGGTTGTCGGGCACCGGCAGCCACTCTGGCACGATGAATCCGTTGGCAGAGCGCTGCGAGAAGTGTTTGAAGGCCTGGCGGATGCTGTCACTGACGTCCTTGCCCTGCACCCGCCAGCTTAACTTTTTCAAGCACGAAAAAGCGTGCCAAATGGCTGGCTGGAGCGACAGCTATGTTCAATGGCACTACCAGCACCGCAACTACGGCGAGCGATGACACGAATGGTGACCTCACTGCCCCCAAGTCCAGACATGTGCAGAACTCTGGAAGGGACATGGCTGGGCATGATGCCTTTCATACCAACTGAAAATAAAATTACAGCCTCAGTATGCAAGTGGTCTCTGCATGTGCCACACACAGACCCACCATCCGGGCACCAGCATTTCCCAACTTGCCCTTACACACAAGTGCCGTGGAGATGGACACAACGGTCTTGCAGTGAAGGTGGCAGGCAACCTGAGTAGCCAGCTGCTGCCGTTACACATGCATGCTGCACAGCGTTGGATGTATGTGCAGGCGGCTATCATGCCAAACCCAGGCGCAGGGCTCACCAGGTCCGAGCGCGAGAGGTCTTGTCCGAAGATGGATGCCAGTGTGATGTCAAGGGTGAGCTGGTTGAAGTCCGCATACAAGTCCCGCATGCGGCCCGCCGCCGGCGCCCACTGGTTTGCGATCATCCACTGCGTGCAAGCCTGCATCGACTGCGAGTACCGCCGCACCTGCACCACGCTGTGATATCACAGCACACAGCACGGTGCGGACGTTGGTGAGCCAGTGCGGGATCCTGGTGCAGCTGTGACTTCCATGGAACGTCATGACGGCACCGCCATGCTTTACTTAACATTACTATCTGCCAGGTTGACCCTGCGCTTATGCGCCAGGTTGCAGGTGCAAATGCCTGCAAGGAGAGCACAAAACATGCCCACACACTTTGTCGGACGCGCTGCCACAGCAGGACAGGGCTTCAAGCTGCGCCTGATACGATGCATGCGTATTGGCTCAGTGCCACCATGAGCCTCCTTGAACCGAGGCTGCCATGTTCGCCACAAGTAGTACTGGGTGCGATAGGCCTGCAAGATCGTACTGATGCGGTGCGGAAGGCGGGGTTGCTAAGCCGACGCTGCCGGCGCCAGAGGTTGCCGTCAGAGACGAGGAGGCCGTTGCCGGCGAGTGAGGACCCAGGGAAGAAGGCGGTGCCCTCCTTCACCCAGTTCTGCGGCTCCTGCTCGACGATGAGCTTGGCGACGGCGGGGTCGCCGACAAGCACGACGCGCTCACCTCCAATCACAACCGTCGCGAGACCGCCATATCGCTGGAACGTGGTGCGCAGGAATTGCAGTGGGTTGGACGCGAGTTGCAGCCCGCTCTCCCCCCGAGGACCTGCATGGATGTACAAACAATCACAGATGCCGGGGCCCCGCAGGGGGGGGGGGGGGGGGGGGCGCAAGGCCTTGTGCCCCCCTGCCACGGATCGCTTGGCGTGCTGGTAAACAACAGCGGAGAGATGAGTGGAGCAGGCACTGCACAGATGGTACAGGCCGCTGCCGTGCTGTCGAAAAGTGATACAATTCACGGCGCACCTGGGGGGAATCCTGACGGCACAGGCTCAAATCCTGTGGATATCCTTCGTGCATTGTCGCTGATCAAGTTCACGACGGTGTTTATGTCGACGCCTTCAGAGGCCTTGAGCTGGCCTTGTATTGCGTCTTCAAGATCTCCGAGTGGCCATGGGGCACGTGCTGCGCCAGCAGCAATGCCACCGCGCCTACTGGAATTTGGAATGTAAAACAGCAGATTCGCTTGATTGCGCGCTGTTTTGGTACAATGGCGTCGCCCGCGCAAGCGCATGCTGCTTGGTCCCGGTGTGCCGTTCCAACTGAGAACTTCGACACCGGTAGTGACGGCAGGCACTTACAGTATATCCCAATCACGGTGTCTCCACGATGTGATAATGAAGTAAGCGACAGCAATTGCTAGATGATAGCTGTCACACAGCTGCGGTATGTTCTGGCGACAGATTCGCCACCATTCAATAGCGCAATCGTGTGCCGCCGAGATCCATCATCTTGACAAGTCATCGCTGGTGAAAATGCGACAATTTGGTCGCCAGGGTTAAATTCCGTCTGTCAGGGGCGCTCTCAGGCTGCGTGGTGTAACGTGATGGCTGGGGAGCATGCCAGCCACGCGTGGCCACGGAGGGTGGGCTTTTGTGGTTGGCCACGCAACCCCGCACAGTACAACACGCATTAGTCACAAATTTGAAGCTAGGCCTTAACTGACTTGCCCTGCTCGCACGCCCGTCACTCAGAATTACAGTCATCAGGCAGGTCACCTTGGGCGCTAATAAATTCACGAAGCCCATAATATGATGATGCTACGTTGCATGCAACGGCTCAAAAAAATTCCGGCTGCATCAGGGCATGCAGCAGGAGTGACGTCCTAGTAGTAGCCCAGGACATCCTCTTGACGATTGATCCTGTTCTTCTGCTTGGCGAGTGTTGCATACCCAACTTCTGCCCCGGCCTTGCGGAGGCGCCCAGCTGCCGCCGCCCTTTGCGCGTAGCTGCCCCGGAAGTGGCCTGCGAGGACTGTCGCCCGCTTGCGCCCCACGTCCGTAGCCCTGCGCGCGTGCTCCTTGCTCGCTGTCAGTGGCTCCTTCAGCCTTATCTCCCCATGCACGCGCCGTGCGGTCGCCAGCTCTGGAGAATGCGGAACAATCAACCTGGACTGAACCTTCTTGCGGCGCTGTGGCGCCTTGCAGCGCTGCCCCGCACCTGGCCTGCCCTTAACATCTTCATCGCGCTGTGGCAACCGATCGCTGGAATGCTGAGATGCGGCACAGAAGTGCCTGATTTCCAGTGCTGCCGCACGGGCAGTCGCGCCAGGCAGCTTGCCACGCCAAGCAAACGGCTCAGGCACGCCGCCGATGACTGGACTGTCATCCAGGCCCCTCTCGTCATGTGTCCGCTGGATGTCATGCATGCCAAAGCGGAATTCTGGCTGTACGGGTTCTTTTGACAGCCGCTCACCACCCTGATTGCGATCACTTCCGCCTTCAAAGTCGCCAGTGGCACCCTGTGCTCTGCTGCCGCTGCTACAACAGGTTGGTAGGTCCGGAAGAGCAGCAGCCAAAGCCTGCATGGCCCCACGCCGGGCAAAAGCATCCTCACCATCGGATGCCTTGCGTGAATTCTGCTGAGCATTGGCCAGCTGCTCTGTCAGCCATGCATCACACCGGTAGCTCGTGGAACGGTGCGGTGCACAGTCAGCATCACCTCGGTCAGAACCCTCGATCGCCCCCACCTCTGGAGCAGCCGCATCTGGCACAGCATCATGGCAATCGCTCATTCTCCCTTGAAATCTCGCCAATGGCGAGCAATCATCAGCCAGGTCTGATGGCCTGTCCCTCGCCAAATCCGTGCCTGACTGGATACCTTGCAATTTGGCATCAGTGCCCAAGTGCTGTGTGAGCACAGGTGTAATCGCCTCAGGCTGACTCGGAGCGGCAGCAATTGCAGATGGCACACTCAAGCTCTTCGGCGCCGCCTGGCCCTCGAGAGCAGCAAGCCACTGTGGCGATGTGTTCTCAACGGGGGTTGCAGCAGCTGCTGGCTGCGCGTCCGTGCGGTCTGTCATCGGACGGCCCTGCCATGCCTCACAGTGCAGCCCCACGGCCTGCTCACGTGGCAGCACTGAGAACGGGGCGCCACCAGACACGCGCAGGCCACTCATCGACAGCTGCCGCTCCACAGCAGCCACGCCGCCTGGAACACCACTGCTTGCACCGCCCGCATGCGGCTGCATGTCCGGCACCACTAGGGGCACCTGCGGCTCTGCCTCGAAGTCCTTGTACCGGTCAACGTGGTCCGGAGAGTTCGAACTGAATGTCGGCCGTGGCCCGTCATCTGCCAGCCACTCCGGTGCCTCCCCTGCCTGCGGTGGCGCGCCAGCCTCGGAGACAGCCCCTGCAACCGCATCACCGTCCCCGCCTGCTGATGCACATGACAGCGGGGCGCTTTGCACGCCGGTGTCCTTGCGCTGCACATGGCCTCGGGCAGGGCTTTGCATGATGCTTGCAGCAGACCCAGATGCGGCGTCTGCATCTGCCCGCGCCAGCCGCTGGCCCGGACAGACGGCGGGCACAAGCGTCGGCTCGACATTGAGACTGAAAAATGATCTGGCAGGCTGAATCACGTTCTCGAGCCACGTGCGCGACGAGTCTGGTGCTTGGAGGTCCACACCGCTCGCATGCTCCACTGCGGCGGTGTCCAGGGGCCGTCCAAGCTTCCAGCGTGCCAGAGGCGATGTGTCGGGGCAGGCATGGCTGTGCTGCTGGGCACAGACTGCTCCAGATGGGCAACCCTGGGCCGGGGGCAGGTTCTCGTTCGGTTCTCTCCCGTGACATGATGTCCCAGCGCTGGAAGGCGTGCGCATGGGGTTGCTTGGGGAGGGACTGTGGTCTGTAATGCATGGAGTCAGCTTGGCTTCCTCCTCGATGTGGGAATCTGCTGCCACACACTCGGGGTGTTCCTCGTGGCCAGCACGAGCCTGGTCTGCTTCAGGTGCAAGGGCGGCTTCAGGGCTGGCAGTTCGTGCAGGCGTGCAGGCGACGCCAAAATTGAGGGATGCCTCTGGGAACATGCCTGGGCTGGGCGGTAGGGGTCCCCCATGCGAGTCGGCAGTGGCGGGAGGCGTGGCGTCGGGAGCAGCCTGGCCAGCACTGGGACTGCGGCTGGCCACTCCTGGAAACAGGCAGCTGGTGTCCGGGGGTTGACTGAGCGGCAGCTGGGCAGCAGCGCTGTGAGTGGCGCGAGCAGGCGGCGTGCGCGCCAGGGAAGAGCCGTCGGATGGCGCAAACCGCAGCACCCTCGAGTCCAGGCAAGCTGAGTCAAACCAGCCCCTGGACGTTCGGGCTGGGCACGCCTGCTCGGGGCTGACCGATGCAAAGCCTGCACCCAAGATAGCACTGCGGCCATAGATGTAGCGCAATAGCGATTGTACGCATGCAGACGTGCAGGTGCAGGGGCGCCACATTGCAGCATCCCGCTGCAGCCGTGGCGTAACGATCACCTCAGACACAGGAGCACTGGGAAGTGCCAGTGACACCTCACTAGGCAGAGATCAGAGACGCACGTGCACTGAGCTCAGACGCGGGCATGTCCAAGATTTGATGAGCTGCTGCAATGCTGTGCTGCACAATGGCCACGCGAGCCTCAGCTGCAGGGCTCTCGTGCACGGACATGCGCTGCAGATGGGCCTGCAGCTCATCCACGTCCGCAGCGCCTTCCCCAGGTGGGGCGCCCTGACTCTGCCTGGGGATGGCATATCGTGTTTCACGGAGGACTCTGCCAAGAGCCAGTGCTAGAACTTCTTTTGCGCTCTTTTCGCGCGCAGCTTCATCCTCCAGCCTGGCGCAGCGTGCCTGGATGCATGCCTCTCCCTCCTGCACATGTTTTCAGGATCTCTGGAAATTCCTGTATGGCAAAACAAACTGGCACTGACGTCCACAGACACTAACTTGTCGTGCCGCCCATGTGAACGAATTCTGTGTCAGATGGCCCGGAGCACTGCGTACCTGCTGGCATCTGGCCTCGCGCAGCTGAGCTTGGAGCGTTCGCTGCACTGCCGCGTGCTCTGCACGCAGTGCACCGAGCTCGAACTCTGATGCACGCAGCTCCACCTGGGTGGCCGAAAGGTCTGCATTGAGCTGGCGGGTATTGAGCGCGGCCCCTTCTAGTACGGCCGCCGCCTCTTGCAGCGGCCGCACCACCTCCCTCCATTCGTTGGCAGCCTCTTGGGACAGCATCGAGAGCGCCTGACCTGTCAGCGGCCCCTGCATTGCACATGACAAATCGATAGACTGTTACGAGCAGCTCCCCACTCGATCTCTATGTATGTCCATGGCTGTTCTGCAACAGCTACAGGTCACTGTGTCATAAGGGCTCTACAGCAATTGATTGCCGCTGCACTCATGGCTGCCGCGTAAGTGATGGACTTGCAGGTGAGGCCTCGCACCATGGATTCCTCAGGAGGACCTCTTGCGCATCGAGCTAGCAGGGGTACTATCCGCTCGCACGCAAACTGTTGAATCACGCTTATCTGTCTGCGCCAGTCCTCCCTAGCGCGTTGCAGCATTATTGTCGTGTTCTGAGTGAAATCCGCACCAGCTGTATGCGAGTCGTCAGCCGCCAGGCAGGCAGCATCTGACAGCCTCTGGCAGCGAGGTGCCCCATCACGGGTTGCCTGTCTTGCACCATGTGCCTCCATACTATGATGAGACTGCACCAGCTGTATGCCTTCCGCTTGCACCGCCACGTCACAGGTTTGCATATGCATAGCAGTTGGTGTTGTCTGCACTGCCTTAGGAACAGCTTTGGATGTGATGTCGGACTGTACGCCAGACTCTTGAACTGGCACCAATTTTGCACCATGTGCGACTGAAAAGCCAGCCCCATCTGAGGGAACCTGTACACCAGAGCTGCTGGTGGCGCCTCCATGTGTGCCAAACCATGATCCTGCATCCACGCTGACACTGGCTGGGACTCCAGGGACATCCGGAAAAGGCTGCAAAACAACTGCAGGTGCACAGCAGCTGGCAGGAGCCTCTCCGGATTCGGGCAGCCCAGTTGTGGCGCTGGCCGATGCGACGGGAGCCGATGCGCCGGGGTGGGCGTCAATCGTCGCCGCTCCGCCTGCATCTGTGCAGTGCACTGCAGAGCGACCGCTATGCGCGTACGCACACGACGACACGGCAGGCACTGGTGCGGGGGCATGGACCTTCGCCAAAGCAGTGTTGCTGCACGGCCAGTCAGCACTGGCTGATATCGGCAGCCGTGGCTGCGCTGCGGGAATGCTGCCGCTTGCAGTGCGTGTGGCACCTGGCTGGCTGCCCCTCTGTTCTTCAGCGCAAGCAAGCATGTGTGCGATTGTGGGAATCACAAAGGGGTCTGCGGACGCTGCTCTGTGGCCTGCAGGCGAGCTCCCTTTGCTCGGCTGCAGCACAGTTTCGCCTGTCGAAGCACAAAAAGCATGCATATCGCCATCACATGTGATGACGCTGCGGCTGCGCTTCAGCCTGGGGGTCTGTGTCTGCAGCTGATTTGGTGCTGGGCCAAAATGCCCACAAGATGCTCTACGAAGACCATCAGAAGTGTGGCTCTCAGATTGAGGGTATGCCATGGGAACTCTTGGGATAGCACCCTGCATGCCGCAAAGTGTCCTACTTGATCAGACCATGGCAAATGTTGCAGAAATCTTGCCATTCGTATATCCTTGTGCAAGCAGTCTGCACGACGCACCTTCGGAGAATTTTCGACATCATGGCCAGTTGCTTCTGGTGCAGGGCGTGCCTGGCGCACGGTGGCCGCGTAGCCCTGTGAGTCCTTGGCAGTGCCCAGCCTAGAAGATGCCTTGATCTTGCTTTTTGCACCAGGTGCCGTCGGTACCCTCACTGGCTCAACTACTGCAGCGTTGTGCTTGCTTGGGTGTGGACTTGCGGGGCAAGGTCGCAATGATTTCTCCTCACAGCCCAAGGACTCCATGCATGGTACACCGGCTGCATCACGTTGATATGCAGACATCTTGATGTTTTGCTGAAGGTTCAATTCCGGGCTCCGCATTGACGGCGGCGTCACTCGGAAGTCATGGCGTAACTTGGCAGCATCATGATCCTCTGGCGTGGCTGGGGAGTCAGCAAAATCTAGATGGACTGGATGGCATGCATATGCTGATGTGTTTGTCTTTCGTTTAACGTACATTGGAGACGTTCTCTTCACTGGGGTGCTCATCAGTTGCGTGCCTGGTCCTCCTGCATATTGTTGAGCACGCTGCACAAAAAGCCCAGGAGGCCGCCAGTGCTGCGTCAACTCTTTTCTACTAGCTGTATTAGCTGGGGTCCTTTGCAGCCCAGGCGCTGTTTGAGCGGTGGTCTTCGCGACTGTACCTGCACGGTAAGCACATGCGTTGTTAACACTTGACCAACAGTTCCGAATGCCGCAGTGCAAGCAGTCGTCAGCGCACGTTTTCGATCTAGGAGTCTGTGGATATGCCGATTTGATTGCTCGTGCTTTTCTGACTCGATGGGTGTCCTGCGAGTGCCTTGGCAGGCGTCGTTTGCAGCCCTTATTGCACTTTCTGAGCCCTCAGCACGTTCCTGCATCGCAGGAGATCGTCAAACACAGATGGTCAAACACAGATGGGTTTCGCATCAAGCCGACCCGGGGATCTATCTCAGACAATGTGGGCCTGGACATCGCCGTGCCAGACGGACCTCCATGCCTCCGAGCACTCGATGTACCATAGGCGATTGCGTCCCACAGTCGTGTGCGCAAGCGAATACATGCGGAAAGATTGAGTACTTCATTCAACGTCTTCATCGCGTTGTAAAGCACCTCAGCGAAACATGCTCGCCGCGGGAGATCGAAGTCCCTGCGTTGAGCCGGTGGCCTGCCAGGGATGTGCAACACTCAACACAACACGCACAACAGAGCAATAACGGTGAGATGGCAGGATTGTACTTCGCGGTCTCGGTTCTTAGAATGCATTCACTGGCCACGAAACGCTTGGCACCATCGTAACCGCTCACCCGCACATCATCCACGTCACGAAGAGCAGTTCGTTTCAGATTCCGAACGCCAGTATGCGTGAGTGAGCTCGTCCTCGCAATGAACACCGCACGTGGTTTACGATCCCGTGAAGATCGATGCTCGCGAAGCATTTTGCAAGGCGTGACATGCATGGCAGGCTGAGGCCTCATGAGGCGCGCCTGGGGACGGCATGCCGTATGTGCTAGCCTGCGCATGCGCTCTTTTGTACAAGGTGAAGAAACTGGGTGTTTACTGTGGAATTTCTGTGCCCTGTGTTTGTGAGTGCGCTTCATGACATCATGCCGGAAGGCCGTGCTGCTGGTTATGCTTGTGTCGCTTGCTTCCTTCCCTCGGCGCTGCTGAGGCCCTGAATGTGATGCTACCAGTGTAGCACATGTGCTAGCTGCCTGTACGCACGGGATCCCATGCGCCAACGCATTGCAACGGCAAGGGTCCGACAAGGTCTACTCGTCTTGATACAAACAGTACTACTGCGTTCTGCAGGAATTGCTGCTGGGGTGTGTCCATCCTGCTCGGTCAAAGAGTACAGTACACAAGCTTTCATCATGCTGTTGTACTCGCCTGACAGAATCCTGCTGAACATTCAGGGGCCAAAGGGAAAGAGAGACTGAGCTGGTCATCTTGTGCATGCGCTGTGAACTGCATTATTCCCCTGTTGAGCAATGCATGAATGGAGTAATGCATGGATGGAGCTTGGTTCACCTCTACAGAGCTCTAAGGCACGCCATCGCACTGGTAGTTCATCTGTTTATCGAGAAGGTCCATGGAAACCAGCTGGATCACAGGCATACAACCTGTTGATGGGGACCGCCTGACATGGCTCTCTAACAAAAACCAAAAAAATAGAATCGGGCATCACGCCACACTCGGACGGGCACTGGCCACGGTACCCCTGCGAGATGGGAGAAGGGACTACAAGCAACTCCGGAAGTAGCAACAGTGTCCACAGCGTCAGGCACTGAGCTGCGCAAGCCAGCACACCGTGGGGATAAGCATACCGCCGCCACTACCGCCTGCGCTGATGAACATACCTCAGACACCGGCACGGCCGCACCGGCAATGCACGCAGCCACCAGGAGGGTGCACACAGCTCTGATACCGGAATTGGAGCAATGCAACAACGCCATCAACGGATCCAACAGGAACGGGACCACACACGGTGTCTCAACTGCAAAACAACCCTCGCAAACGACCGACACACAACTACACTCGCAACCGAGTCTCACAACGTTGCACATAGCAGATCAGCTCTCAGGGAGTCGAGTCCGACAAGCCCTGCGTGGCCTCAGACATGTGGGCAGATCAGGAGCATGTGCTCAATGTGGCGCCTCTTGCTCAATGGAGGCTCGCTCGGGAGGTGCGTATGGGCCTCACATACTTGATATCCGCACAACACACAGACGTGAGGAGCCTCATGCGCACCATAGCAAACGGCATAATCCCACGGGAGCTTACCTGAGCGAAGCGCCATGGTGAGGTACACCACTGCGACGGGCGACATGTATATGGCGCGTTTCCGGGGCCAGCTGACACAAATTGTTGACATACCAGCAGGAATGCAGACTGAATGCGAGAACTCCTTGCTCAATCCCATCGTACTGAGTAAACGATTTGTCGTGTGGAAAGCAGCGTCATCAGGAGAGGTTTTTCATGCTCATATAAGACCGATGCTGTGCTGTGCAAACCTCAAATGCTTTGTAAGAATCACGCACTTCCAATCATGGCCAACATGGAAAACCTAGTAAACTAAGCAAGGAATGGTGTGTGGATACTGTGACAGCCCCAAATGCACCGATGAACCGGTCTGTGTGCACTCTTCTGTGGCCACTGGTGGTACACCGCACGTGGTCACGATCACGATACTGGCTGTTACAACCCGACGGGATAAGGGCCCAAGGTTCAGACGAAATCATGTGGTTGTAGAACCAGCACACCATTAAGGGAACAGTTTCACATCCCGAACGGACCTGCTTCATCCTGCTGTGCTACTTCTGGAGAATCTAGCAGGACACTGGCACCTCAGCTCGTGCAGCATGCTTGATCCACGTCGCAGAAAGATAATGCACCGAGGCTGTATGGTATGTACAAGGCCATGGAGCCGCAGTAGCAAAAATCCCCCGAAACACGAACAGAATCTCCACTGGCTGTTCAGCTGCATGCCAGCCAAGTGTGGATGTTCATCCAGAGCATGATGGACAAGGAACCCAGGCACCGCTCAGGCTGGCCAAAACGTGAGCATTTGTTGCCAAGCTGGGCCAGCAACGTTCTGCCAGAACGCTGCCATTGCGGGCATCATGCTTGGATACACTGCAACCTGCACGACAGAGATGAGTCCGTGGGACGTCTGGCGTGCTCAAGGACCGATGCATCGTTGGCGGTCCAGCAGTGGCAAGGACAGTAGAGGAGGAGAATACCTTCCAGAACACATAGAAATTCCAAAGCGAATGAATCAGAATTGGAGTCATCAAATTGCGTGTCCGCACGAATGTGTAGCCAAAGATGAATCCCAAAACTGCCAGATACAAGCTTCGTTGAAAGCTGAAATGCGCCACAGTAAACGCCAGGCTTGACACAGCTGTGGCTGCCATAGCTGGCATATACTTTGTCAAGCTTGACAAAAGAAATCCGCGGAAGATCGCTTCTTCCCAGATCGGCGTGCAGATGGACACCACAAAGAAGTACAAAACATTTGCCGCCGCATTGCCATAAGTGATTGACTGTTCCAGTGGTGAAGAGATGCCGTCTGCTGCGATAAACCACATCTGAGAGACGTGAGACAGCCTGTCAATCATGGGAAAGGTGAGGCATGATGCCAACACCCACAAGAACGCTGATGCGGTCGGCTTCACATCAAACAGACCCATTTTCCAGAATCTGTGAGGTCTGACAGACTGAGTGATCACTGTGATCGTCAATAATAAATTTGTCAGATCACAAATGCAATACCCCAAGGCGTGACCATAAGTTGCCAGCCGCAGGGATTCCGTCCCTAACATCCTCGGAACCATGGTTGCCGTTTGCCCCCCCACCAGAAAAAATAGAAACATCCATAAGGTCATAACCTCTATAACCTTTTGCATATCCCATGGAATATCTGGGAATTTTTCGCTTTTTGCTACTTTGCATTCCTGCAACAGTGTGAAGGCTACTGAACACACACACACACACACACACACACACACACACACACACACACACACACACACACATATACACAGAGGATGAAACAGCATGCGCAACCATGGCCATGCTGCGTCACAAGGCACACTAAAACACGGACGATGACGTGCGTGAGGCGCACAAAGCATGCATCGTGACACGTTGACAAAGCCTGCCGTGTCAATTCCACCACCTAGCACAGTGCTGTGTACGGCAGGGTGCGCCACGATCGGCTTGGCACGGACCTACGACGCTGGTCGATCACATAGCACAATCAGTGTACTTGCAGCTTGCGCACCGCTGGTTCGTTTTCGTGTGCTGGCCCATGGCCAGTGTGAACACACGTCTGCCGGACATCTCGGTGTCGAAACTTGCGATGCCACCAAGCCCAGGGCCTTATGATCCCATATTGCGCGTGATGTAGCTTTAATGTGCATTCAGCAACTGCAGCGCTTGCCACTCTTCGGTTTTGCTGACACGAAACAGTGGGGGTGTGCCTATGTCTGCCCTTCATCTGTCGCGAGTCCCGACGTTATAAATCTTTGGCTCACTACCTTCATATCAAACCAACAGACCTACAATATGTTTACAGCAGCGTCGCGGTGCGCCATAGTGGCAATCTGAGCGCTGCGAACAGGCCTTCCGTGGTTAAGGGGAGCAAGTCCAGTGATTACCCAGTCTAAAGCTGAAGTACAAAACCACATATGTGAAATTAGCCGTCTTTCGGACTATGTGTTTGGAAGGTGCGTCTGTGAGTCACCCAAGGATGGGTGAATGCATGTCAGCATAGCCAACACCATGGCGAGACCGCACGCACTTTAGGCTACCCAGCACGCCTAGACAGCCTGAGAGTGCCCGGTGCAAAAAAGCATCGCACAGCACACAATGATTTGAGCAACTCCTACGGTGCAAATTGCAAGGTGCTGGTATAGGTTTTCATTTGCCGACCGATACACGCGGCTGGATGAGGTTCATAGCAAAGCTGATTCTGAGCATCGTCGCAACTTGTGCCCCGCAGATGCGCGGGAGTGGCATACACACTGGAAGCGGAGATATAATTTTGTTTCGTTTGTGGTGTTGCTTATGTGATTGTACACTATTCTGTCACCAATGGAGCCCCGCGGTGGCCACAGACGTGCATGCTCGGTGCCAGGCATTCAAGTTGTGTCCAGAGATCGTGTTGCCACTCGCGTCGTCTGACATAGATAGTCACGACATGTTGCAAACTGTACCGCTTCTGCACGATCGTACCAGTCTTCGCCACAGTTGTTGCGCACGGCGGAGTTGAAGGGGCGTGGTGCTGCCGGGGCATGCCCCCCAATCGAAAGTGCTTCATGCAAACGGGATATTCATGGCCGCTGAAACTGATATTGACGACTTCGCGCTGTATTGACTGATGTTTATTTTAGAGGAAGGGGCTTGAACAGCACAACCGGACGTTGATCGGCACGGCCGCAGCAAACATGTGGCAGTGAAATTGGTCAGGCGCCGCATGCGAGAACCCAAGTCGACTGCTTCCCATTATAATTGAGTATGGTATACTTGTAATGCGCGCGATCGCTCCGATCTTTGTCGTCGACTCGCTCCTTGATGACTGTGATCTCGCGCGCTTTGCACCGCCATTCGCAAGGCCGGATAGTTAGCCCGCGGAGACCCGAACAGCCGTCACAAATGCGCAGAACAACTTCATGGTATGAATGTGGTGATATTTGTGATTTGAAAAGATACATGCCAAGGTGGCGGAAGCCGTCCTGGCATGTATGGCTGCCATAGCTGCCACCCGTAGGGAAATGCCTGCTGTGCAGCTGTGCCAACATTGACGACAAGGTCGTACTGATCACTGGAGCGTCAGATGGCATTGGTCAGTTTACGGCGACACAACTTGCGGTGAAAGGCGCCAAGGTGATCATACACGGCAGGTGTGCAACCACATCGCAACAGCATTACACTGCGTATCGCGTCGTGCTTGGAGTCTGGCGCCACACCATGGACGGCTGCAGTCGAACGTCCTGTACAGAATGCCGGTTCGTGCGTGGCCGCGTGGGGCCAGTGCTTGATGCTCCTGGCCAACGCCCGGGTTTGGTCTTGGGCTGGAGACCAGAAACCTCGTTGGTGTTACACAGGGATGCTGGTCGGGTCGCCAACACTGCTGCAGCTATGCAGCAGGAAGGAAACGCCCCAGCTGCAGCTTACACAGCCGATCTGCGTTCCCTCCATGGCATGAAGCAGCTAGCCAACAAGATATTGAACGACTTTGACGAAATTGACATCCTTGTGAACAATGCGGGTGTATACATGGACGACTACATGTGCGCCTGTGCCACCCAATAGTGCCTGTAACAGGTCAATTCTGATGTTTGCTGCTATTCCTCACGGAGTGACTGCAGATCAGCTGGCTGGGCGACCGGTGCAGGGAGACAGAAGACGGGTTCGAGCAGACCTGGGCGGTCAATGTGCTTGCGCCCTATGTGCTGACTGCAAGTCTGGCGTCCGCAGTACGCGAGCGTGTGATCAATGTGTCTTCCATTTCGGCGGCCTCCTGCATTGACTGGGACAACTTGCAACAGGAGAATGGCTTTAGCAGTCACAACGCATACGGCTTGTCCAAGCTCGCGCTGCAGATGTTGACTGTCAAGATGGCACAGCTGTTCCAGTCACGCAACGTCACTGTTGCATGCTTGGACCCAGGCACGGTGAACACAAAGATGCTGCTGGCTGGTTGGGGCAGAATTGGTATCCAGGTGTGCGCCTGCTTTATGCTGAATTCATGATGCAGTGCCTTTCTCAGACTGTTGTCTGTGCATAGCGAGCCTGAGATAGTGGGTGTCAAAACGCCAAGAGAGCTGCCACTATTCTTGGGAATTAGGCAGTTGGCGAAGTAGTGACATGGGTAGCTATTCTAGCGCACCTTGGTACAATTTGGTATGCAATGTGCAACGTACCAAAAAAGGTGTATCGAGTATCACACTAAATCCAATCGAGAATCCACCACAGCACCCCTACATGCAGGTGAATCAGGCCAAGGACCTGACATGGATATGCAGTAGCGATGACCTTAAGGCGGGTGCATTCTATGTGTCGAGGAGGCACACGAATCTGCGGCAACCTGCTCAAGACAAAGGTGCAGTGCAGAAGATGTGGGAAATCGTTGAGGCTCAGACAGGCATCAGGTTGTAGGTGACAGTGTAATTGAAGACGCTGTGCTACCGCCTCCGGGTGCACGCGCTTTTACAATCAGCCGTCCACCGGGTGGCACCTGTGATGTGCTCACCAACATGTGGCTTGAAGTGTGTAGTCCACATGCAGCAGATCGAGCATGACCCATGTGGGACTGGTTCCATACCCTCCCACAGAAGAATTGTGACACATACAGTCTATCTTCAGTGTTATGTTTTGCGGGGGGCTGCGACCAAGGCACTGTGTCATGTGTGCAGCCGCTTGCACCTGTGTGACTGCTGCAGGTGGTTTGAGCAGTCACAAGCAGTGATCACGAAGGTGCGAACGGCTGCGGACGGTTTCGCTCACAACACATGGCAAGCCATTGTGGCTATCACACAGTACACAACGATGTACAGATCAATAAGGCATGACTCAACATAGAAGATCATCAGGTCCATGTGCTTTATTTGTAACTACTTCGATTTGCACATGATCATGTACTTGCTGTTTTGCGCATGACCTGGTCATGACCAACGCAAACGCCTTGTCACTAGCATGCACAAGGCAGTTGCCGCTGTGTCAAGACAAGCACAAGCTGGAGGATGCATGAAGTTGTAAGAACTCAGTTGACATAGAAATAGCGCAGAGTCACCACACTATCTTGCACAGTAAGGTGTACCCATAAAAAATTATCCTGCCTACTGACTCCCTATCAGACGATAATCTGGTCACCGTAACAAAAGATAGTGCAACAGACTGGACACATCCCAGCGACGACTGTCATCACCAGCTGACGTCACAGTACAGGTCCCCGTCACTGTCGGTCGCTTCCTCATCTATGGAAAACAGTGACCCCGCGTCCATCCCTTGGCTCCCGTAAGCCGCTGCGGGCACCACCTCTGCATGCCCAACCTCGTTTCTCCACCGCCGGTAGCGAACGGCAAGCTTGTCGTACGAGACAGGCCGCTGCCAGGTGTTCCCACCAGCAATCATCCGCTCTTGTTGACCAAGAACGAGCACCAGATCTTCCCCCAGCACCTGCCCTGCGATGTACTCCCAGAACACCTGAATCTTTGGGACATGCTTAATCCACCCCATAAAATCTAGAGACATACGGTACAGCAACCGGGTGTGGCCTTTCCGGGAAGGCAGGCACACGTGCAGCTGATGCAGGTGTTTGCTGCATTCACTGGCCCGTGCACCAGCCTCGATCTGTCCAGGTTGCTTCAGGCCGATCATCGACACGACCATGCACGGAGGCTCAAATGACATATCGATCGGGTATGGGTCCCAGTTCCCACCCATCATGCGCTGTGCATGGAACTTGACAGCTTCTGGCACTGGCCAGCCCTTAGCAAAGGTGGATGTGTGCGTAAATGGCGCATGTGCCAGATCCAACAAGTTCTCCATTAGCAGGCCATGCTCGACTGGCACCTCAACCTGCACAGTCAAACACTGTGCAGTACGGAAATCATTCAGACATCTGCCGCTCATGCGATGTGTAAACCAGTTCCTTTTGGATGATGCACTGAAACAGGGCAGATGGCAGCCATGGGGACTGAGAGGCACCACAGGCGCATTGTAGACATCGGAAACACACCTCAATCTCAGAGTGCAGAGTGAACCCGGATGGTGGCAGAGTGTTGTCCGGCACCTCTACGGGCTCTGCATCGCCGGGCCAGACCCAGACAAAGCCATTCCTCTCTACTGTTGGCAAGTGTGCGACCTCCACACCTCTGCACTGCCGTGTGCTGGGCATCTTTGTGCACTCGCCAGCTGAATTGAATGTCCAACCATGGTATGGACAAGACACTTGCCCATTCTCTACCGACCCCAAGGACAGCGGGCAAGCGCGATGGGCACATTGATCGTGTACACATGCTGGTGCCCCGTTCTCATCCCGGAACAGCACCCATTGCTCGCTAAAGAGCTCGACTGGAACAAGCATGTCGTCTTTGAGCTTCGAAGTGAATGCAACAGCATACCTGCACAATAATGCGTGGGATGTTCAGACATGCGCAGATCTTCCAGCTTGTCCGGCACAGGACAGTAAGGTGGGATTCATGAAGTGAAACGTACCAGAAGTTCTTGAGACCTGGTTCGAGAGCCAGCGAGCTCTCCAGTCCTCTAGATGCAGGCCCAGATGCCATGGGGATGGCAGCTGGTGCTGTAGCCTGCTGCTGTGCTGGAGATGCTGCTGTAGTTCGTGTTGCAGCGCTGGAAGCAATTACCGGTGCAGCAGTGCTCGCTGTGGCCGGTATATGTGATGCTGCTCCAGCACCCCCCAGGACCTCGGCAGCCTCAGGATGGGTCGACATACGGGCTGCGTCCGCAATCTGCTTCCCGGACATCTCGTTCAGTCGAGACATCTGGGCTGCCTCTTTTTTCAACTCTGTCAGCTTTGTGACAGTCTCTTCCACCCTGTCTTGTGTTGAGGACAAGCGACGCTGTGCGTCCTGCACCTGCCCCTTGATCGCTAGCAGCTCAGAGCGCGCTTCCGTAATGGATTGAAACTCGCCCCGTCCAGCATCAAGCGCCTTCTCAGCCTGCACATACATCAGCTGTCGCATACTGAGCGCGTGGGAATACCAGGCAGCTGTGTCTGGTCGTTGCAATAGTGATGCACAATTCGTATCGGAGCGTGGCGTGAATCCGATTTGCCAGTGCCACGCACGGTCAACTGGAGGCGGGTGAGTACAACAGCACACAGTCGCTGCTCATGAACTGACAGGTTGTTTGAAACCCAACTGTGCTAGGGCAGGATGTTTGAAACCCAACTGTGCTAGGGCAAAGAAAGACATACCTCGGACATGGCGCGCTCGAGCGAATCGAGAGTCAGCGCGGCGTCTTTCTTGCAGGCAGTGTCATAGATCCCCTCCCATGCAGCCCGCTTCTTCTTCAAATACTCCACGCGCTTGCGGATGATCCAAGCTTCGTTGCCCATGAGGCGTTCGTTCAATGCGGCAAGTTCCCCCATCTGATCCCGAGCCCGATCGGATGTCTGTCGAACACGCACTTGTGGAGCGCTATTGAACCAGTCATCCGAGTCACGCTTGACATACGACTTGCCGAATTCTTTGCCATACCGACGAAGTCGCGTGTCGGGGTCCTGCGTAGGCAGGGCAGTACAGCGACTGGCTGGAACACTTCGGGCTGGCACTCTGCCGGAGCTGCTTCCAGCGGTAACCCTTTGCATGACTACAATAGAGTTCGGGAAAGCCACTCAGTTGCGGCCACAAAGGTTTGGCTGTATGTCCTGTGCTTCGGCGAATGGTATGATGCTGAGCGGCTACTGGACAGCAGGCTAGATGAGCGTGAGCCGCGACAAATGCACTGCAAACGTGCACACTCTGGTATTTGCAGGTGGGCACAGGTTCCTATGTTTCATGGGCATCGGTTCGCGAATTGCACCCAGTTCCATACCATCAACCATATCTGCACTGCTGGCGATTGCGATCGGAGAAATCAAGACCAATTTGATCCATGTCCTGATGTAACGCGGTAACATGAAGTGGCCAAAATGTTCTGGGAATGGCGCGGCAGCGTGGCTGAGGTGCAGCTGCTGCTCGGAAGGTCTGCGTCTGCACACGCACAGTACACAACTGCAGCAGGGCGATAGCTCAGGCGAGGGCGTGCATTGTGGCAGATCTGATGAAGTGGCCACCAACAATGATCGCGATTCCCGGCCATAGAAACGCGGTCTGTCGGTGCTACCTTTGTTGTCGCGCGCGGAACGAGTATCAACACCATGGACAGACTCAACAAAACTGAAGAGCCTGCGCGTCAAGTGGTTGGATTTCGTGTAGAAGGCTCGCAAAATGTGGCAGCGTCACCCTCTGAAAGTGAGCCTACCAGAGGAATGCAGAATTCCAGCAGTGTCCCATACCTCCCCCCGGCTATGTCGGTATGTTTATGACAAATCCAATTTGCATAAATATAGCTTGACATGTGTGTGAAACATCGTGGATATTTTGATTGCTTGAATGGTTCCCGCCGGCAACTGGCCCTGTTCCCGCGTGACTATGCTCTGCGCGGGCAGCCGATTGGATGCGAGTGCTTCCACAGATATCGCGTACGTGGCATCCAACACCTCTGTCACGTGTAAACGCGTGCGCTGCGATGCAGGAAACCGCTGCACCGATGCCGTCGCCTTCCAATGCGTTTCTCATCGATGCGGTCAACGCATCTGGGCTTGCCAGCACACCTGGCATGCAGACGTTTGTGCGCACTCTGGGCAACGCGTCAGAGGGGCATATGAACCTTGCTAGCACCATACCTGAGATTCCAGATGCAGGTCCCGATTCAGATGCGGACTACCCTCATCTAGGGTCAACCACCATGTCAAATGCACATGTAGCTGACGCTGCTGCGCCCACAATGCACTCTGCATTTGTCAACCTGTCTCTGCATCATCCCAATCTGCAAATGCCGCAGTCGGCTTTGTCGATACCAGGCGTAGATGGAACGGTGCCGGTGGGATCACATGTGGCGGAGTCAGCGGACCGGGCGGCGCCACCACCACCGGCACGCACGCTATCCAAGAGCGGTACTCCACGTAGCCTGCATGCAACTGATAGCGGCGTGGCACCGATTCCAGACCAGGAGGCGCCCCCTACTGCAACCCCAAAGACACCTGGGCGAAGTGTGTTTGTTGGTGGGCCCAGCTCTGTTGCTGGAGGGCCAGCATCAGCAGCCCCACCACCATCGTCCGTATCTGCCTCAGGCACATCCGTTGCCAAGAAGAAGAAGCCATCTGACATGAGCAAGGCTGAGCGGCGGGCACTGCAAGAGGAACAACGAGCGAAAAAGGCAGCTGCCAAAGAAGTCCAAGGTTCGGTTTTGCTATCGACCGTCATTGTCTGCTGACCTGATTGTATATTTGTACGTGTGTGTGGGGGGTTGCTATTTCAATCATTCGTCTAGGCCGCTGCTGATACTGCCAGTGTCGCATCTGGGCATCTGGTCCTATGCAAGTGTGCATTCTCGAACTCAATGTCTCTGGTACAGAGGGAGGCAAAGCAGGAAAAGCCAAGTCTTCGAAAGGGCGCCCTGCAGCTGGCGATGGAGAGAAAGAAAAGGCAGCCACAAAGAAGGATGTCCATGAGTTGCCTCGAGCTGGCGGCGGCGCTGGTTTCCATTCGATTGACATGTTCTCACACCTGCCTCCGCATCTGAAGATGACTGCTCAACGGGCTGTGAAGAAGTCAGATGTGCGCCACATGACGCGTAGTGGAGCAGCATGTTTCATCGCTGCTGTTTGAAGTTAGTATGAGGATGGGTTGCTTGCATTGTGCCACCGCCATGCGCATCAAGGGCACACTGTCTCGTACCGCACTCCTCGTCCGATTCAGAATATGTGCAACTGCTGTTCTCAGCAGTGGTGGCAAATCGCCTATCTGTGATATTGCATGAGTGTGAACCGTGTGCAGAAGCTGCACCCGGCAATCTTGGAGCTGGGATTGGCTTATTCAGACGGTACCATTGCGGGCAGCTCAGCTCGCAGTATAGCTATGATGCTGGCCATGCACTGCGTCATACGGGATTTCAAGCCTTCAGAAAGCCAGGCATTCTCTCGCGCGCTGACATCGTATATCAATTCCTGTGTTGGCTTCCTGTGGGATGAGTGCCGGGCCGCTTGTGTGCCACAGCGCAACTCCATCAAATGGCTCAAAAGCACGATCAACAATGTACGGCCTTCAGCTTCGAAATTATCACGCACAGCCCAGCACTGCGGTGCACAGCAGCTCTGTCTCATTTCTGTCTGTGTTGGGTTTGACTGAGACCAGGAGGGCTTGCAGGTGTCGCCTGCAGAGGAGGATGAAGCAGCCAGGCGCCAGATCATGAAAGCTATGGACAATTTCATCAATGAAAAGTTTATTTTTGCAGAGAAGATGGTTGTTCAGCATGCATGTAGCAAGATAATAGATGGCGATATCATTGTAACGTATGGCCGATCCTCTATGATCAAGAGCATTCTCCTCCAAGCAAAGCTGGTGCGTCCACAACTCTTCCTGCCGAGTCCCTTTGTGACTGTGGCGGTGACTCTCCTCTGTGTCAAGGACAGAGCAGCTTTATACTCATGCACAGGGCACCATGGCAGCAGATATCGAAAGGCGCTGTCTGCAGGACGGCAAGGATTTCGAGGTCATCTGTGCTGATGCCCGGCCAGAGATCTCTGGGGAGCTCCTATGCGCAGCGCTGCTGGACAACGGGATCAAGTGCTCTTACATGGCACTGAATGCTCTACCTCACATTATTGGACACGCCTCAAAAGTGCTACTTGGAGCGTCTGCGGTAAAGAGCAATGGGACAGCTGTAGCACGTGCAGGGTCTGCCTTGGTTGCGATGGCTGCCAGTAATGCACGGAAACCTGTGCTGATTTGTGCCCAGAGCATCAAGTTTCATGATGAGGTGCAGCTGGAGTCCATCACATCCAACGAGCAAGGCGATCCACAGGTGCGTCTCCGTCGCTTGTTTGTGGCGGAGAGACACTGCAGGCGCTGCTACTGTGAGCAAAATCGCTTCTGGATGTGCAGGATATTCTTACAGTGAGACATCGACCAGACCTGAGCGCTCTCTTGAACGCTAGTAGTGAAAGCGGGAAGCTATCTGTCCTGAATCTTGTATATGATGTCATGCCAATTGATTTCATAACACTGATAGTGACCGAGTTTGGATTGATACCACCCACTTCCGTGCCTGTGATTTTGCGAGAGAAGAGAGACGATGAGGCATTATTATCCGTGCGATAGTGTACAGCTTACCATTCAATTATGTCGACATGTGCTCACAGATTCGAAAGCAGCCCCATGCATCACGCTGCCATATTCAACCCGCTTGGTCACAAATCTGTATTACATGTGCCGACAATTTCATGCCGAACCCCAGCCGGATGGTAGGCAGTCGGTTCAATGGAGCAGCAACACACTGGCTCACAACAACACATGCTACTTCGCAAGCCATGCCTTCGATTGCCGGCACTAACCGTCAGAATGAACCTTGGCATGCAAAGCACACCGAGTGCTTCCATCTGGTCGGGGCACGTTGCAGAGCTGGGGAGTGTACGCCGGGCATGCATTGCTTGCCAGGTGTGTGCTGCTAATTCCGACGACGAGCAACAGCAAGTATGATATGGATGGTATAACGGCCATGGCTGAACCACAGGAGGCCGCACTTGCCATCTGGCCAGCACGCGTCATTGGATGTTGAATCCAGGCGGAAGGATATCTAATATTCTGGGCACTGCAGCTCATCGCAGACCATCTTTGGGTCAACAACAGGGATTGTGGACGTGCGGCGTATTGTCAGCAGACTGGTCAGAAATCATGATCACAGAACCCACAACCACATCCACGGCAGCGATGGAGTGCATGTGTTATCATACAGAAATGAAGAGGGGGAATCATGTGATGTCCTTGCTTTTAAGGATAACACAAGCAGTGAATGTGTTTGAATCTCTACTTGACCTGGCCCAAGACAA
This sequence comes from Ulva mutabilis, assembly GCA_900538255.1. Lineage (NCBI taxonomy): Eukaryota > Viridiplantae > Chlorophyta > Ulvophyceae > Ulvales > Ulvaceae > Ulva > Ulva mutabilis. The sequence continues at coordinate 246,585 of UNSF01000085.1, forward strand.
CTGCTCCTATGCCCAGGTAGAAAGGTTTTGCAGCCTGAACCAGCCACAGGCACCCCCGCTGTCTTCCATGCATTGTTTGAATAATTGGGCATGTCCAACAAAAACTGTGTCAATGATGTCCACAGCTCAATTGCCACGGGAGCGTAGATTTTCTTGCAATCATGTTTGCTGCCAAGTGTGTTACGTGCATGGCAGCTGTGGCTACATTCAATGAGCAGTGCAGTATCAGCTTGAATTACAACCGCACAAGCATCTGGAAAATCTCCAAAATTTACACCACCAATTGTGGCGTTCGGTTTGACAACCAGGGAATAGGAAACAAGGTTTAAAAATCAGTTCTCTACTGACTCATCCATCTCATCGTCAATCTTTGGAGCCAAGTAAAACTTTATGGATCCCATGTCCGAAATATGGTAGTCCACAACAATCGGAAGATCTTTTGACAAACTCAGAGCTACAGTCGATGACAGGGGCGTGGCTTTGGCGAACGAGTTGAGGTACCGAAGTGCAAATGTGAGGCTGACAGGCTCTTGCAGCTCAATTGTTGTCTGCTCCTCCTCCTGCACACAGCATCATTCTTTGCAAAGCCGGTACGATCGATCACGCGGTCGTGATTCTGTAGAAGGCATACCTTGACATCGACGCCATTGTTTTGTCGGATTGTGACATTTGCTGAACCAATGTCACCTGTTGTGGAAAACTTGATCCCATCCTTGGTGACCGAGATGGAAACTGCAAATCACACCGACTGTAAGTGCGACCTCACGATTCAGCATCAATCTCGTGGTTAAACGGAGTTTGGTACCTGTGTCTCCAATGTTGGACAGGTCCTTGCAGATTCGTTGGAATTCATTAGCAGGCATCCGTACAACTGCCGAATAGTCAGTTTCGGGAATGCCCAGCTGCTCGCTGTCGATATCCATTAGTTTGAGCTCAAAATCGGATATCCGGTCGTTCTCTGCAGGCAACGTCCCATGTGTTGCGGAGCCATGCATTTCCCATGTACACTTGAGTGGTGTTTCATGCTAAGCAGAGCTACCACATAAATCGCCAGTATTGAACAATGCAGACTATCTTGCGATTGACGGCGCCTCGATGGTGTTGCCCGATGGAGTTATAACGCACTGGGGCTTTCGAAAACGAAGGTAATTCTGTCAGAATTATCCTGCGCCGATAAAGTAACGATGTCGTCATTGCCAGCACACTTGAGGATCTTGGACATTCGCTCGAGATTGATCCCTGTAGACGGAGAGAGCGGTGATGAGCGGCCACGACACAAGAACGCATTATCAGCTCACGCAGCGGGCATGCAGAACATAAATTGACTGCATACCCATACTGACTGCTTTATCACATCTGAAGTGCTCAAATCCGTCCTTCTCCAATGTCATGGCAACCAGAGAGACGTGCGACGAGTCCATCGCTTGCAAGGAGAAGTCATTCTCCGTGCAATCGAAGTTTGCATCTGTCACGAGATCTTTGATGGCCTCAATGATTTTTTTTAGCAGGCTTCCCTGCATCAAGCGTGCTTCAAACATTGTGGCGGACTGCGGGACTGGGAGAGTAAAAGCGTCAACGTGTGGCAGGCCGGCTATGCGCAATCAAGTAAGAATCATGATGTGGCAGAAGAAAGTTTCACGTGCCTATTGTCTTCGCTGCAGCGCTCTCAGGCCAGCGCGTAGCACTGGATGTTTTGAATGCTGCATCTTCTGTGGCGACGCGTTGGCGAGCATCGTCCCTATATCTCGACACCAGCCATGCATACGGCTATATACGGCGTGGTGCGTTATGCACTTCCGCCGCGCACCGCCTTCCGTATTCCGCCACCAACGCACGCCAGGAACTGTCTTGCGACGCTGTGAGAGCTGTACAATTATTGGTCACGGCCGGTGTCGAGGAGCGTATGCATGATCATGCTACAGCAGTTGTGGGTACTGTTTCAAGTCCATGTTGAGCGAATCGTATGCGTAAGGTCCTGTGCTAGCATAGTGTTCCGACATGATTATCCCAGTCAGATGCTTCACGTGCGGGAAGGTACGACAGGCACACCGCAGCAGCCCGCTGGCCGTGCCGCGCCACCCAGCTGCCCCACCCCACGTGATGAACGGGCACGAAGCGCTCTATAGTCCTTGAGCATGTTTTCCTATCTTCGAATAGCCGCTGTGGGTGCAGGTCGTCGGCAATAAGTGGGAAGCATACATTGGTTTAGTGGCAACCGATTACTCGGAGATCGAGGCGTTGGACATGCTTGACCTGAAGAGATACTGCTGCCGGAGAATGCTGATGACACATGTGGATCTGATTGAGAAATTGCTAAAGTACAAACTGGAGACAGACGAAGCCTGAAAACCCCACATGTGATATGCAATGACAATACAGCAATGCGGCTGATGGGAAGGCACGGTCTCTCCAGCAGAACACAAACGGCCACCCCTAGCGCTCTGGCCCTCTGCGATAACAATTATGCATATCCCTGCATGCTGTAACAACGCATTAGGTCGCTGCACATGGGCAGACACCGTGTTCTACTCGATGCGTTCTTTGTTCTCACTTGGCAATCCGCCACGTATGTGCCCACCTTTGTCTGGCCTGGTGAAACGGACACTAGCTTGACCTTGAGCAGCATCAAGTATTTGTGCCCAGTAGATTCTGTATGCCACACTGCAACACAGGATATTCCTTCAGACCCAGGGCCGACCGACGGCATAAACGAATGCACTATGGTGCTCAGCGGCCACACACTATTTTGCAGTTCGAGGACTCTTCCGAGTCAGAGGTTATGAAACAATGTCTTAAAGTGCGGTTACAAACGTAGAGGCGAGTATCATGGCCTGGCTGGCATCTGTGCCTGTATGAATGTAAGTTCAAGCTTTCTTTTCCTCCATGCATCCTGCACCTGGCCAAATACATCAAGGTACTCTTCGTAAGACAGATCCACAAGATCCTTGTCCGCAGCTGCAACATGTCCCCGTGCCCTGCCCTCGTCTGATCTGGTCCAACTGGTAGCACGTGTCCGCAAGTCAGGCTCTAGACCAACCTTATCATCATCCCTAGATCTGAACCTGTCCACCCTGCGAGATGCTGATGGATCCCGATCTGAATGACCTTCGTACCGTTGCCGCGGTGGAGGATCTTGTCGGCGCAAGTCTTGCCCAAAACCACGGCGGCGGTCAATCTCCTCTCGACGCCCAGCAGTGCGTTCAGCACCTCTACGGAGATCCTCTCCTGCGCCTCTGGGGGATGGGACCCCCGCATTACCAGCTGCCTGTCTGGGTGACTGCGATCGTGTCCGAGCAGAACGAGCAGCGACAGGCTGCTTCACTGATGACGGTGAGGTCCCCCTCAAGAGCCCTGTATCGTGTCCGTTTAATTTCTCTCTCTGCATATCTATCGTGGTGTGATCGCTGCGGCCTGTGCACTTGTGTCCAAAGATCAACTGAAACCACTGCACAGAGCAACCTAAAGCAATATAGATTGTTTACCTGATCGTCCTTCAGATCCCATACAATCGGCTTAAATTTCGCGGGATGTGTTGATGCATCGGCTGCAAAGTATATGCCATTTCAGCCTGGCTGTGTCAACTGAGCACGGGTACTCACAGTGTGTGCCGGCACCCCAAAAGACGTTGTGGACCAGTTGACCAGACTTTGCACTCAACTGAGCCCAGCAACTTGTGATCGCACCAGACATGCTTCCCGTCTCGAGCTCTGAGCCTAGAGGTGCACGCCACCTCGCGGTTGCATCCCGCAGATAAGCACACAAACAGCGGTGGATGTCCGTGTCAAATCATGACCCATGCTCAGGCAGTAGTAAAGGGGCAGCAGTTAAGATGTGTGATCTGTTCATTATCAGATTTGTCGCCTGTAAGAAAGCATGTCGAGGATAATTAGCTCGGCCGAATACGCTCAGGTGATTCGATTCAAGCGCGTTACAAGAGGTTTTGGCACAGACAATGGCTTGGGCTCGTACAGTGAAAGTAAAATCTGCATGAACCTGTCAAGTCGCGGCGTCGAATCTCCGATATGTGCGCCGCGGATGCCGGCAATATGGGCGGTAAAAACCCATATCCGGGTATCACGCCAAACCTAGTCGGGCATAGGCCACAGCACCCCAACGGATAGGGGCGGACAAAAACGAGGACACAGGCGCAGAGGACACTAACGAGTCGAATATAGGAGGCAGAAAGGCCGAGGCCACTACAGGGCCACAAACCGGGGGGGAGGGGGGTGGGGGGAGGGGGGGGTCTCCACAATGGTAGACCTGGACGGGCATTGGCCAGGACGCCCCTGCAAGCGCGAAGGAACTACAGCAGCCACTCCGGACGTAGCAGCCGTGAACACAGTAGGCAGTACAGCACGCGCGCCAGTCTTCGTGCAACCTGCCGGACACGCCAACGTCTACACCTACTGAGCAGAGGAGAATGCATATGCTACATGTAGGTTGTGTGCTATATAGGTTTCCTCATGGGCAGGCGACGTCGACAGGCTACATCTCATCCCCCCCCACCCATACTGTAAAATAAAATGTATAGATGTCTCACACCTGGAGGGCGCGCGGTGCTGCCTGGGCGCGCGGTCCTGTCGGACGGTGTGTAGGCGGTCGCTGGCCGCTGCACCACACCGAGGGCTCTGGTCGCGGAGGCGGTAGTCTGCACTGCGTCTGCGTGTACTCGCCCGCCCCTGCTTCCCCGCGCTTGGCCGCGTGCCGCCGCCAGTGTGGCCGTGTGGAATCTCGGGCGGGTGCCCTCGCTCTACTGTGGCTGTTGGGCAACCGTCTCGGGGCTGGTCCGCCCCGGGCTGGGGGGCGCGCCCCTGGGCTTGCATGGGGGTTGCATGTCGGGGCAGGCGTGCGCGTTCTCAGGTGGGGTTGTGTGTAGTGGTACTAGTTCCAGGGTGCGGGGGCGAGGTAGGGTATGTGAGTGTGAGAGGAGGGGTGGTCGTGGCTGCGTGCTGGCGGACGGTGTTGCGTGGTGCGGACGGTTGGAGTGCGCGGTTTTGGCGGGGTTGTCGCGGTTGTGGAGTGCGCTGGTGTGCGTTGTGTCGGTTCGTTGTGGTTTGGGAGCCTGTGCACGTTGATGCTTGCTGCTACCTGTTTGCCGGGGCTTGGTTGGTTGGTTGCTGGTCTGTTGTTGCCCTCTTTGTCGGGCTCTTGCGTTGATCTCCGTGTAACACACTGGAGGGCTCCTTCTGGATGATGTACTGAGCCCTCAAAAGGTATTCACTGTCCGCACAGGGAGCCCATGTAAGCGACCATGTGACCGTTTGGCCAAATGTGTGTGAGTATCACTGCAGTGATGGCGTGCAACATTGACAATGTTTGAGGACGTCTGGAGGCGCAGCCCCAGTGGCAGGACCAGCATACGTGAACACCACCCAGTAGTATTGGACTGCAGGCGCCTACTGCGCAGCGAAAGGTGTTTCTACGACAAAAGCTTGACCATCAAGTGACTGGCCCCGTCGATGGTTGTGGGGACTGGTGGAGTGCTGCAGACATCTGCAGGGTTATGCATGATTACCTCGTGCACGGGGGGAGCGTTCTCAGGAACCTCTTCGACACCATTGTTCGCTGGTCGACCCCGCGGGCGCAGTTTGGACCTAGGTCGACCGACGTCGCTACCTGTCCGGACCGGCGCTGCCATGTCCGGACCGCCAGTGGGTGTCTACAGGGTGCACGTCCCACTTTCAAAGCTGCAAGCCGGAGCAGCCTGGATCGCCATGGTCGGTGAGCGACATGACAGGAAGTGCGCGCTCGCGCAGCCCAGCGCAAATCATTGGGTTTAAAATAGCTCTCTGAAACAACCGCCACGGCTTTGAGAACTCGAACGCAAATGCCACCGTACGTGCGTCACGGAGTGACCCCATAGCGCAGTCTTCAAAACGCCTGCTCTTGCAAAATTGGGACCAATGGATCTGTATGATGACCTGGAAGGTAGCGATGGTACATGTAACGATGTCAACTTGGCTTTAAAACACAATGATGTCAAACGCGTTGACAAAGATGAAAGTCTCGCTTTGGCTCGTTCGGAGGTCAGCCAGTATCGGCAGCAGGTGTGCACGGTACCACTGTACGAAGTGAAGAGCACCGGAAGAACAGCTTTTGGTCGTTGGTCGTCCACGCGACTGTGCGTGAATCTTCTCGGCGACAACTGAACGCATCTGGTCTTCTGTCTCATTGACCATGTCATCTGGCGTTCAGCAAATTCAGAAATGATTTCATTATAATTTGCAACGCTCGACAGACTAATAGCAGCAGGTACTGAAAGGCAGCTCGTGCAGAATGCGCAGCTCCTGCGGAAATGCACGATGCTGGAGAAGAACTTGTCATGTCTATACAAGACAGCATGGGCGCATGTGCGGCGTAAAGATGAGTATATTGAGTCACTGAAAGACCAAATCAAACAATTTCGAAAGGCAACTGGCATGGTTGCACCAGGAGTGCCACTTGATGGTGTAGATGCAGCAGATGATGTAGAGGAGCTCACCACAGGCAACAAGTACGAAACCACAAGCTGGTTGAGCATATTGATGTGTGGGATCGTCCATCGTTCCCCATATCTGTTTCGTGCACGCTGTGTTGCCGTTCAGGATTGTTGTGCACATGAGCATGGTGTACAGGCTACAGCGTCAGGCCCCAGATGCTGCTGCGGAACCATCGACCCATCAACGGCCGCCCAAACGGTCTCGAGCCGTGTACAGCCAGGATAGGAAAGCCGCTGCTGTTGACATGCCACATGCTCAGTCAAAGGATGCAGGGGCTCGTGAAGCACACACTGTCGCTCCACCAGGCTGCAGCAGAGCCAGTAATGATCGCGGTCACCGTGCTGGTGCGGCCCAAGATCAGCACCATCGCCCATCCGCAGACCAAGGGCGTCTGCGTCTGCGCTCAGATCTTGCCATTGGTTCACATGGGACTCCTGCTCACCGCGAGCGCCCAAGCTCCAACAGCCAACATCACGCACCTGCTGGTCACACCGGACGGCACTCTCGTTCCATGTCGCCACCGCCAGCACACCGCCGCCACGAGTCCAGATCGGCCCCTGCGCTGAGCATGAAAGACTCACACCGCCCCTTGCAAAGCTTGCCGACCGGCCGTGACCTGCGGCGGAGGAACATGCAGAGCCAGCGATTTCATGTGTCTCCAACCCGGCGCCCGCGTGTATGACAGCATCTGAACTAGCGCAGGTAAACCCCTCATGCATGTTGGACCTGGTATCGTCGTATGGGAGTGCCGAAATTGGCCTGTGAACAGGCAAAACCCATCCGTCTCCTTCAAGTGTATTCTGAATACAGGCCCTGTTGCCTGCACTAAATAAAATCAGACAGGAACTGGTTGTTGGCTACCAATGGAGTGAGTCGATTTGTCTCATGACTGCCCCAGGCGCAACAGCTTGCCAGGTAGCACAAAGTCTGGGGTCACTGTTCGGTGGTAGCCATCGGAATGCTCATCGACTCACAGGTTCTATCAGGATGCAGCAAGGTGTGTAGTGCTTCACTGCCATGTGGCAGAATGCTGCAGTGGGCTGAAGTGGCACGTGAATGTGCAGGTTGTATCGAGTATTTTTTCTGCAAAGCTGAGCAACGAGTACAGCGTTAGTTGCACCTGCGCTCTGTGCATGTGGACCAACCTTGGATATGAACATGACCGACGAAATCCAATTGAATGTCCATCGCAAACAACAGGGATGTGTCCAAGATCTTGATCATATGATCTTGCACGCTTGCAAAAGCACAGCATATTGGAGGTGTAGGCATGTTTGCTCCATGGATTGCGTCGTCAGAGGCGTTCGCTGGACAGTACCAGAACTGGCGGCATGTTGTCCAAGCAGCTTGCCATGACCTGCATGCCGTGCGGACAGCGCACAATGCACGTGGTTGCATGACCTCGTGTAGCAGAGTCGTGATGTAACACTACTGTTGAGACTGCGGTGTTACTGCAGTGGATCCGCAGACATGCGGCAAAGAGATGGAAGGTACTGTGGCATGCATCTGGGTGTGGTTGCTGTGCTTGGATGGCTATACCACGAAATCATGTGAGATTTCGAGTCTATGTTGGCAACGTGCACTCTGATGGCAGGCCACTGTGCCTATAATTGCCAGACAGGCTGCATTCTCACATGCCTTCATTCCCCTTGAGGCCACAGGCGCTTCTGGATCCAGTGGAGCAGACGCGTCATGACGGGCAACGACAAACACGGCGTCCGGGCATTGCATTCATCCATTAGCTCCAACAGGAAAATTCGAAACTTGCACGGCTACTTTGTTTGCTGTGTTAGGTAGTTGTAATGACACCTGCGCGCGGTGATCCAGCCCTGCTCCAGATCAGGCTGCCTGCCCAGTACCGTTAGGCACTGCTGCGGCACTGCTGCAATCTCGTCCCGGTTTTCTGCTTGCTTCTCATTTGGACACAAAAATACGGGAACATTTGGTGCGATGGGTTTTTTCAGCCGCACTTTCAGTCGTAAGGATGCAGAGCAGTCTCAACCCTCCGCGGTTCCGACGCTCAACTCTGGCGCCGCGCCTCCGCCCGCTCCGGAAATGTCATCAGGAGAATCCTTCAGCATTCCATCGGTGTGATTTTTTACACCTGTGATCGTCCTCGCGTTACACGTTCCATGCAGCCGCGACAGTGCACCTGCATTATCACCGTGACCAGAGAACCACCAAGAACACGCACCAGATAGTGTCCATGTTGAGCATGTTTCGGGGCGGTCCCAATTGTAACCTGACCGCCATTAATCATCACAGAAAATGTTAGCGCAATCTCTTACCAGACTGGAGGAGTTCGAGCAGTATGCATTTCGACCAGTCCGCCCGTTCTCGTGATGCCATATGTGTGCTGTGTAGATGGCAACACAGATCATCGTATGAGCATGTTCCTTGCAGGTGCCTGGCAGCGTGCCTTCTAGTGTCAGTGACATGATATCTGGCCCAGATGCAACGAAAATTTACAACCCATATGCTGGGCTGAAACACGTAGGCCCAGGCGTCCACTCTTCGTTTCGTGTGTCAACGCAGCCGGAGTTCGTGTTCCAAGAAGATGCAAGCGTCCGCCGCCGTGGGTTCGGGGAGAATTTGGGTTACTACACAGGCTTGGGATACTTGACAGGCGCAGTTGGTGGAGGTGCTGTTGGGCTGGCTCAGGGAGTCACCCACAAACCAGAGGGCATGACGTTGTCGAGGAGATTGCTCGTCAATCGTTTACTGAACACATCTGGGACAACTGGGCGGTTAGCGGGTGTGTGTCTACCGACCTTGCCAAAATCTGCTCAACCTGACTGCAATCCTTCATTTCATGATAGGGGTTGTCAACTTGACTCTCATGTATTACATTCGTTTCAGTTTCGATGCTTCCCAATTCACGACCAGTCCCGACTCGTTTTGCTGTGCAGGTAACACCCTAGGGTGCTTGGGCCTGCTCTTTGCGGTGTCTGAATCTACATCATGGATGATGTTGGAGGAGTATGTGCCTTCAAGCCCGTCGTGGGCCGGGACAGTGGCAGCTGGGGCCCTTGCAGGGGCTATCTACAGATCGCCACGAGGGCCACGGGCAGCGTTGATAACATCCGCTGTTGGTGCATCAGCCGGTGTTGCCCTTCTGGGACTGCGCCAATTCTTCCCCAACTTTTAGCTCGCGATACTCAACGACTCGCTGGCCGTCGCACTTTGTGGTCTTGGTGTAGATAGGCTGGTGCGTGGTTGGCATGCGGCAATCTAGCTATGACAAAATGGATGAATACACCCACCACACCAGCATAGAGCTTTCCATGTACCAAACGAGCTGCTCAATATCATGCGCCACAAGCACAATCTGTAATTTCCAACCTCCTCCCAGTTTCTGGTTATAATGTATGCTGTAGCGTTGCATGCTGCGGATGTAACAATCGCATGCCAGTTCATGCTGCAGGCGTGATCCATTAAGCTGGAACCTCTGCAGCAGGTAATTCGGCACGCTGTCATACCCCTCCGAGCAGGCATGTCCAGCATAGTCCTGTCTTGTGATGACTGCACAATGATTATCCATGTAGTCCACACATACACACGCCTAGAAAATGCAAGCTGACTGTGTGTGGCCCGAGAAGATTTAAAGTGTGGTAACTTGGGGCTGATGCCAGCACACACAAAGTTGCAGCGCTACGAGACAGCAGGGCAGATTGCCCAGAGAGAACCGACAGGCTTCTTGACACCAACTAGCAAGCGTGGCTCAAATGAGGGCAGCAAGCCCGTGGCGTCTCCGCTCCGCACGCCCCGGGCAACTACATGCTGACCTGGGACCACATGCTGCCTCAGCCATGTCGGTGCCACCGCATCGGCGGCCAAGTCTGCCCTGTTCATTCCAGCTCTAACGGCCCCGAATGTGACGCTGCTGCAGGCCCCGCTTTGCGCCTGCTTCACAGTGGCAGCCCCAGCAGGATCCATACCATGTGTAGCACTGGTATCTAGATCTAGTGCATATTTGCCATGTTTTTGGCAGCTACGAGGGGAGTCGGCGCTGCCCTCAGTGCTGTGTGGGAGGGGCTTGGCGTCCACTCCCGTGTCCCGCATCTCTGGCCCGTGCATCAGGCGCGAATTGTAACATGAGAAGAAGATGCCCACAGCAAGGGCTGCCTCCGCCAGGGCGAAGCTCCGGCCGGGGCAGCGGAACAGCCCCGCTCCAAACGCAACCCGAGTCCGTGGCAGCTCCCCTGCCGGTGTGGCTCCTTCCTTAGGCCACTGTGCCTCCCGGCACGTGCCCGCACTGCCAGACCCGATACTGCCTTTGCTCACCTGGTGCAAGCAACGCTCAGAGTGTGCCTGTGCGGGCTTGTTCACCATGGGCGCTACACCCCTGTGCCGCTCCGGGTTGAACACTTCAGGCTTCTCAAAGAAGCGGGGGTCGTGATGGATCTGATACGAAGATATCGCCACCAGGCGGCCTGCAGGGATCTCCAGAATGCGGCTTGTCTGGCTGCTGTCAGATTTGGGCATGTCGGGCTGCGGAATGCGGAGAGGCTTGACCGCTTTCCGTAGCACAATCCCTGCACCACACACACACATGCTGTGCTCCGGCCATGCTGCCTGCCACACGTCGCGACAACGCAGTCGTGCCGCTACAGCTGCACTTGGATTAGCAACTACATCCCATACCGGAACCACCATTACTAGCATAACTACTCCTGGTACGCTGCTCCACGTTCACAGAGGCCGTCCTACAGTAGTGCCCTTGCTTTGATAGCTGAATACTTCGTGGTATGTTCAAACACACATACACAAAAAATTACTGAAAGAACTCGCAGCTGATTGTTGCAGATTGTTGCAGTAGTTGTTGCAGTGATCGGCAACATCTCAGATGCTGTACATCAGATTACCAGCCCAAAAACCTGTGAAAATGCATTCAAACAAAGCGAAAGTTACAAATTATTTGAATACACTCAACCTATGCAAGTCAGGGGTAATTAGTCTAAGCAGGCGTCACATGGTCCTTGGTGTCGCATGTAAGTTGCACCCTCATGAGTGCAATCCATCATCAGCGGCATGACCCTTGGCAGCCGCACCTTGAGCACGAAGCCGCAGTGCCTCGCTCACGCAGCCGTGCACGATGGATGCCTCGCCGCCCGACAGTGCCCCCTGCAACACCGCGGCCACCGCGTCTTGCAGCGGTGACCCCTCAGCCACAGCAGCCCTTGCAGCGGCCATCTGGCGCTGCACGCTGTGCCGCCAGTGCGCGTGCTCCGGTAGCAGCAGGAATGCAATTGCCCAGAACACGCTGGCGGAAACGTTGGTCAGGCCCGCCCACAGCAGCGCCAGCAGCGTGTTGGGGTGTTGCTCGGCCGGCACCTGCAAACCACGCAGCAGCATGAGTGCGCAAAATTGGCCCTCCGAAACCTGCATGTACCCTTTATGCAGCATAGGATCTCTCCTCACTCAGGCGCAGCGCTTGATGGATGCTGGGCTTGATTTGGCAAGCTGAAGGGATCAGGGGATTAGTCAGAGGAATCAGCTGCTCAGCGCCATACGCATGGCGCACATAGCCAGGTGCTGGCAGGGCAGTGGTGGCGGGCACAGCAGGAATAGAGGGCTGCGCACCCCAGAGCTTTGACAGACCACCTCCGCGATTGTGTCCCGCAGGACGTCCTTGCGGATGGCCTTCCGGAATGCAGCCAGCAGTGCTGCCCTGGCCCGTAAGAAGCCTGGGAACAGGGCAGCCGGCAAGGGGCTGGCGGCTCCCTGCAGCCACATGCGGTCATTTCATGCCGGCGTGGCCAGGCGCTGCACCTGCACCAGGCATGTGGGCGGTGGTGGCATCATGCCGGTGGCAGTACGTATCGATCTTGCAGTCACCCCAGTTTGCACAATGCTGTCTGCGCGAGCCGCCCACCACATGGCTTCACCACAGAGAGAGATATGCTGTGCATCACAAATGCACATCATCCGTGTGGGAGGTGATGCATGTAGGTGCTCACAATTGCACACCTCAAACTCCGCATCGAACTGCTGCAAGTGCTCGATCAACACCGAGGCTGGCATGATTTCAGTGAGGAAGCGCTCCCCAAACAAAGCTTCCGCAGTTGCGTGCATGACCCATGCAGAGAGCGCCTCTGTCAAGTCCACCTACTGGCAGGCATGTCGCGTGAGAGCGGCTGAGGCTCTGCATGATCTCAGTCAGGAAACTTAGATCAACCCTTGAGTCTGTGAAGGACTACAAAATGTTATGTGCGCCCTCACGTTGGAGCTTGGACTCACACAGGCGTCGATGGCAGGGATAGCCGACGACCCACCTTTGGCTGCACAAAATACTGGTGCCGCAGTTGCAGCAGGGATCTGCATAGCTGTGCATTGCAAGTGGTTAGATTCCCTGGTGCAAGTAGTCTACGGAGGATGTGCGCAGGCTGGGCTTCGCCTTCGCTCCAGAGCTCACTGGACAGCCCAAAGTTCTTCTCTGTGAAATGCTGTACCGCTGGCTGCAGTGCTAGCTCATGGCGGGAAGCACAGCAGAAAAATCGAACTGTGCTTTGCGTATTCAGGAACGTGTACGTCTCGAACATGAGACTGATAGAGAAGTCACCCTTTGTGACTGCTGCAGCCCATGCCAAGTAGTCACACCCATAGAGAGCGAAGACTGGCGTGCCTCCCAGGCCTGGCACCCCGAGCAGCCTTTGAGTCAAAAAGGCGTAGAAGACATCAAAGCAGACGTACGCGACCACTACAGCTGCTAAAGCTGTGATCATGCTTGGTGGAGCAGTTTCGGAAGGTCCATCCGAGTCGTAATGCGCAGGGTGTCGCGATCACATCGGTCCGTGTACGGCCGTGCAATGGAATATGCGTTCTGACAAGTCCTGACAGTTTCTGACAGTTTCTGACAATGTCGTGCATCCATGTTCGGCTGTTGTCCTACGTGGCCATTGCTCAGCTGGTTGCATGCAGAAGCTCCTCAACTGCGCAACGCGAGCAAGCACCGGAAGTCATTTCAATGTGCACAATGGGGTGCTGTACGTGCCTTCACATGCGCCAGTCGTTTCACTATGCTCACACACTCTCTGCTCACCTTAAATGCGTCCAGCCGTAGCCAGCAAGGTTCAACTAGTCTGGACCGGCTCTGGGCACTGGCCTGGTCGCGTACGCGGCTGCCGTCCCCGTTGTGGAGTACAGCCGAAGCTGACCATGAGTTCAGACAGAAGCTTCTCTATCTGGCTCATGCCTGACCCGGCATCGTCTGTCAATGCTCGCCTGGAACAGGAGGTCTCGCATTGGTCTGGTGCGCTAGCGCCAGATGCTCCTGTGTTCAAGCCACATGTCACCCTCATCGGCGGTGTGACCATGCCAGAGGCCTGCATGATTGCAAAGACAGAGGAGTTGGCGAAACGATTACGGGTAAGTCTTGAGTGAGATGTTGTCAAGCCGTGCTGCCCCTGCTTGCCATGGCCAAACAGCGCGCTGCAGCAGTGACAACCGTGCGCCCTGCAGAAGTACTTCCTGTCCTTTGCTGATGTTGATCGAGGCTCCATTCGCCACCAGTGCGTCTACATCCGATGCAACAAAGAAGCTTACACAATGCAAGCAGCAGCATTGGCAACGGAGGTGAGCACCTGCTATGGTCGCACGCTGTTGCAACATCCCCGCAGCAGCGCCTGCTAGGCCTCACTCAGCCTGTACAAACTGGCACTCCACCACTTGGCCTATGTGCTTTGTGTCTCGCGTTGCAGGTTGCATTCTGCTGTACCGTCCTATGTTTATGAGCCCAACCACCGAACGTATCACACACGATGACTGCCGTGTGTTGTTGCCCATGGCCATGCCTGCAAAACTGTGCTCGAATCTATGCCCTCGCTGGTGAATGAGGTGCTCCACACGGGAGCCTGGGTGTGTCTCAGTGCCTCTCTCCCGGGTGCAAGATGCAAATGGGCCACGGGCATGCACAGTCCTCAGTTTCCGTGGCAGCAGTGTGTGCTCCGCCTCAGACAGAATACACCGTGGTGCAGGTGTTTGGGCTCGAGGCTGGTCCATACATGCCGCACTGCTCCATAGTGTATGCGGACATAACAGCCGACCGGAGGTGCGCAGCTGCCTTTGATGTGGGCAGTGCTGCTGTGGCAGCGGGTCCAACAGGATGGGCGCTGTTCCAAGCTGCGCTTGGTTCACCCCGGTGCTGCACCACCATCCATCCACCATGCAGCCAGATCACAGGCCGAACCATTCTTCGCAGTAGCAATTAGCTCAAACGTCAACCATCTGCATAGGCACCTGCATTCATCAGGCTCACAATGCTTGCAACAAGCACAGACTCCGCAGCTGGCTGTGTCCATCAACAGCCTGCCCTCAACTCTGGCTGGTCGCATGCCTTTAGCCACAGACTCTTCCAGCACAATTCGCGCAGCGCATGCGTCCCAGCCGCCTGCAGTGACCGTCTGTGGCACTCTACGCCAGCAGGCCTTGTAAATGTACGCCGCATTTGCAGGGCTGAGGTTGCTGCTCTGGCGAGGGAGAGGCTGTACGGCAACGCCCAGGGCTTCCAAAGCCTGTTGATAGACACCGGGTTCTGGGCAGGCGCTCTGCATGTGTTTGACACTGGGGACTCGGATGAACGCAAGTGGAGGGAGATTGCGTGCATACAACTTCCCGAGGCAGCTTCATGAGGCGAATCCAGGGCGAAGTCACCACATGCAGCTGACTGCATGACATCATGCAAGCTGGATGAAGTGGCGCAGACGCGTATCCGCTGTATACGTCGCGGTCTGCAGTCACACCGATGATGCGAGCTTGCCCCTTGCTGTTGCTGGGCGCTGAGTTGCTTGGGGCATGTTGACTGGTGTAGTCAACTTGCCACCCCGTGAGTTTTGATAGCAGTGCATGAAGATCTGCTGCGATTTCTTGGGCTCGCATGATATTCTACGTGCTGCCGCCGTGCCCCTCCTAGGCCTGATTTGCGACGTCATCCACCAAATTTGCAAGTGGGTTTACAAATTTAAAATGTTGCAGGCATGCAACCTCTTGCAGGTAGGTGCCGTGCCTTATGCATCCTGCGCATTCAGGCACCGATGCAGCAATTTCTGCCGAGCCAGATGCACGGCATTCAACAAGTCTGACGCGTTGGCTGGCCACAGGGTTGACTGAGGTACTGTAGTTGACATCATGTCGCCATTTATGTGAGTGTCACCGTGTATGCGAGTGTCGATCGGCACCTGTGTACTGCGACATTATCAAGGCTGCGGCGGCAGGTTCAGAGGGTGCAACACAAGCAAGTAGACAGGCAAACAGGTGCGCTGCATTGCCCCTTTGCGCATGTGCAGCAGGCATGTGAGAGCAGCGGCCAGAGTGCGGCACCTCTGCATCTGCATCAGCCCCGTACGTCTCCACTCAGCGTCAGCCGGCCTGCAGGTGATGCTGTGCTCTGGGTCGGCCTTGGGGCAGCCTTCACGACCTTGCGCTATTCTTGCATGCCCACGGCCGCACCTGAAGCCGCATTTGATGGTCATCGCCGGGAATATGAGCAGATCGCCAGTTGCATTGGCAGAGCGATGCTACAAGCAGTCTTGCACGTTTGACAAGCTGACATCTGATGGCTTGGTACATGTGATGAGTCTGGCAATACCAGGCCAAGTTTCAATTTCTGTGTCCAACATTCATGGGAACCGTTTTGATGAGCCTGGTGCATCTGTCTCTGGACGTCCTACGGAAATCATATTCAGGCATGTAGCATCACAAAGCTGCAATGCGCATGCATGTTCTTGCAGGGCCACGAAATTCCGCTCGCAAGAGTGCCGGGGCAGACGCCCGTCCGAGTCTGGCCTGATGCCCGCTTTCCCCTTTCTTGTTTGTTTTCTTAGTTCTTTTCCAGTTTTTGAAATCTCCTGTTTGGAAGATGTGCCCCTGTGTTCCCGCTCACGCAAGGCTGTGTCTGGCTGTTTGGCATATATCTGATATCAACCTTGGCGCCCCAACCGATGGTGCCCCTACCTATGAGTAATTTCACGCATAGGCCATAAAGTAACGCACATCACCTCTATGCATCTGCTATTAGTGCAGCAGCAGATCTAAACGTAATAATCGGGGAGCGACACAGGAGCCCAGCAGCGAGGGCAGCAACAAGCAAGCAAGCGGCCGGCAGCAAGCAGCAACATGCAAAAATCCATCCACCACAATGCACTGCCACAACCACACGCTAACACACACCACCACACCCATGCCAATGCCATGCGATCCACCCACCAGCACACCACACGGCCACACTCATCCAATCCACATGCAGCCCCACCCCCAGGCACTAGTGACGCCACAACCGCACACAGCCCACCCGGGAACTCGCATGCCATCCCAGCCTCACTCAACCGAGCCCGGGGACAAGCAGCCCCCTAGCGCAGGGAGCACCGGTCCCTGGACGGCGGCCCAGCAGATGCAGGAAAACGAAGACACGCCGGGTGTCTGGACCTCCACACCGCTGCGCGTGTTGCAGGGAAGCACGCTCAGACTCCGCCCCGACCATCGCCGCTGCATCTAAATACGACAGCGGGGCCAGCTGCCGCGTACAGACCATCTGACACGACCTTGTGGCGGCAGCACCGCCCTCCCTGCAAGCTGGCTGCGCAGCGGAGCCGCTGCGAGGACCTGACTTGTGACACCTCGGCATCGGGTGGTGGACAGGTCGAACATGACATTCTGCAAGAACACATGCCTGGAGACGGCGCCGGAGTTGGCGGCAAAGTCAGCCATCTCAATTAGGCAGGAAGATGCTCCCTTGCCAACACGTCCAACCTTCTCTTGTGACAGGGACACGAAGCGGCATGTGCCTATGCTGGTGGGGCCGTGCTTGGTGCGCTTCGCGTCGTCGATCAGCTGTGCGGCGACGACTGGGAGGGGGCCACCGCACCGGTGACGCACACATCGGTCACGACGTGGCCGCAGGGCATCATCACACGGAGATCTTCCCGTTCCGGGTCATGCTGCAAGCGGGGGGGGCAGCGAGCGGGCGCAAGCTGAGGTCATGCGGCTCCTGCTACCCTCGGCGCCTGCGGGGGGCAGAAGCTGCAGTGGGCCGGAGACCGCGGAGACTCCTAGTGGAAGGGACTGGCGGCGGGTTCATCGACACTCGGTGTGCCGTGCTTTGGATAGGCCGGCCGGAACGTCCTCCTCTGACGCCGCAGCGTCCACTGCGGTGGCTGCGGCGGCGTTGGCGGCAGTATCAATTGCTGGGGTGGCTGCATGGCCGGCGGGTGCACTGCCGGGCCCTGCACATCGATGGCCGTGGCCCTTGCGGCCGTTGCGGCGGCGATGACATTCGAGACGGCAGCAGCGGCAAGCGCGACCTAGGCTGGTATGCTCTGCTGCTGAGGCAGCCGTGATGGTTGCTGCTCACGAACTTAGGCTAGCTAGGCGCTTTTCCGCCGGGGTGCGCAAGGAGAGCTGGTGGGGAGCGCGGCGGCGTCTGGGTGCCATGTTTGGTTGAACGTGAACGCACGACTGAGGCAGCCGGTGGCGGGGCGGGTGGAGTCGGCACAACAGCTGCGGCGCGGCCACAAACTACAAGTCACGGTGCAGAGGAGAGGTCCGATTGCGGAGTTGGTGATTGCGCGGCCCTCGCGTCCGGGCACTGCGGGAGGCGTTTGATGTGGCGCTCAAGGCTCGTAGGTCGTGATGCCCTAGGTCGTGATGCCGCGCGCATGATTTAGCGGCACCATGCCTGCGTGATCGCATCGATATCGTGGCGCGCAACCACCGTGCGCCAAGCAGCGTTGCACACGAGGGCATGCGATCCATCAGCGGGCGATCACCTGCCGCACACGCAGTGCCGTACGCGTCGGCCTCGTGGCCGGAGAACCGCGCCTCGAGCTCACATGTGCACGTGCAGAGGCGCAGGCGGACATTAATGTCTGAATATTGAATACTCACTGATTACTCACACGGAAATCCATAGCAGTCAGCTCAGTCACACCGACTCTGACTTTCAGGAAAGCACAGATCTAGATGTGCATTGCGATTCATGCTGAGTCGAGTCCTGATGGCATGCCATGATGTCAATCGCGCACCAAACTCTTGCCTCAGGTGGCCCAAACTGGCTGAAATTGCAAGCTTGCTTGCGAAACATGTACAGCTGTTTCAAGTTGAGAGCTGGAGCACCTGAAAGTATTACACGGAGATGAACGCAATAGCCCGGCAGCGAGAGCCCGGCACCTGAAAGTGCAAGGCATGACTCCCGGACTAGTTAGGTAGGCAGATCCCCCTGCACGCGCACGGAATGCGCGAGGCGAGTTCAGGCCAACGTTGTACATGTGCATGTGTCCGTGCGGGTATCACCGGATTGCGTCTAAAATTGGCACACTTAAGTAGCATGATGCAGTTCATCATCCTTGTGGAGCATACATCTGTAACGTATCTCGTTGCATGATGCAGTTCATCATCCATACCGCCACGCGTACGTGTGGCAGGCTTACAAGTACAGCAGTGACTTCACTCACATCAACACAGCAAGCCAAACAATGTTTGAGAGCCTTGCGATGGCACAGGAAGACTTATTTTAGATGTCATTTGACCCGCGGCTCCTGGCTGCGCTAGTTGCGCGGAGCCCGGGTTGGCACTAGTGCTGCGGCAGGTGATCCCCGGCAGCAAGCCCTTGTGAGGTTGTGCCGAAACCGCTCAGATGCTTCAGAACGAAATTGAAAAAGAAGCGAAATTATGTACTGAATTGGATGCGGGTGCTGCACCAACTTAATATCTCGGGTTGGATGTCGCAACGCTGTCTTGTCTTAACTCCGGGGCGCAGCCTTCTCGTGTCACAGTTGCTACTTGCTGATTGGTATCATGAATCAGTACTTCTGCTATAGGTGTCCGCGACTCTTTCTTGACACGCGAGCAGTCTGAGTCAAAGGGACATGCGCTCGCTTTGCACATTTTATCAGGCCAGGCCAGGTCAGGCCATGACAAAGTAGGACCAGATGCATTCATCTCCTCACGCGACATCGAAACAGTACATCATAATTGCAGTGTGCTGGTGTGGAAGGTGAGTTGAGGTCAAGGGTAGCTGCAGCCTGGAGTTTTGAAACGCTGCTGCTGCGCCAAGTCACAGAGATGCGGACTGTGCAGATGCCCCTGATACACGCACAACAGCGTGTCTCTGCATCAGAGTGTGC
The DNA here is from genome assembly GCA_900538255.1 of Ulva mutabilis. Lineage (NCBI taxonomy): Eukaryota > Viridiplantae > Chlorophyta > Ulvophyceae > Ulvales > Ulvaceae > Ulva > Ulva mutabilis. The sequence continues at coordinate 266,182 of UNSF01000085.1, forward strand.
CAAACGTGAAGACACCCAACGTGGCTGTGATCGCGGGCGCCTGCAGATAGAGTGAACAAAAGAGGCCGTACCTGGCTGTGTCCGATACAGTGCATGCCATACAAGGCCAGCAATAAGAATGTGGGTAATTCTGATGTGCAGCTATCATCCGTGCCTTTGCTGGATCTCTGCGCACCCTGCGTCCACGTGCTTGGCCGCGGTCTGCCTGCCAGTCTGCAGCTGTACGCAGCGTCGCCACTTGGAATGACACACACGCAGATGCGCACTAGTGGGCACTGGGCATGGTACGTAGATTCTCAGCAGAATCACAGTATGAGTTGGCGCTACGCAGTGAAGCGGCTGCAATGTGGAGGCACTGTTGACTATGATAGCTGTCCCAGTGCATGTGCTATTGCATGCACACGCCCTCACTGATAGTACCATAACATGTTTGTTGCTGATTGCTGCAGAGGTATACGTGCGGTGCAAGGAAGCGACGCGTCGGTGACCAGGTGTGCGCGCCATGGTCACCAGTCGCCTCGTTCTGACATTCAATCCACCTGGGCCTGCAAAAAGCACCAGAAAACAAATTCATACTTAATGGTATGTCAAAATAAGTTCTGTAACATCTTCGCGCCTTGTGTAGATCCTAAAGCTGACATCGCCTGACCAACGTTGTCCTAGCTGCCATGCACGGAGCCTCTGCAGGATCGCTGACAGCTGCGTCATGCTAGCTAGCTGGTGGTGTGTCGATTTTATAGGTGTGTCGATCCTAGGCGACTGGCCGATGTTAGGCGCCTGGGTGTCATGATGTAACCGCAGCTGCTGAAGCTTGTGACGCATTCACACCGCTGCTAGTAAGTGTGCAGAAGACGGCATGTTCATTTTCAAAAAAAGTCCTGCCCACGCGTGTGCTGCAGAGCTCTGGCAATATATAGTCGATAAGCAATCTGTGGCTGGCATGATATAACGGGGTAATGCGTCGGCCAAACGGGGACTCGGCCAGGTATTGGCCGACCCATGGGGATCGGTTGATCTCGACTGTCATATGCTTATATCAAGCGCTTTTACGAGCCTGTTGTGCAACTAGAGACGGTTGTTGATTGTATGGACGTAAAAATTTCTAGTTTAAGCGATCTTGCGTGAATGTGTGCTTCCGATATCACTGCGTCTGTCGAGGCCTGTTCACAGCCTGTTCACAGCGCCTGTTCACATCGCTGCAGCTGCACGGGATAAGTCCACATGAGCATGACGGTACCACAGGAAACCCAGGAGACGTCTTGGGATCCACAAGGGTCCAGCTGTACGGATGATTCGCCGTCTGATAGTGACTCGGAATGGTGCGAAACGAGCACCGTCCAGAAAGGCATATTCATGACAGCCATGTTTGGTCCGGACTGTCTGAGGTAGTGCTAGGTCAACTGTGTTAGGTGATGTCCGGCATCATTGCTGGCGATACAGGCCAGCGCGAATTAACTTGTCCGGGAGCGCAACGCCTGCGTTGAGACGGCTGCATGGCGCGATCGTTTGCATGAGTAGTTATATGCGGGCTTATAGATGTTTTGTATGAGTGTACTCGGTATATTTTGAGGCGTTTACATGCGAGTCAGGCATGGTCAGTGCTTTGAACTCTATCAGCGGTAGGTCGCTCAGTGCTTTGAACTCTATCAGCGGTAGGTCGCTAGCTCTAAGACATGGTTGATAGCTCGGGCTAATCCGAACAAGCAGGTCACATACGAAGCTCTGCTGTTGTGTGAATGGTGTGTTGTGATCTAGTTTGGTGGTTGTATGTGCCCAACATGTATCTGAAGCGACGTCGCCATTGTTCAGGAAACAAACGAAGGGGTCTGCAGCTGCCAACACCGCTGGCCCTGGCCGAACAGCGATAGCTGCCACTGATGATCCAGGATTGGACCTCGAAGCGGTCGAGCAAGAGGTCGACAATGCGTCTGAAGAGTTGCAACGCCAGCTGCCTGTCCAGGCCAGCGATCGTGTTGATGTTTCTGAAAACGATCAGATAGCAGCTGATCGTATTATTGAAGATCTTCTGAAGTTGCAAGAGGACGATGAAGGCCCTGTCCGAGTTCGCGAGCAGCTGTTGATTGACGTGTTGGTCCCCCCAACCAAGTCCGGCAGCGTGGCAGCGCGTGAAGGCGATTTGACGGACGCACCAGTGTGCAATGCACCTGGCCAGCTGACGGTTCCGACTGACGAAGACCTGATCCAATTCACAAGCCTTGTCGGCATAACAATCAATCATGAGCATTTGGACGGGATGCTGCTGTATGCCGAGTGCGCCCTTTGCAAGGCTGCTGTCTGTGTGTTGTGTGTGTACAATGTGACACATTAGATCGACGTTGGTCAACGCGTGGCTCATTACAGATCATAGCTAAATCACGAGGAAAGCACGTGAATTATTTCAATGGGGAGATCGTTCACCGCAGCTGCAGGTCGGACAATCCTGTGTCGCTGCGAAAGAAGTTGCTCGACGTCATCGCAGAGCTTCCGGACTATGGCAACTGCAACGCTGGAGACCTTTTCGCGATACATCGCGACTTTCATGTGCTGGCTTCACTTGAAACATCCAGAGTGCTGGATCAGAACGGAGGTGTGCTTTCATCAATTCCTAAGTCTGAGTCAGCATTCGCCGTAGTCGAGTTCGCCGCGGGCGAACTTCTTGCGCGTTCGACGTGTTGTGAGGCATTTTTTATCGTCGTGCAGACAGGCGCGCTCATGCCATTAGTGCGAAAAGAGGTCATGGCAGAGTACTTGAACAACAACTCCGAGCAGCGATGGGCTGCCGCGCATCTGCAGACGCGCTATCGCGAGCTGGCAGACAGGGTCAGGAAAGCGCAGCTGCTGTTGGCTCCAACTGGCCAGGCGCTCAGCCACATCGCCACCATGCTAGCCATGGGTCAGGCGCCTGGCAAGGCTCAACAGTTGCTGGCTTCACATGTTTGTAGTCCATGCACGGAGCGTAAAATTTCGCTTCAGGAAGTGATCGAAGCTGTCGGAGTGCCGGTGCTCTGTCCATTCGGCTCCCTGATTCTGTCCGCGCGTCACATTTGATGCCGCTGTGGCGTGCTCGATCAGACCTGTATGATCCTCATCTAATGCTCATACATCGCCTGTAGGTATCAGGTCTGGTTGTGAAGGCTATCAAGACATCTTCGCTGTGGGAAATGTTTACTGCCCCCACGCACATGCTGCTGGGAACGTCTCGCCAAAACAAGCAGAGCATCCGAATGCACAACCCCCTGTTCATGGACAAGAGCTCTTATATAGGCTCAGGCCCGTTCTCGCCGCCACTCGCACCGAGTCTCGGTAAAATGCGCGCCTGATGACCGCTTACGGGTGCATGCAGGGGCTGCTGGATATGTATATTTGTCAAGCGTGATACAGCACAAATATGTTGAAGGCAACCTTGGTTCCTTGTGCGGTTTTGCAAATGTAGACAAAGCTAGCACAACCAGACTGCGACAGTTTTGGCAGCTTTGCGCAATGCAGGACCTTATCTGGGCCGGTGCGACTCCTATAGATGTAAGTTATTACCCTGTGCATATTGTTGTTGACTGAATGTGGTTGCAGATGAGCTTGAGGACTGCTTGCAAGGCCTTGAGCCCAAGGACACAGCCGCTTGGGCATTGATGAGCCAGCAGCTCTGCCCAAGCACCCGTCATGATTTGAACCACTTAGGGGAGTTGATGCCCGACAGCGTTGAACCTTTGCTGCATCAAATAATCTTGTTTGCGCAGGGCACAGATTTATGTACTGTAGTCCAGACTGCAGGTAGCGATTGCCAGAGCTTTATTCAAGCAGTTCAGAGTAGTAGGCAACGACTGTGGAATTTCATTATTCAATGTCAAGACAAATTGGACGCTATGGAGGAGGCCCATGGCGTTCGCAGCAAGTTCCTGCTGCTACCTCAATCAACAATTGAACTATGTGTGCTTCTGATCTTGATATGCTTCGATGTGGATCGTTCCTGGCTTTGGTCGTATTGCGGTGGACAACCAGTGTTGATGCGTGCAGTGCGGACTGGTGGCCTGAGCGAGTCCGAGCAAGACCGAATTGAGTGTATGGACCGCTCCACCATGCTGCTGAAGCTCCTAAGCTTACAAGATCTGGAGAGTATCAGGGGACAAACAGGAGTATGCAAAGTGCTCTTGACGATGGGTGATGGTTTAGGAGGCACAAACGGGATCAAATTCCCGTCCCTCATTCAGGATAACACCAAATTGAAGGTGCCACTGTTGCGATGGTTAACATGCGGCAACACTGTGTGCTGCCTAATGCTCCGTCTAATGAATAGTGCACCTCACTTGCGTAGCGCATGGTGCAGGCGATGGGCGCATCGACACTAAAAGGCATCTTTGTGGGCTTGAACGCCTTGGTGGAGAAGTTTTGGAAGAAGTTGTTCAATGACAAGGAGACGGATGCTTTACGAGAGTACTACAGTGGTCAGCTCGCCAACAATGCTGCGTGGACAACCGCGGTCAAAGTCTGTACGGCACGCATGAAAGCGGAGGCGTATGTCTATGCCTGCTCCTTCTGTTGCCACCATCGTCCATTCCTGTTTCTACCAACATCCAATACTGATTCGCTTGACCATGTCAAGCTAAGAAGTCCAGTGATTTGTTCACATGCGTGAAAATGAAAAACCGGAGTATTGCTGTGTGCTTGCAAAAGTTGTTGTTTGCCTGCCTGCCTGCTTGTTTGCTTGCAGGATTCAAGCAGGGAAGGCCTCCGCGCGGCAAGTCGTGCAAGCGTCCTTGCCGAGTGACTCTGAAGTTAATCAGTATTTTTTGAGGGGATATGATGCTGGTTGCAAGCGACAACTTGGCTTCCAAGGTCAGGGCGTACTCAAGGTGCAGCCGCAGCCATGCCCAAATGGGAAGACTTTCCCCACCTTCGAGAAGGCTGAAGCAGCAGCGGCCTTGTTGTGCGATTCTCCGCTGCTGCAGACCCCGTGGACCATGAGTGCCCTGTCGTAATTCAGTAGACCGTAGCCCGTAGGCACTGTGGGATCTAAGCATGGCGTAGCCATGTGCAGGGGGTCGCGCTGTCACATACCTGGCTGGTGTACAGGCCTCCGCTGTGACAGTGCGCTCTCAGTCTTGGATTATAGCACGTGAGTCTTTGGCAGAGTAGAGTGATTACACTTTGATCAGTAGAGCCTATATAAGCGTTCAACCAAACGTCTCATACGGATACGATCAGAATCATTGTCTGCGGCACGCAATCTAGCATGCATTGCTCGTGCATATGGTAAGCCATCGGTGCATGGCGTCCCATAGCCACTCCGGATCAGCACCGTGCATCCACTCCATGCATGGTCACCGTAGTCCTGTGCATGGCTGGATCACGACACTCCCCCTAGACTAGGCTTGTACTACCGCAAGCTGTAGTCTATCTCTAAATTTTGCTAGTGCTGGTTCTGCCAACACCTTTGTAAACATATCAGCTAGCATGTCTACCGTGCTAACCCAGCTGATAGTTAACTCATCGAGTTCTACGAACTCGCGGACCCTCAGGTCCCTGACCCTGATGTGCTTGGAGCGGTCACTAGAGATGGGGTTCACTGCTAGCAAGTTGGCACTCTTGTTGTCACCCCACAGAGTTGGCTTCACAGCCGACAAACCAAGATCAGTGCACAACTGCTTAGCCCACATCACCTCATTGGCTGCTGAACTCATAGCAATGAGCTCTGCCTCAGTTGTATCACCAGCCACAATAGTCTGCCTCTTCGAACGCCAGAACACACAGTTCCCATGCATCCGGACTATCACTCCTGACACGCTCTTCAAGCAAGCACCATTGGCGAAGTCAGCATCCGTAAATGCTTCCAACACCTCACTTCCCTCATTGGAGCCACTAAAGGTCAAGCCAAGATCTATGGTCCCTCGCAGGTATCTCAGTACATGCTGGACAGCAGCCCAATGACACTTCGCACTCCCAGCCATATGCCTGGCCAAGACATTGGCCGGAAAGGAAATATCAGGACGCGACACAGCAGCCACATACTGGATGCTTCCTACGGCTTGCATAAACCTCTCATGCTCTGCGACAGTAGCCTTCTCCTGGCTAGGATCAGACTCTTCAGACTAAACATTTTCTGCTTTGGTACCAACGGCGTTGGTGCCTTTCTGCACTCACTCATACTGAACCTTTCCAGCATGTCCCTGATGTTCTTTCTGTGCGTTATGGTGATAGTGCGAGCAGGCCGATCACGTATGACCTCCATACCCAGCACATATCCCAGCTCCCCCAGGTCACGACCCTCAAATGCCTCAAGGATCCTGCTGATGGCATCATCCATCTGCTCCTTACGACCGAAGATCAACAGATCATCGACCCATAAGAAAATAAGACATCGTCCTATTTTGCAAATAAACAGTGCGGGGTAACTGGCTGATCTCACAAAGCCCATACTCAACAAGAGCTCTGCAAGCGCTTTATGCCACTCCCTGGCAGCTTGCTTCAAACCATACAACGCCTTTTTCAGACGCCACACCATACCAGACCCATCATCCAGTACCGGAGGTTGTGCCACATACACTTCCTCCTCCAGAACACCATTCAGGAAAGCACATTTAATGTCTATGTGTCTCGTCTCCAGATCCTCTACAGCACAGACAGACAACAGAGCCCTGAAGGTAGCATAACTGCCCACAGGTGCCCATGTCTCAAAGAAATCTACGCCCTCTACTTGCGTAAATCCCCTGGCTACATATCTAGCTTTGAATCGCTCAATCTCACCCTGTGCTCATCTCTTAATCTTAAGCACCCACTTGCCTGTCACAGGCTTCACTCCTGCTGGGCACCTGACTAACTCGAACACATCATGTTCCCTTAAGGAGGTCAACTCATCAAGCATTGCTATGATCCATTGCTCACGATGGCAGCCTCTCATGGCTTGCTTCACCGTTGGATCGTCCAGCACAGCTTTGACCTTCTTCCTCGCAGCAGCTGCACACCGGGACTCACTGCGGCTAGCAGTCTTGCCACTGCTCGGAATCACCTCCTGCCCCGTCGTGTTCTCTGCATCAGGAGTCACACTGTCAGCCGTAGCAAACACTCCATCCGCCAGATCACCGACGTCACTCTCCATATGGACTACTGTGGAGCTCCCAGCATCATCATGCTCACGTGCATCATCCGGGGAAATGCGCTCAACAGCAGCATTCTCACTTTCATTCACTCCCACAGCATGGACAGCAGGTCTTAAGGTTTTGCGAATCAATTTGAAAGGTTTTGGAACCCATCGAACCCTCACCTCTTGTGGTGGATCCAGATGTTCTCCGCTGCCTCCTGCGGCACTTGGTGCTAACTCTCCCCCTGAGCCAGCTCCGCCTGCCTCTACTCCACTAGGCACATGCCGTAGCTTGCCTTGCCCCTGACTATCAACACGCTGTGGCATATGCCGTGGCTCATCATGCTCCCAGCGTACTGCACGTCCTGACACCGCTGACCCTTGCCATCGGTTGTACATCCCGTGGTCTTCAGATTTCGCAGGTGGGGGTGGCTCACTCGGCGCCTTGCCCATCGACCGTTGGACTCGCTGCGGTGACCGCGAGCGCGATCGAGACCGAGATTCCGAGGGCTCAGATGCCCCTGAGAATGACTCAGCAGAGTCACTGGCAGCCCCTGGCTGTTCCTCCCCCTCAGACTCATCATTCTCACTACCCTGTGGCTCAATGCGGCAGCCACTCAAATCCAGCACTGCTCTATCCCGCGTAGGGATCACTTTTCTCGGTCGCATCTCAGCATTGTGCGGACCGGATGGTTGCTGAACCGCATCATACTCCCAGTGTGGTACCCTGTTCACACAATCCTCGGCCGTGTAAGCGCAACGCGCTGTCACCACTGCCTCACTGATCTCAGGCGTGTGCCACCGCTCATGCCTGGCTATCAGCTCAGAGCCTAAAACACGCGGTGAAAACGGCGGCTCACCCTCAGGCAACTCATCATCCGGCACATAGCGCCGATGCAACTGCCTGCCTGGTTCCCAGTGTGTGTGCCCCAGCGCTGGATGCTCCCCCTCAGCCCAATCCACATTTCTGCCCCTCTCTGGCATCATGTGATCACGACTGGCTGGTGGTCGCACTGCCCTAACACTAGTTGATCTCAACCATTTCTGCATGTTGGGCAAGAAACCAACGTCAGGTACTACACGAGTATGCTCATCGGGCATGATCTCGAATTCTCCCAGCTCGTAGTTCTCCAACATGACCGGATCCACCGTAGCTTGCTCCGACATGTGGAAACGTTTCGCGAACTCTCTCAGCAGAGCTGGTGGAGAAGCCGTATGCCTATACATACGCACTGCTCCCCCATTCCCTCGCTTCACGTAAGCTCTATCCATGTGAGGACCAGCACCCGGTCCCATGTAGAAACCGAGCACTCCTCTCTCATCCAGGTGTCTGAAGTCCTCTCTTCGAGCATATACATACATCGGACACCCGAAAGGCTTCACCTGGGCCACCACCAGATGGAACGTGTCCTCACTCACATTCCTGAACCATAATAGATATGGCACAATCTGTCTGACATCAACATTCTTCACACACTGGGCGACAAACTTCCCATCGCCCCTGGCCATACCCTCATCAGCCAGAGCCTGCAGACTCATCTGCTGAGCCTGAGCCCTCCTCGTCTGCAACTGTGCAGCTCTCACAGCCTCATTCGTTGACCACGGGTCACGACTGGTCTGCACATGTCCCTCCTCCAGTTTCTGCTTGGCCTCCTTCCGCCTAACACCCTCTAGAGCTGTGCTAGGCGTCAGGTTATGCGCATGGTTCACACACATATACGCCTCTGGCCACAGAAATGCAGGCACAGCTGCTTGCAGCAGGCTTGCCCTCACACTCCTGTTTAGCACACCGATCTTTCTCTCCACCATTCCATTGGACTCATGCTGGCCCGTGGCAGTGTACGTGTGCTCAATGCCACGCCACGCGAGGTACTGAGCCAGCTGGTTAGAGCTGAACTCACCACCCTGGTCAGTGTGCAGCCTCCGCACCCCAACCTCTCTATCATACACGATCTGAGTGCGGATTCGCTCAATCAGCAGGCATATCATTTCCGCAGCCCCACTCTTGGACTTCAGCGGAATCACATGGGAGTACCGGGAGTACTCATCCACCACTACCAGGATGTAGTTCATACCCCCGATTCCTACTGGCTTGATCTGCCCTGCTAGATCAGCATGCAACACTTCCCCAGCATAGGTGGCATTCTCCGTCACCTTGCCCCCGTGCTGTGCTCTATCGCCGCTTCTCTGTTCAGCCACGTGGCAACCATGACACTGAAGCGCTACCCCCGTAGGTTTCAGCATCTTCAGGTCATACAGTTGTGGGTTGTCTCTCATCAACTGGAGTACCCGATTGCCAGCATGGTGAAAAGCGATATGCACTAGGAATGATGGATCAACCTGAAAGGAATAACCTTGTTCATTCGGTACACCGGTCACCGCAGCAACTTGCTGCTGCTCACGTACCCATTTCCCATTCCTATGAAACAAGTTATTCGCACTTGTCCAGGCTGCTCCTCTATCTACCGGTCGCATTTGCCATATCGGCCTGCCTTTCCCACAGAACCATGTCAGAGTAGGTTTTCCATCCTCATCCTCACCCTGCTCACAGTTCCTGTGGAACCCATAGCTCTGGTCATGAAACCCAGGCATCACTACCCGGTTTGCATGCTTGCCCGTATGCAAGTAGATCTCAGACTTTTTCAACTCCTTTGTTGAAAGGATGTTGATAGGACTGGCCGGCACCCAGTAGACGTTGGTCAACTCTATGTCTACTGGTGTGATAGTGCCCTGTGCACTCACATACTCTCCCAGATTAGCTCTGATCGTGCCCACACCATACATGTCTAGCCTGCCCTGGTCAAGAGGCTGACACTGCGGCATATCTGGTGGCTTGATCTCGCAAAACATATCATAGTCAAAGCATATGTTTATGTCTGAGCCACTATCTATTAGGAAAGTGTACGGCATGTTGGGAGACGGCCCATCAGCACAGTCAGCTCGCAGCTTATCTAGGTGAACTACAGCTACCTGAGGGCCACCGCGGCCTCTGCCACGGCCTCGCCCTGCAGCTGCTTGCTTCTGCAGGAATTGTTTGACCTCTGCGGAGAGCAATGGACAATCCTTTTGCACATGTCCAGGCTTATCACAGTTGAAGCATTTCCTCTTTTCTGCTCCCCCTGCTGCCCCTGCTCCCACAGCTGCTACCTGTGGGGGTGAACCTTGGCGACCACCGTAGCGTCCACCTCGGTACCCACGTCCCCCATGGCGCTGTTGTCCACCGCGATCGTCCCGTGGGAATCGCGACGGACCCTGCTTGCTGTTCGTCTGGGCATGTGTCAACAGCGTAGACACTATTTGCTGCACTGGCATGGCCTGCAGCATGGGCTGCAACAGGCTGTACTCTTTGTCTACTGCCAGCAACCGTGATCTGTACAACTGATCAGACACAGTCTCACCCAGTCCTCTCATCTGGTTTACTATGCCCACCACCTCATTCACATGCTTCTCCAGCGGCTTGCCAGCCTGCTGGGTACTGCTGAGCTGGTGATACAGCTTCTGTATTTCTACCTCCACTGATGGCATATACTTAGCATGCAGCAACGACCAGACCTCATGGACGAAACTACAGTCTGCCACGAAGTCTCTATCCTCCTTTGGCAGTGTGGTGAACAACCAGTGCATGACTTGCTCATGAGCCTGGCTGCTCTGAGCAAGCGGATCATTGACTAGCAGGCTACTCTCACCCACCATCTTCGCCCAGCTCTCTACCTCCTTCTTAAATACTCGGAAGTGATCAGTCTTATAGTGCCACACCGGAAATCTGTTCTTCTCTACTAGAGATTTCCCCGGTACTGGCCTGGGCATGGCAAGCGACAGCGCTTGCGCTAGCGTGCTTACGTCAATTGATCCAGCCGTAGCTGGTACTCCTGATGACATCGCAGCCTGCGAAGGCTGCGGTATCGGAGGCGGTATCTGTTGGGTCATCCACGCAGCTGGCGCTGCGAGAGGTGCTGGCTGTGTTCCTTGCGCCGCAGCCTGAGCTCCTGCTTCCCCCGTAGGATCAGCATTTCCCGGCAATGCTGCCTGCAGAGGACCTGCATTGGGATACCCGTAGGTCCCAACGCGCTGTTCTTCCCCGTAGGTCACGAACTGGTCCTCCGCGGCCTGCTCGCGGCGCGCTGTGGAACGTGTGTGGTGGCGAGGACGAACTTCTTCTCCATCCTCGCCGTCAAAGCCAATAGATCCCTGGCGAGATGCCATTGGGACTTCTCGGCGTGGTGGCATCCTGCAACACGACCTTCGTGCGTCGCAGGACACGCAGACCCGTAGGCCTTTCTGCGAGACCAGTACCCTGACAGAATGCAGTCCAGCCGTAGCGTTATGCATCTGTGTACTCTAGTCTCTCTACGGACTCTACAGCTAAACGCTAGAGCGGTGTGAATCGCTCATCGGGACGCTCAGCCGTAGCCGTAGACCCCTGGACTCTATCGCAAGCATACAACCATCGCTAGAATACCCACAAACATCACCGATACCATGTCGTAATTCAGTAGACCGTAGCCCGTAGGCACTATGGGATCTAAGCATGGCGTAGCCATGCGCAGGGGGTCGCGCTGTCACATACCTGGCTGGTGTACAGGCCTCCGCTGTGACAGTGCGCTCTCAGTCTTGGATTATAGCACGTGAGTCTTTGGCAGAGTAGAGTGATTACACTTTGATCAGTAGAGCCTATATAAGCGTTCAACCAAACGTCTCATACGGATACGATCAGAATCATTGTCTGCGGCACGCAATCTAGCATGCATTGCTCGTGCATATGGTAAGCCATCGGTGCATGGCGTCCCATAGCCACTCCGGATCAGCACCGTGCATCCACTCCATGCATGGTCACCGTAGTCCTGTGCATGGCTGGATCACGACATGCCCATCCGAGTGGACCGCACCTTGAATGTGTAATGCACCGCCCATCCCTGTCTGCGCATAACGAAGGTGTGCTGCAGTCACCAGATGGCAGCGATCGATGCACTGCTAGTCAGAGGTGATGAAGCATGCCGGCTAACGCTTGTGTCGTTCACTGTGGCTGTCAACAAGATCACAAGCCCTATCGCAATGTTCACGATCGTGGTTGACATTCAATTCTCCAAGACGAATCGAGGTGACAAGATTGATTCGAGAGCAGTCACATACAACAAGTTGGTTCACAAGGACAGCCTACTTCATCTCGCATTGCACTTCTACAGAAAACTGGCCGCAACTATGCATGGTGCTCCCATTCAATGGGAAGCCATTACCAGTGGCGAGTGGTGCGGTCTTAGTATTAGTTGTATCCTGCATAACTCCATGTGAGCCAGTCTACGAGAAGGTGCATCAAACACTGCAAACATGCACCGCATTGACAGATCCATGCAGGCGGTTATATCAATTGCTGGACACTGATTACCCGGTTGGGCCTTTCCGGCAGTACTCGGCCAGCAAATCTGTCTTGGCACGGCGGTTGAATGAACTTCAAACGTACCTTTATGGCCGAACCAACATCTGCAAAACACTCCACTTGGGTCGTCGCTTGGGAGCTGATTTCCTGCAGCGGAGCGGGTGTGCTACTGTACATGTTGCGGTTCCAAGTTAGATGATCCATCTAACATTCATTTCTCGTGGTGTATAGGACGGATGGTCACATCATTGATCAAGCTGGTGGATGGAAGCAATCAGATGCACGGTCAGAAGCTTACACTGTGTCAGCAAACCCCAGGGCTGCCATTGCATATTCAGGCTTTGCGGGGACACGAGCATTCCATCCCCCACAGGCCTACCTCAGAGGCCCGCCTGAGCTGGTTGTGGAAATGCTTGGTACTGTGCTTCAACGGCGAAACACTATGTCGGGGCAGACTGAAGACCTCAACATCATGCAAGCTATTGATGCTTGCAAGCAGCATCATACAGCAACGAAGAGCAAGGACCTACCAGCGACTGCATTTTTTGAAGTCCTGCATTTCCTAGGCGAGGTTCTGGTGCAGGTGCAGTGTTGTCATTAGACGTCAACAAAATTTCTAATATGCGCCGATCAATTCGAGATGTACAGCTCCCTGGTATCAATTCAGCTAAGCTGTGTTTTTTTTGCAGACATTGCCGGTCATCAGGGAATTGTGGCCATCACTCTGGATTTTCCACAAACATCCGATCTTTCAACTGCCAGCTGACCATGAACTGATTCAACTGTGGCTCAAGTGGGAGAAGCTCCAATACAAAGTTTTTCAATCCGTTAAACAATGGTACGGTCATCAGGTTGAGGCAGGAGTTGATGCAATTACCCCAAAGCCCTGGAAGCCAAGCATTGAGATGGTGAGGGATGCACAGAGAATTGGTGCTACATGGATGTTTGCGAGTGAGACAGTCGACCCAGCCGAGGATCCATGTGGACATCATGCTATGGGGCCGGTGTGTGCTGCGTTTCCATGACTTCATGTGCGAGTGCGCCAGCACTCTGCTGTAGCTGTTTGGCAGGTTTGCACACTGTTTGTGCAGGTGAAAGACGATGAAGCGGCCGACAAAGATGACAGCGTGCTTGCCAGGCAGTTGACACCAGAAGTTGTAGCCAATGGTATACGCCGCGCCAGTCAGAATGTACAGGTGCTTTCTCCACCGGTGCTGCACATATATGCCAGTCACTCTGTTAGTAGGCCTTGAAATCTGCGCTCTGATCTTAGTGTAGCCTATCTTGCTGCCAGCTTTTGCATTGCTTTGAGGACTCAGGGCAAGCTCATACTCACTGATGCAATGCATTGTAGGCGCTTGCATCATGCAGAGGGGAGCACGAGCCGCAATACTTGCAGGCCGTCGCGTATCTCGCCCAAGCGTACAACGTTATACAGAGTACGATGGAGAGTGACGTTGACGGCATCCCATGCAGTCTGGTGTGCTCCTGACATCCATTCCAGAGTGCATGTAAGCTCTCATGCAGCAATGAACTCCGTGGCCCTGTAGTGCTCACAGCCTCCTTTGTGTCTCTGCACGCCAGCACACATCAGTTTCGCTACAACCAATGATGTGCAGATTGTTGATCAACGGCAGACATCCCAGGCCATTGATACGCTTCGGGTTCAGATGTTTGGCTTCCAGTCTGATGTCTCACGGACACTGGTAGAGATGCAGACCACACAACAAAAGACCACGGAGGACACCATCCGCGACACCATGTCCAACTTCTTGCCCCAAGGCCAAGTTGCATCATCCAGTAGAGTCGCATCATTAAGCCGCGTGCAGGGAGCTCACATCGGTGCAGCTCCTCAACGCCCCAGTGCCGGCAACTCTGGCAATGGCAGCGTCGTCCACAATCTAATCTTGTGCCCTGTGAAAGCACAGCTGATCATCGAATATGGGTCTGCTTCCGGTTTCTCGGTACGACTCCTTATACTGCTGCATGAATCTTCTTGTTGCTGCATAATTCTTCTTTGCAGATAGCGGGCTCAACGCATGCTTCTGATGTACATGGCATGCGTGCCTGAGCAGACTGCATCAGACTTACTTTTGTATGCACTTGCAGGCATCTGAGGCAGTCATGCTTGTCATGCGTGGCCATGTCGTCAAGAGTGACGGCCTGAGTTTGCCAGCATTAGGCTTGCGGCTGCCAAACACTGGGACAAAATTTGATGCTGTGATCTCATCTGACCTGTACAAATACGCTGTGAACGCCGTGGCTGGCGACGTTGCTCTGTTTGACACAGGCAAGGCAAAGTTGGTGAAGGAGGCATTACTATCTGACCCAGTCATGGCAGACGCATCAGTGCGGCTCGTGCTCACAATGCATGCGCCATGATACCCTATTTCGCTGACACGTCTTGGACTGTGTCTGATCGGTGCTTGCTTCTGCAGGCACTCCCGGCGTGTCAGCTTGATGGACAAACACGCCTCATAAGACGGAAATCATCACAGTATTCAGATGCAAGGAAGTCTGTGTGGGTCTGGTTCGCTGAGTGCACTATTTACAGAGTGCTTTGTGTACATCAAATCAGTTTGCATGGCGTGGCAATGCCGTGTGACTCAGATTGCAAACAACTTACTCCCACTGTGGAAGGTCAATGCCTTGCTGCGCGCCTTCTCGCGGCAAACCTGCCAGAAAAGGCACCTAAGGCTGGTGCGCTGCAATCGTTTGCACAGTATGCCAAGGCGCTGAGCACAACTTCGAGCACCAACAAGAAGAAAATTGGCCGCATTGCTGTTCCATCCCATCGATATCACCAGACGGCGTCTAGGCCTGAGATCAAGCCGGTAGCCATGCGAGAAGGCGCATCTACATCGACGGCGACAAGGGAGCCGTCTCCGGCCGTTGCGGCATCCACGATGCCAGCTGCCACACTGCCGTCTGAGCCACCTCCGGCCGCTGTGGCATCTACGCTGCCAGCTGCCACACTGCCATCTGAGCCACCTCCGGCCGCTGTGGCATCCACGCTGCCAGCTGCCACACTGCCATCTGAGCCACCTCCGGCCGCTGTGGCATCCACGCTGCCCACTGCCACACTGCCATCTGAGCCACCTCCGGCCGCTGTGGCATCCACGCTGCCCACTGCCACACTGCCATCTGAGCCACCTCCGGCCGCTGTGGCATCCATGCTGCCCACTGCCATGGCAGCCCTGGAGCCACACCTGGACGCATCGGCACATGCAGCGCCAACTGCTGCCATGGGCTTGTCGCAGCGTCGCAAGGCTGAAGATGTAACACTTACAAAGTCTGACGAATTCCACAACCTGAGACAACCATCTACGTTGCATGCTCTTCAAGTCAACAAGAAGATTGCTCTGTGCGTGATGTCTGTTCAAATGGTGCATCATGCCATTCAGATCACAGATGGTGATCAGGTGCGAGTCTATCTGCCCATTGGCCTGGGATCCTCAAGGAGCATGCCGCGTGCTTTTTCTTGGCTCCAGAAACACCATCCAATGCTGCATCAGCAAATAATTTCTACTAACGAGTTCAAGGCAGCCAAGCTTAAAGGGCTGAGGACGGCGATGCCAGGACAATTCAAGAATGCTCATTCCTTTCGAGACTTTGTGAAAGTTGCAAGAGCACTTTTCATGGATGTGCTTGCATTTGATTGCTTGCGGCGTAGCCAAGGCTCACCAGAGTCACTCGGGTTGCGAGTTCATGGGCCCGGCTGTGATGCACCTCTAGCCTTCGATTGGAAGATGCTGGACTGCTTGATTCCAGCTGGATATGACCCGAAGTCCTTTGAAGCTTCCACTGCACTGTGGGCTCGGCTGACTACCGGGCCTGCCGTGCGAGGCACTGGCCAGGATGCGAAAAAGGCTGGGATGGACTGGTTCCACTTCATATTTCCTCAGCTCACTGACTTCACGTTGTGTCGTGTGACGAACAAGATTGGCGGCGGCGTGGGTGACTGTGACAAGGAGCTCCTTGTCACAATCAGCAGCAACCGCCGGCACTGCGGGGAAGATAGTGCTGCAAAGGCTGCACCTGTGCTTGCTGCACCGAGGGCTGTCAAGCGGCAGCGAGTTGCCAATTTTCTCCCGTCAGAGGAACCGAATCGCAGCAAGCGGACACGGCGGCAAACAGAAAGGTATGGCTGCCTGATGCTTCAATTTTGGCATTGTTTTTTAATTATGCTTCATTCAGTATCCGTGTGTGTGTGTGTGTGTGTGTGTGTGTGTGTGTGTGTGTGTGTGTGTGTGTGTGTGTGTGTGTGTGTGTGTGTGTGTGTGTGTGTGTGTGTGTGTGTGTGTGTGTGTGTGTGTGTGTGTGTGTGTGTGTGTGTGTGTGTGTGTGTGTGTGTGTGTGGTGTGTGTGTGTGTGTGTGTGTGTGTGTGTGTGTGTGTGTGTGTGTGTGTGTGTGTGTGTGTGTGTGTGTGTGTGTGTGTGTGTGTGTGTGTGTGTGTGTGTGTGTGTGTGTGTGTGTGTGTGTGTGTGTGTGTGTGTGTGTGTGTGTGTGTGTGTGTGTGTGTGTGTGTGTGTGTGTGTGTGTGTGTGTGTGTGTGTGTGTGTGTGTGTGTGTGTGTGTGGTGTGTGTGTGTGTGTGTGTGTGTGTGTGTGTGTGTGTGTGTGTGTGTGTGTGTGTGTGTGTGTGTGTGTGTGTGTGTGTGTGTGTGTGTGTGTGTGTGTGTGTGTGTGTGTGTGTGTGTGTGTGTGTGTGTGTGTGTGTGTGTGTGTGTGTGTGTGTGTGTGTGTGTGTGTGTGTGTGTGTGTGTGTGTGTGTGTGTGTGTGTGTGTGTGTGTGTGTGTGTGTGTGTGTGTGTGTGTGTGTGTGTGTGTGTGTGTGTGTGTGTGTGTGTGTGTGTGTGTGTGTGTGTGTGTGTGTGTGTGTGGTGTGTGTGTGTGTGTGTGTGTGTGTGTGTGTGTGTGTGTGTGTGTGTGTGTGTGTGTGTGTGTGTGTGTGTGTGTGTGTGTGTGTGTGTGTGTGTGTGTGTGTGTGTGTGTGTGTGTGTGTGTGTGTGTGTGTGTGTGTGTGTGTGTGTGTGTGTGTGTGTGTGTGTGTGTGTGTGTGTGTGTGTGTGTGTGTGTGTGTGTGTGTGTGTGTGTGTGTGTGTGTGTGTGTGTGTGTGTGTGTGTGTGTGTGTGTGTGTGTGTGTGTGTGTGTGTGTGTGTGTGTGTGTGTGTGTGTGTGTGTGTGTGTGTGTGTGTGTGGTGTGTGTGTGTGTGTGTGTGTGTGTGTGTGTGTGTGTGTGTGTGTGTGTGTGTGTGTGTGTGTGTGTGTGTGTGTGTGTGTGTGTGTGTGTGTGTGTGTGTGTGTGTGTGTGTGTGGTGTGTGTGTGTGTGTGTGTGTGTGTGTGTGTGTGTGTGTGTGTGTGTGTGTGTGTGTGTGTGTGTGTGTGTGTGTGGTGTGTGTGTGTGTGTGTGTGTGTGTGTGTGTGTGTGTTGTGTGTGTGTGTGGGTGTGTGTGTGTGTGTGTGTGTGTGTGTGTGTGTGTGTGTGTGTGTGTGTGTGTGTGTGTGTGTGTGTGGTGTGTGTGTGTGTGTGTGTGTGTGTGTGTGTGTGTGTGTGTGTGTGTGTGTGTGTGTGTGTGTGTGTGTGTGTGTGTGTGTGTGTGTGTGTGTGTGTGTGTGTGTGTGTGTGTGTGTGTGTGTGTGTGTGTGTGTGTGTGTGTGTGTGTGTGTGTGTGTGTGTGTGTGTGTGTGTGTGTGTGTGTGTGTGTGTGTGTAGGGTAATGCGTGTCATCTCGCCATCCCGGAATGCATGATCAAATTAGATGATGCAGGGCCCTCCAACTTGAAGGCGCATCTGTGTCCTTGTCACCGGATGGCCTTCAACTGCCAATGGTACCTGAACACACGGTCCCAAGCCGCAGCTGTGCAATGTTGCACGCTTCAACACCGGATGTAGCTCTTACCAAGTGGACAAGAGCTCCCGCTTTCACGGACCTTGAGGTGAAGGGTGAGAACGGGTAGGCAGCCTATCTGTTCACAGAATCTGCCTGGCATAGTCACAATCTTCGCATCATCATACTCCTCATACTCCTCGCCTTGGCATGCAGGGTGCTGCCGGGAAGCTTGCGCATGTATTATGACAAGCTAGTGGCACTGAATGATGTGATATGTGGGGATACAAAGGATGAGGCCAAACCACTTGTTTCCAGATTTGCCACGATTTCCCTCGAACGTGAAGACTTCCAGCGTTGCAAGCCAGGTGCATGGGTGGGCGACAAAATCATCAACATGATGGCAGCGCTGGTGCAAGTATGTCACTCCAGTATCAGTATTGTAGCATGGCTTAATTGACGTGAATGCCTCTACATCATTTTGCATCCAATCATCTACTTTTGCAGGAGCGAAATCTTAGACAGGCCATTTCTGGGCACGACGTCGAGCGGTGCCTTGTCGTTTCTTCACACTTTGTGCCTAAGCTTATGGAGACTTGCCATGATGATTTAGAATTTGGAGTGAACTACAATGGAGTTCGGCGATGGCACATGTATAACCCCCCCCCCGCACCCGATCCCTCCCTCTTCCCTCCCTCCCTCTTCCCTCCTCCCAGCGCACGTCCGCCGTTTCTCCTCTGCGCCCCTCCCCGGACACCGCTTGGGCTGCCGAGCTGGCTGAGGCTACGGATCCTGGAACCGGTGCCTCGCGGCCTCGGACATGGCCGTAGCGCACGCTGTCGCGCCCGTGCAGACTGCTAGTGTCGAGTCGATGACCGCTTGTGGACCCGGCGAGTGCTAGCTGTGTGTTTGGTGTGCGCATGGCCTGCGTCGTACTGCGTGGTGTGTGCGTGTCGGCTTTCGCGCTGGCGTTAGTTCGTTCTGGCATTTGCTCGTGCGGCGCGTGGCCTTGGTGCTTGCGGTGGCCGGTCTGTTTATCTGCATGTTGCCTGGTCTGTTGCCTCGGCGCTGCTGAGTCCTAGATCTATCACTGTGTAACACATGTATAACAAGAACGCACCGGAGTCTTGGGGACCGCACTTCTATCACACCTATGGGTCACTCTCGCAGCTGGCCCGGATCTTGGTGCCATTGCATCAGGACCATCACTGGGTACGACAACTGGCGCTGCAATGCGCGATACTCACGCTGCTGACAATGATATTGTAATCTTCACGCTGCTCTTGTGCAACTACAGGCGTTGATGGAAGCCAAGCTGAATTGGCAAATTGAAAAGCCAACAATGCGGCTTGTTGACTCACTCGGATCAATGGGTGATTATGCCAAACGCGCTGCCTCCGCCATCATCAAATGGATTCAACTGGAGTGGAAGCGGCAGCAGAGTGAACTCCAAAGTCCATCACCACTGCCTGAGTTCCTGCAGGTATGTCCACATAACTGTGCCTGCGTAATCTGGGCTTGCTGTAGGTGTTGCCGGGGCTAGCAATGTGTGTTGCACGCAGGAGGATCGATGGACCATTGAGCTGTGTCCTCCCGGCTCACCCAAGCAAACCAATGGCCATGATTGTGGAGTGTTCTGCATGATGGCTATGAGGCGCATCTCCGTGGGCAAGCCATTAGATTATGATCAACCCAGTGTCACCAATGTGTTCAGGGCCCTCTGCACACTGGAGTGTGCGACACTGCAGCTGTGCGATGAGTAATGCCTGCTCTACATGTGCCAACTGCTGTGTCAAATATGCAATGCAAAATACGAATTTGAAAGCCTATGGATCCCTGCATGTGCATCAGAATGGCATAATGTGCAGATCTTTTCATGCAGTATTTGTTTGTGTGCTAATGCCATCTAATGCTAATACCACCTCATGAGCAGGGCTATCAACTTGCTTTTCGGCTGTCATGTGTTGTTTGCCTCTGCTGTGCATTCAGTGGTCACAGTGTGACCCTGCACAGAGTGGTGAGAGCACTCATCACCCAGCACACCAGCACTGCCACCTCCACTTCACTCACAAATTGGCATGGAGCTATACATGTATGTGATGACTACGCATGCCAGTTTTCAGATATTTCTGACATCCCCTTACCCTGGAACTGCACTTCCACCTGTGTCTTGAAGTGCGCCGTGCTGCACACATGCAAAAACACACCTAGTTCAGCTATGGCCTGATGCATGCTCGGTTTGTGCTCAACTTTTTACGCAAGGTCGCGGACCACCTCATGAGCAGGGCCATTACTTTGCTTTTCGGCTGTCATGTGCTATTTGCCTCTGCTGTGCAATCAGTGGTCACAGTGTGACCCTGCACAGAGTGGTGAGAACACTCATCACCCAGCACGCCAGCACTGACACCTCCACTTCACTCACAAATTAGCATGGAGCTATATATGTATGTGGTGAATACGCATGCCAATTTTCAGAAATTGCTTACACCCCCTTACCCTGGAACTGCACTTCCACCTGTGTCTTGAAGTGCGCCGTGCTGCACACATGCAAAAACACACCTAGTTCAGCTATGGCCTGATGCATGCTCGGTTTGTACTCAACTTTTTACACAAGGTCGCGGACCACCTCATAAGCAGGGCCATTACTTTGCTTTTCGGCTGTCATGTGCTATTTGCCTCTGCTGTGCAATCAGTGGTCACAGTGTGACCCTGCACAGAGTGGTGAGAACACTCATCACCCAGCACACCAGCACTGACACCTCCACTTCACTCACAAATTGGCATGGAGCTATATATGTATGTGGTGACTACGCATGCCAGTTTTCAGAAATTTCTGACATCCCCTTACCCTGGAACTGCACTTCCACCTGTGTCTTGAAGTGCGCCGTGCTGCACACATGCAAAAACACACCTAGTTCAGCTATGGCCTGATGCATGCTCGGTTTGTGCTCAACTTTTTACAAAAGGTCGCGGACCACCTCATGAGCAGGGCCATTACTTTGCTTTTCGGCTGTCATGTGCTGTTTGCCTCTGCTGTGCAATCAGTGGTCACAGTGTGACCCTGCACAGAGTGGTGAGATCACTCATCACCCAGCACACCAGCACTGACACCTCAGCTTCACTCACAAATTCGCATGGAGCAATATATGTATGTGGTGACTACGCACGCCAACTTTCAGAAATTTCTGACACCTCCGTACCCTCGATCTGCACTTCCACCGGCGTCTTGAAGTGCGCCGTGCCAAACAGGCCCAAAAGTGTCTACTGCCTCACTTCGTCCCGTAGTAGCGAGCCTTGCAGCGTGCCGTGCCGTTGCGCTCACGCAGCTGGACTTTCAACAACTTCATTGCCTGAAACTGTTCGACCGTGAGCTTTGGCGCGATGCCGTGCATGCCAAAACATGTTCAAGAAACCTGACATGCTGCGTGTCGCGTTTCGGCGCATGTCGCTTCCAGCCAAGAGCTCCACAATCAGTTCACTGTGCAGCTCGTGGTGCCTTACGCATTCCGCATTGTCGTCTTCACCGAATGGAGGAAAGTATTTGCGGACACGTGCTGACTGTGCAAATCTGGTTCTGCCGTAGTGCAGCATGCATGCAAAGCAGTCTTGCCGCGCGCGGCCGCGTATCTGGGTGCCGCGGCGCGCCGCCGCAGCGCTGGTACCACCTCATGAAGTGAGCATAACCTCTCGCGACGATTTAGAATTGAAGAGGCACGCATAGGCTACACACGCGCCTGATGGCTTGACAGGAAACGTGCGGCAACATACCTTAAGAACGCCGTGCTGCTGGCTCACACATGCTAGATGATCCTGGATCCGAGCAACAGATACAGACAACAGGCACAGCTTCAGAGGAGATGAACATGCGCCAACGCTCGCATCGATAGTCACCATATCCACGTTGTTTGTGTTTACATTAGTATGAAGCTGCAGCTGTAGACGTAGACTCCGTACGTGCCGGATTGAGCAGCACTGAGCCACAGCAACGTGCCCCCAGTGTGCTGATCCAATGAAAGCGAAAGGCAAAAAGGGATCGGGTGCTTCCGGGACATCAGCAGCACGCAAAACTGTGCCCAACCCGGGAAGGAAGCAGTACGTCTCGATCTCTGGTTGTGATGAGGCCAGTCATGCTGGCAGATGACCAGCGTCCTGATGGGGCTTGAGAGCTGCTCCCACGAATCGTAAGGGGTGTCCTTGCCGATTCGTTTCCCTTCTTGTCTGCTCCGGTCGGCTGGCTGTTCGCGTGCGTGGACTGCTGCACCGTGGTGTAGTCCCGCCGTGTCACCGGTGCATGTTTCCCCATACCGCTAGGCGTCTGTGTGAATGAATGCTATCAGTCAGTCAGGTCGACCCCTGTGTCCCAGGCGTGCCCAGCGTCGCTCAGGCGAGCCAGGGGCAGACCCGAGTGTCAAATATATGGCGAGTGCTTCGCACGCGCCCGGCCGTCCGTAGCGCGCGCGAGAGCGCCCCATCGCCGCGCGGTGCCGTTCGGAACCTTTAGCTGTACCTCTGGGCCGCTGGACGGCCTCTCTCGCGCGTGCGCGCGTCGGTTGCGGACCCGAGGGGTCGCGGTGGCTACGGGTGGCCCAGCCGACGCCCCGCCGCGACGCCTCGGGAAAGCGCGAACATATCATGTGATGCATGTGTTACACGGAGATGAACGCAATAGCCCGGCAGCGAGGGCAACAGAAGGAAAGCAGACGGCCAAAACCCCCCGAAAGTAGACACCAGCAAAAAGCAAGCACTGTCCCAGGCGAAAAGCCACAACGAACCGACACAGCCGACACAACCACACCCACGCACCCACACGCATGCGCACTCCCGCACCCCTCCACGACGGCACCCGCGCCACAACCGCACACAGCAACCACCACCACCGCACTACTGCCCACCCCAGCAAAACCAGCCACCACCGACCCCCCAACAGCAGCACCCCCACTCCATCCGGCCCCACTGGAGCGTTCCATCACGGGCCCCCCGCACATGAGAGCCCGGGGGCTCACGCCCCCCACAGTGCAAGGCGTACCAGCCCTCCCCCTCCGGCCGCCCGGCAGGGGCCTGAGGGCGGGGCGCGAAGGGCACTGGCGGCGCCGCATCACTCCCCCCACGGTGGCTCGCGGGAAGGCAGGGCGGGCCAGCACGACCAGATGCGGGGCCGGCCTGCGCCGCTGCAACCGCGGCACCCGGTCCAGCAAGGCGGCCAGCGGCCGCCTATAGCACGTTCGACGGGACATCGTGGCCAGGCACCACTGCCCGGCCCACCAGCCGCATACGCAGCGGAGCCGCAGCGAGGACCTGGCGCGTCACACCACGGCACAGAGTGGTGGAGAGTTCGCACATGGCATTCTGCAAGAACGCTCGCCTGGACACGGCCCCCGAAGCCGCAGCGAAGTCAGCGATCTTATTTAGGAAGGCGAACGCACCCGTGCCCACACGGCCAAACGTCTCATGCGACAGGGACACAAAGCGACACGCGCCAGTGCCGGAGCGGCCGTACTTGTCTCGCTTCCGGTCGTCCATCAGCTGGGCGGCAGCGCCTGGCGTGTTTGCCGCGGCGACGACCCGGGAGGGGGCCACCGGACACGTCACGCACACATCGGCCACAATGGTATCGCAGGGCAACATCACAAGCAGATCACCCCGTTCCGGGTCGCGCTGCGAGCGGGGGGGCAGCGGCCGGGCGCAAGCCGCGGCCCCGCGGCCCCGGCGACCCTCCGGCAGGCATCGCGGCGGAGCAGTGGGACCGGGAGGCTCTGCAAGGCCACAAGCAGAGCGGTTTTCATGCTTTTGAAATCCAGTGTGCTCTACGTGCCTGCAATGACCATGGACTGCAGCTGGGTATATGGGTAGCCGCAGCTGGCTAGCCCAAGCTGCAGCAACATGTTGCTTACTGCAGTCCAATCCTGTTTTCTGCAGTAGTAGCACCAGGCCTCTATGGTTACAGGGCTAAAGAGTTTTGTGGGATTCCACTTTCGAAGAATCTGGACAAAAATCGATATCGGCATCATGATGTTGATGTTAAGGGTATGCTCCCTGACAGTATACACGCTGCGCAGGCCCCCTAGGGAGAAATCGATCGGTGTCCTCCGCAACCATCTGTGGGCAGGCAGAAGACAGCTGCAGCTGTGTTACAATGGTAAACTGTGATAGATCAAAGCCCCAGCAGCGCTGAGGGAAGAGCGCAGGGAACAAACAAACAATCACAAGCATGCACGGCCACCGTCCGCATCAGGATGAACCGCTTCACACGGAACAAAAATAGCAGCGCAAATACACATCGCACTACTCGAGCGCAGCATCGCGCATTCTATGTACATGCCAAGCCGACAACAGCAGCCAGTATGGAAACGCGAACGACGTCGCACACGACGCTGAGATTTGCTTGTTGCCTGGTCTGTTGCCTCGGCGCAGCTGAGTCCTAGATCTATCACTGTGTAACACACGACGCTGAGATTTGGTTGTTTGCTTCCCATTGCCCTCTCTGCTGGGCTGCTGCATTGATCTCTGTACACGTGTAACAGGCTACATGGCTACACGGCTCAGGGGTTGTTGGCTGAGTGGTTGTGTAGAGACACATGCATATGCCTTGTGGCCATGATCAGGATCTCCCGCCAGCTATGGACACAACTGCGGACAAGCTTGGCTCAGCAAAACCCAACGCCGTCACCAAGAAAATCAATCACTCAGCTCTAGATCTACTTTTTGCGTTGCGTTTCACATAGTGTTGCGTAGTCTCGCGGAAGCAGTGCCAGAGGTGCCGTCCATGTCGTTGCTCGACGACCGCAGTGGGCCGCGGGCCGCCACTGCAACAGGTCATCAGCCGGCTGCTCGGCGAGGGCCGGGGCAGCGCGCGGTCCATCGGCCTCAGGGCGGTCGACCACAAGTCCGGGCCGACCAGCCCACATGCTGCGATGCATGCGGATTAATATTGCCGCGCCTTCCAGCAGGGCACGGGTACTGGGTCCCCGTGCACCACCGCGTCGATAGCATAATCGAAAAATCATGGCCGGCATGCCCCTGGGGTCCGACGACTTTGTGCGTGACAGCCTCGCAGCTGGCGCCAGCAAGGCCGTGGGGTTGGTGGACAAGCTCACGAGCTTGCCGCTTGCCAAGCAGACGCAGTACCAGGTGCTACGCCTTTCCCTCTCTGTGCGCCTGCTGCATCACCAGCGCACGACGCGGTGGGAGCTGCTGGAGCAGGCCACGCGCGCGGCGGAGGGTACGGTCATTGACGCGGTGGCCGGCCTGTTCCACATGCCACGCGGCGCGGGCCCGTAAGCGTCCCGCACTCTGTGCGGCGCGGAGCGGCGCCAGCTGCTGCTGGCCATGCGCCATGCGGGCTTTGGGCTGCGCTCCACCTCGCCTGCCGAGGTGGATGCCGCTCTGCTCGCGAGCATGGGGGTGGTGCACAAGGTCCTCGCCGATGGGCCCGCCGCGCTCAACCGGCTCGACTGGCCCGCGGGCCCGGACCTGCAGCAGCCCTGGGAGCGTCTGCGCAGAAAGTGCAAAGGCGTCGTTGCTGGGCTGTAGGGGGGAGCCCCTCAGGGGCGAGGGTGTGCGCAAGCTGCTCCCACATGTGCAGCACCATGCCGCCAGGTGCGCTCAACCGACGCCGCCGGTAAGGCCCGGCTTGACGAGCAGGACACGGACGCCGGCAAGCACGGCACCGCACGCTTGCTGAGCGCCAGCGGCGTCGCTGCCAACGGCTGGCTCCTCGCCCTGCCCGCGGGCACCTCACAACGCTGAGGCGACCACACGTTTGCCGCGGCCGGCCGCCACCGCCTTAAGATGTGTGTCCACAGCCCGGTGGAGATGCCGCCATGCAGCTGCACCAGCGACTGCGCCGGGCGGGTGGACCACACCATGGCATGCGAGCAGGTTGCCAAAAACACAAAGATGTGCCACGGTAACCTACGTGATGTACTGAGCCATTGTGCTTCTGGGGCCGGTTTGAGCAGCAGCTGCGAGCCACCGTACCGCCACCTCCGGGGGCCCGCTCGATGGGTGGGGCTGAGGGACAGCACAGGGACAGCACAGGGACAGCACAGGGTAGACAAGTTGGCCATCCACCAGGAGGATGAACATGTTATGGTTGACCTGACCATCACGCATACAGGTGCTGAGCATGTGTTTCAAAGGCGGCGGACAATGCTGGTCACACGGCCAAGGTGGCAGAGAGGGGTCAGGAATGGGATTGGGAATCGTTTGTGTTACACAGTGATAGATCTAGGACTCAGCAGCGCCGAGGCAACAGACCAGGCAACAAGCAAACAGACAGACCGGCCACCGCAAGCACCATGGTCACGCGCCGCACGAGCAAATGCCAGAACGAACTATCGCCAGCGCGAAAGCAGACACGCACACACCACGCAGTACCACGCAGGCCACGCGCACACCAAACACACAGCCAGCACTCGCCGGGCCTACAAGCGGTCGTCGGCGCGACACTAGCAGTCTGCACGGGCGCGACAGCGCGCGCTACGGCGATGTCCGAGGCCGCGAGGCACCGGTCCCAGGAGCCATAGCCTCAGCCAGCCCGGCAGCCCGAGCGGTGTCCGGGGAGGGGCGCAGAGGAGAAACAGCGGACGTGCGCTGGGAGGGGGGAAGAGGGAGGGAGGGAAGAGGGAGGGATCGGGTGCAGGGGGGGGGGGGGTGGGGGGGCTGCAGGGTGAAATGGGTGGAGGGGGGGGCTCTCGGGGCGAGATGGGCGGAGGGGGGGGGGGGGGCGACGCAAGCCTATGCGCGATGGCCTGTCAGCGCCGGCAGGCCGTCTGTGGGGACAGGAAGGCCCGGCAGCAGCGCCCGTCCGACCAGTCTAGCACGGAGGGGCGCGGCCGCGCGGGCTTGGCGCGCCAGCGCGCGGCACAATGTTGTGGAGAGGTCGCGCATGGCATTGAGAAGGAAAGTACGCTTTGACACCGCCCCGTGTCCCGCGGCAACCTCCGCGACCGTCTGGAGGAAGCGGTACGCGTCCCGTCCAACCCTGCCGTACGTCTCATGTACGAGCGGGATGAACTGGGCGGCACCTGTGATGGCGCCATATTTGTCGCGCTTTTGCCGTGCGCCCTTCTCGGCGGTCGCGCCAGCCTCACGTGACGCACCGCGCACATGCGACCTGGCAAGCGAGTGCATCACCTTCACGTCCAGCAGCGCCATGCGCGTGGTGAGGAATGCCAAGAGGTCGCCGCGCTGCGGAGGCCGCTGCGATCGGGGCAGCGTGGGTGCGGCAGGGGGCGCTGCCTCTCGGTCAGGGGCGGGAGGCGCGTCGCGCGGATCGTTTGTGGAGGCTCCGCAGCATCAGTTCTATCCGTTTGCGGTAGAGTCGTGGGCGGATGGGCCAGACAGCGATTGCACATGTGAAAAGGCTTGCCATGGGAATGCCGCGGCCAGGTCGGGTCGGGTCTCCAAGTCGGTGTTTGTCAGGAACACATACAAGAAGCCGTCTCGTGTGTTGCAGAGGGGGAACGCCAACATGTATGTGCAGTCGTTGCCGGCCATCCCCCGTGTGACTGGCAAGCACTTCATGCCGAGCCTGGACGTGCCGGTGGAGCAGTTCCGAGTGTGTAGTGAGCCGTGCTGTGAGCAGCACAGGTGTATCGAGTGAACGTTTGGAGGAACATATAGCGCAATACTGAAACCGAAGTGTTTCAGCTAGTGCACGGCATTCGGCCATGGTTCATGAGTCTGATGCATGGCCATGCTTGCTTTCCTCTGTGATCTACCACCTTGCGGAGCATCTGTAACGTTTCTCATTCAGTTCTAGATCATGATCGATCAGTCCGGGCCCGCCATCCTCATGCCATAGCCAACCCATATGCGCACCCGGCCATCGCACCATTTTCGAAGCAACGCTGCTAGCGCATTGGCCAGAGGTCATTGATCACTGAAAGCAACGCTGGACATGAGCACTCGGCATAGACCGATGCACGTCGGCGGCCAAGTCTGCGCTTCGCACTTGTCTTGCTTCGATAGACATGCGCCGGCGTGAGTGGAGGACGTAGGCACGTGGCTGCAGAGGCCCGTGATCGGGCCGTTTGTGACAGTCACAGCGTGGATCACTGCAGCCCCGCGTGGCCATCCAAGCACCGCCCTTTACAGCAAGATGAGTAATGGACAGACAGTTGTGGTGTCGTACGTACGGTACTGGTGGTCACCGTGTTTTGAAGTCTGCTTGCAATCTGGTCATTTGAAACCGCCTCTCTGCCCAGCCGCGCTCTCCTGTAATAGATCTAAGACTCAGCAGCGCCGAGGCAACAGAGCAGAAGGCAGGCAAACAGACAAACCATCACAATCCCCAAGGCCACCACCCACACGAGCAAATGCTTGCTCTCCTGTGGCAAATGGAGGTCACATTACATTGATGATCCTGGTCCTGCACTCATGGTGCCGGCAAGGCATGTGACCCGCAGATCAAGCTGAGACAGGTAAACCTGAAGGTTGGGATGGACATGCTTGATGTTATCCAATTGTGTATTTGAAAGATTATGGCTGAATCGAGTGAGCCTGAAACTCAGTCACAAACGGGTTTCAGATTCACGATCATGCACCTCTCGCTTTTGCAAGGCAGGTTTGGTTTGGCAGTGTTACAGTGTGTACAACTACTACCTGACTGCCAATCATTGGTCTTCAACAAAAGTCGCAGTTGGCAAATGCGTGATGTGCTGTTCATGTCGACATGGAAATACACCTCGCCAGCCTGAAACAACTCCAGAACCAGACCGAGCAAAATACAGCCACTGGATCGTTCCTACTCGCCAAACCCAAAAAACCCGGCTGTAAATTATTCGCAGTGTCAAGACCAGCAACAGAATGTCTTGAGGGCGGCTCACCACCCCACCCAGCTCTGCCATTATTAAAGTCATCAGGCAGCCTACACACGCCTCCTATGCACACGCACCGTAGCGCAAAACGGTCCACCCTTGTGGCCCACGCCGGCCCAACAGTTTCAACATAAATCACAACATCACCGGACGGCTGTCACAAATCTCGGCCAAGCGGCTCCAGCCTTTGCCCAGCCTACAAAACATGCGAACGAGCCCGTTCCACGAGCCCAAACGGGAGCCCGTTCCACGAGCCCAAACGGATACACCCGCCCCACACGGGTGAGGCGTCCTCACCGCCGGGATGAACGGGAGATGGCATGCCGCGCGCGCACCCCTAGGGCGCGCACCCGCCGCGCCGCGCTCCAGCCGCTCTCAAGCTCATGCATCTCAAACGGCGTCTGCATGCCGTTGACGGCAGCATGGAAGCTCGCACGCCGCATCATTGATGCCATCTCCTTGTCTCGCACTGAGCTCCCCTGCGAGCTGCAACCGCGCGACAGCCGCCGCGACGCTCCGAGGGCCCCGCCGGCCTTGCCCTGCGGCCGACGCCCAAATGAGCTGCCCGACTCAGCCCGCGGGAACCCGGGATCACTTATGCCAGACCGCGACGTGAACTTGCTGTGCCCCGGGCTCAGCGTGCCATCAAATCGCGCACGCTCGCCCGCAAACTGCGCAAGGGGGTCACTGCCACCTTCCTCCATGTCCTTCAGCACATCCCGCGGCTTGCCCCGCGGCGCCGTTTGAGCCGCCGCCAGCGCTGTCGGAGTGCCATCCTCCTCCGGGAGGTCCTCCCACAGCGACACCTCCACCTCTGGCTCCGAGTCCAGTTGCTTCAGGACAGCATCCTCTGGCTCTATCTCCAGCTTCCCAGCCAGCGGTTCCGGCGCGGCCGCAGCCGGCGCGTCGGGCTCCGCCAGCTGCTGTGCTGCGTACTGTATCTCTGCCTTGAGCCGCATGATCTCCGGTGACCGCCCACGGGCTGAAGGCACCACGGCCCGCTCGCGCGGCTCCGGTGTCGACGGCTCCGTCCCCGGCGCAGCGCGCGCAGCGTCCTCAGCAGACACATGCATGATGTGGCCCTGCTCCATGTGCCCGAACGCCCCCTTGTCCGTGCCGTGATTCTGCAGCTTCATGTCCACCGACTTGCGCAGGATCGCCCCAGGCATGCGCCAGTTGCGCTCTGCAGAGCATTCGGCCACCTCCAGCACAGCATTCTTGCTCACAAAGTAGCCGCAGTACGCGTTGCTGCGCGCATGGCACTTTCGCAGCTCGATGCGCGTGCCCGCGCCCACGGCCGACACGCCGTGCCCCGCGCGCGTGCCCACCGCCTCGCACTCAGTGAGCTTTGCCACCGCAGCACCGCTCACGTGCGCAGCGGCCACGCTGTTCTCGCCCAGCGTGCAGCGGCGGATGGTCACGTCTGTGCCTGCCCCCGCCGCATGCAGCCCGCAGCCGTTCTTCGTGCCGCTGAGCGCGCAGTCCACTATCTTTGCACGCGCGCCCTTCCACACACACGCTGCGCTTTGCCGGTTGTCATGCAGCGCGCAGTCCCGCGCCTTGACGACCGTCCCAACGTCGCACACGTGCAGCCCGTCGCAGCACTTTGTGCCGCAGATCGTGCAGCGCGAGAGGTGCAGCGTGGAGCCGCTGCTCGCGCGTGCGCCACACTTGATGTTGCCGCGCAGCATGCAGTCCTCAACCTGCACGTCCGTGCCCTCGCCGCTCGCCTGCAGCCCGACGCGCTGCTGCGACCCCCCCAGCGTGCACTGCTGCGAGATAGCCGACGCCCCCTTCGCGACGCGCAGACCGCACAGCCGGTTGTCATTCAGCGTGCAGTCGCTGAGCCGCACATGTGACTTGCCGCCGCTCGCTGACACGCCGAACGCCTGCCGCGGCCCCGTCAGCGAGCAGCCTCGGAGCTCCGCGCGGCCGCCGGAGCGCACCCCGAGGCCGCAGCTCTGGTTGTCCCGGATGACGCAGTCCGCGGCCTCCACAAACGTATCGTCCCCGTCGATGTGGATGCCGCTGGAGCGCTTGGAGCCGGACATGGTGCAGCCACGGAGGCCGCACGCGGCCGCCGAGCGAACCGACACGGCCGCGCGCCAGTTGTCCACGATCGAGCAGTCGAGCAGGTCCATTCGTGCGCCGCCGCCGGTGACGACCGCGCCGTACGCATGCATCTCCTTCGTGCCGCGCAAAGAGCAGCCCTCGATCCAGGCCGCCGCGCCAGGCCCGACGCGCACGCCGCAGCGCGACGCGCCCTTGATGACGCACCCGCGCGCCTCCGCCACCACGTCGGCGCCCTCGGCTCGCAGGCCGCACTCCATGCGCTTCAGCGTGCATGCATGCAGGTGCGCCGCGCCGCTGCGGTGCACGTACACGCAGTTCACAAACGCGCCGGTCATGCTTGACATGCTGGGCTTGTGACCGCCCATGTGGCACTGCCGCGCCTGCAGGCACGACGTGGCGCCCCGCACCTCCACGCCGTGGCCGACCGTGCCTTTGATGGTGACGCGCGACAGCAGCAGCTGCGCGCCGTCGTCCGCACACGCGCCGAGCGTGTTGTTAACAATTTCGCAGTCCCCGGCGGACAGGCGGGTGGACGCGCCGGAGGCGAACAGCGCAACGGGCGCGTGCTGCGCATTGCAGTGTGAAAGCGTCACCTCCGCGCCGCCGGTGGCCACGAGCTTGCAGCCCTCCAGCGTGACCGCCTGCAGCCACACGCTGCAGCCCGCACCGTGGCACAGCAGCGTCCCACCTGCAGCAGGGGCGCCAGCATCAGCATGTACACATCATCGCCTGCATGCACACGGCTCCAGCCTGCATGCATTCAACAAACCAGTCGTGGCACAGCTTGTGACACCAGACGGGCGTTCGCCTGGAAACTCATTCAGAGATCTGGATGATGCCTGCAGCGCTTACATCCTCAACCCTTGTGATGGTCGCACACTGATCCAACGTGGTCCACCAGCACTCAGCAGTGGCACAGTACCGAGAGCGAAGCAGAGCAGCACGGGCAGGCGGTGCGGGGCAGCTGCAGGGCGCACCTCGGATGACGATGTTCTGCATGGTGAAACCCTCGCAGGTGCTGTCGAGGACGAGGAAGCTGGTGTCCGGCAGCTCGATACGGCCGTTGCGCAGCGTGGTGCCCACCGACGCAACCGTCCACAGCTCTGCATCCGCTGGCCGCGGCTGCAGCTCCCACAGCGCGCCCACGCCACGGCTCGCAGGCCGCGCCATGTGCACGTGCACCGGCGTCGCCGCTGGCAGCATGGGCAGCGCATCAGCCACAAGCGGGCCGGCCATCGGGGGTGCGGCGCCCGCCGGTGCAACGCAGTGGCCCCGCAGGTCGACCACCTGGCCCTGCCAGTTCATGGACAGCTGGTCGCAGATCCACGGCAGCGACGTGCGGCCGGAGGGTGCCTGCACACGTGCTCCCACTGCAGCGCCCACGGCCTCACGGTGTGTACCTGGGACCTCTCTCGCGCCGGGCCTCACCCCATCACATGCAGCGCGGTAGACCTCGCGGCTGGGTGCTGCTGGCAAGGACTGTCAACAGCGGCAGTGACCAGTACAGGGGATAGCCGAGCCGATGCAGGCCGCCAGTCCGCTTCCAAATCATTCTGGCCACGGTGTTCAATGGTTTCCAGGCAGCAGGCACCCGCGCCAGCACAATCAGTGTTTGGACAGGCGAGGTTTGCAGCTGCCACGTCGGCGGGTGCGCACCTCGGGGTAGGAGGACGGTGCCAGCATTGGCCCTGGCTGGTCTTCCAGCTCCGATTCGGATGCGATGACGCCGCTTGTTGGCCGCGAGAGGTTCTCCGAAAAGGCGGCGCTGCACTCCGAAACCGGTGGGGAGCGTGGCGCCGTGTTGATCGGTGTGCCGGTGTCGCCGCTCACGGGTGCGCGCATCGCCACTGGCAGCACGCCCGGCCGTGGCGTCAGCGTATCGGCGCCGAGGGTGTCCGCGCCTAGGTCTGAGTCAGTACGGAATGCAAGGTTGTCCTGCATCTTGGGCGGCTGCGCGAGCGCCACCGAATCGTTGCCGACCTCAGGGGAGTGCTGGTCGATGGGAGAAGCGGTGGTGGCTGGGGAGGGCGGCACAGCGGGCGTGGACACGCTGGCAACTGAGTTGATGAGGGAGCTGCGGTGGTAGAGCGCGTGGGAGCGGTCCTCGCCTGAGAAGGGGTGCATGCCCGGGCGATCGGCAGGGGTGCTGAGGTCGGAGAGGATGGAGCCGGGGGCAGAAGCCTTGGCCCAGTACGCGGCGCGGATGTCGAGGGTGGGGATGCCGGGGACGGAGTCAGTGGAGGTGGGGTGGGAGGCACGGCTGGCAGCGGGTGCGGGGGTTGGGGGGGCAATGCTGCCGGCGTACGTGTCGGCGCCGATGGATGTGAGACCTGAGGCGGGGCGCGGGGGTAGGTCGGCGGTGACGCGCGAGGCGGCGGATAGGGGGGGTGTGGGGATGTGTTTGTCACGTGGGGAGGGGCGCGGGTGGTTGCGTGGTGTTGCGTGGTTAGAGGCGGGCTGCGATGCAGAGGAGCTGGGCTGGAGGGTGTATGCCTCGGGTGGTTGCACAGTGAGCGGTGGGCCCTGCTCGATTCGGGGTGCGCCAACGACGGCGCGAAGCGCTGAGGCGGCGTGAGCCATGAGGCGGCTGATAAACTTGGGCTTGGGTTTCTTGGCTTTGGGAGGGACCGGCATGAGGTGCAGCTGCGCGGCCGCGGACTTCTGCTGCTGCACGATGGGCAGAAGGCACTTGTCGATGGCTTGTCTGTCGCTCTTCAGCTGCCTCTGCAAGGAGCAGGCTGATGTAAGGGACCTCCAGCGGCCATTGTGGTGTGTCCGCATCGCCAAGCAACCTTGCCGGGCCGCGCGCGGGGTCGGGCTCAGATGTGGCTGAGCAAAACAATACAAGGAAGCTCAGATGTATACAAAAGCAACGAATATAGTGCGTCGGAGGAGCTGCACCTGCTCCCATCGCCGCTTGAGAAGCGCCATGGCGATTGAACGCTGGAGGTACTGCTGCACACGCTCGTGCGCACCATGCAGTGCCTCGGATAACGCCCGGCCATTGGAATCTGGTACATCGTTTCCATCCAGAAGCACCAAGGACATGCGGACACGCGTTAGGTACCTGCATGGCCGGCCTCGTCTGGACACGCTCGCGGGGCGTGCCGTGGCACTGACTGCCAGGCGACATAATTCCCTCGATGTTGGTTCAACTGCTGCGGATTCGTACACGATAGTGGCGAGGCAGTAACTATGGATCCGATATGACGACGCAAAATTACAGTATGATCAGTTTGTCCATGGATACACGCAGCTGCCTATTCGTCACTACCGAAGCTGTGAATCCGGCCCCATTACCACTGAACGCACATCACAACATCGCTTCCATGACACAGCATCGACAGGCCTATACATTTGGAACAGAGTGAGTATGACCTCGTCGCCCGCATCCTGCAGCCAGGCCCCGGCCAGCTGTGCATGTGCTGTTACAGCGCTGCGCACTGCCTTCGTTCGAGCTGCTCTGACGGCATAGCGCTCCTCAGAGGGGAACACACTCATAAAACTCTAAATGATGTTGATGACGAACTCCACTCTCGGCGTACAACCCCTCGATCGCTGATGCTATCGAGATGCAGTGACTGACCGACCACTTGTGCAAAACGTCCCCCATTGCCGCCTGTTCAAGGTTATGGCTGTCAAGTTCTGAGCTCAAAATGATACAGTAGCACCGATCATATTGTCAGCATGGGCATTGTCGCCTTCCTGCCACCAAAGCATCGCGCCCTGACAGCACTCACTCGAAGTATATGGTAGTCCTTCATGTGCACAAACACGCGCAACCTGACTGCCAAGAACACGTGAAAGCGGCGAACAGTGAGGGCTCCGTGATAGCAGTTGGTGTTGTCGTCATAGCGGGCATGTTTTGGCCCAAGATCTCGTTCTCTTCAACTCGCTCTGCCATGTGTGTGTTCCCTCAGTACTTCGAGAGACACCATGTGGCGCATGACTACGTGCATGCTTCAGACGCGAACTTGCAACAAATTATACGAACTTTGACTACCGTCGGCGGTCATATATCTTGGCCACAGTTCGCATTCTCTATGGTTCCGGACAAGGCGCACTGCCGTGTATTTGTCCAACATGCAGGCGTGCGGGCTAAGTAGTACATGTACATTGGGCATGCCGTTTGACAGCACCGCATTACGAAGCCTGGCACAGCCGTCGCGTGTCTGAACATTGAACATTGTCAGACGCAATTCCCGCGCTCGGATCCCGAACGGCACAAACGGTGGTCGCGACTGCGGCAGCGATGACCGTCGTCATCAGTGTGGCTGGCTCGACCAACCACCACGGATTGATAAACGGCACAAGCGTCGTGCACATTACCCTGTAAAGCGGGATATGCTGAACACCCTCATTGGGTCGTTGTGTACCTTCTGGTGCGCGTGAACACGCTGACGTGCAGACAATCATGGTGAAACACCGCAGGCTGGCAATTGGATTTAATGTGGGCAGGCGCTATGGCTGAGCCAGGCCAATCTCGACACCGTGCACTGTCCCTGAATGAGAACCTGCATGTGAACGCTTTTCGTGTCAAGTCATGGTCCCGGAGATCAAGGGGTATGAAAGCAATAGCACGAACAGGCGCTCCTGGTGATCTACATTAGGAAGCATGTGCATGGATGTGATCGGAGATGTGCACACAAAGCCTGTCTGCTTCTCTGGTCGTGTACGGCTATGCCTCGCAGCGCGCTGCATGCAAATCCGAATGCCATCTGGGCATGACGAGGCTGAAAAGGCCTGAACAGCATTGCATGTATGTGCAATGCAGTCCACAGCAAGCCCCAATGTCAAGATCGGTATGACGAAAACTGTCTTGCTTTCAAACACTTTAGGCTATCGTGCAGGTTATAGACCGTCATCATGGGTGGCTGGAAAGGGCAAACAACACAAGACCAGCTGAGGCCTCAGGTGCCATCATGCTCAGTGACCCCGACAGTTGGCTCCAGCCCAACACGCATCTCACCGCAAGGCCGGCTTATTAAATCTGTACCGTTTCCTCCCAAGATCCACCAAGCCTTGCAGCAGCAGGGAGGCCGTGATGACTCATCTTTGGAGGGTCATCTGCCGAAGAGGAGCCATTCATTTGACACGTTCCGTGCCTGGAAGCAAGGCAAGCTGCATGCTGACGTGCCATCCTACATCAGATCACAGCCTGGCCTTGCCTCCGTCCTTCAAGAGTCTTCTCCAGGCAGGAGCAAGCTGGGCAGTCCAGCCGTACACGCTCAGCAACAGGCATGGCTCTGCCGGCGCTCTGCAGCAAAATGCGTAATGCCCATTGAATCACCTGCTTTGCTCACACATGCAGTGTCTAGGTGGAGTTTGGCTTTGGTGGTACACATCCCTGCTGGGCAGATAGCCACTACATGCGGCGCAACAGAGACACGGCGCTGCTACAGCGGCTGTCTTTTGATGATGCCAGGATGGCAAAAGCAAGACAGCGGCAGATGCAGAGGGCCAGGAGCGCGGAGAAGTGGCGTCGCAGCCAGGTGGAGCACGGTCGCAGGCTGAGGCACGCAGAATTAAAGCAGCAACAGCGAAGTGAGAAAAAGGCAAGGAAGCGGCGAGCTGCAATAGGCACCACAGTGCCCCTGGATCATGCCAATGTCAGCATGGCAGGCAACCGTCTGGGAGTAAGTCCTCTATCTTCGTTGAAAGTTTGCTTGCTGACAAACCGTCTCTGATGGGATTGCATCACTCCAAAATTCAAGGCTTGCTCTCCAATGCATGAGGTCCCTATGGCAACGAAGAGTGATGGACTGTATGCAGTGTATGCATAACAGCAACGCAGATATCGATTAAACCCACCTGCAGGAGAGGTTTGGTGCAATTCGACTCCGGGAGGCTGATGCCAGTGGCTTGGCCTCTGGCTTGCTGCACGAACGGAGCCCGCCCACTGAGAACGCAGATTGGATCCAAGAACCAGCTGCAAAGGACAGTGAAGATTACAGCCCTGAAAGAATGGCTTCGCATGGCTCTGGGTATGCAGTCCAGGAAAATGCGCCCAACTCACCTACAAGTCATGAATCACATACTGGTGTGCACAAGCCCACGGCGACAACTGACAGTGGCAGAGCCAGGGACAGCGTGCATTCTAGCAGCATTGACCTGGAACAGGCTGAGCTACAGCTTGCTCTGGGAAAGTTCTCGCAAGGCCGGCTGCAGCAGTACCTGCAAAGTCTGTCAGATGTACGCTGCACGTCACCCGAGCCTGAACTAGATGGGGCACCTGCAACATCCAACAGAGAGACAGCCAGTGGCAGCGAAGGCGCAGAGGGAGGCAGGGCGGCAAGGCGGTCTGACGGAGGAGGGGTGAGGAGCACAGACCGCGTGGCGGAGCTGCAACAAGACAATGCCTGGATGGATCAGTACCGCCGCGAAGCTGTGCAGAGGTGAGAAGCACACAGTTGCCTGGCTGTCGTGCTTGAATCTGGAACCCAGCGTGGTTTTCTCTAGACACTATCGCATACTACCGTGTGGGGTTTTACAAATCTCGGACAGAAATCAGGCTGAGGCACTATACAATCGTACAGCTATGTGCAGGGTGGATGAGGAAGAGTGGGTGGCTTCGCTTGGGTACTTTGAGGCCCTGGTTCACAATGAGTTCAGTGATCCGCGCCCTATTCTGCCTGCAAGCGCCGACGACACACCACAGGAAACTGTGGCTGATGGCATCCCAGTGGCCCCATTCATTCCCCGGGAGGTTGGCTTCAGAGCGCACTGCCTGACTCTGCAAGCTGAGCAGACCTGCGGTATGAAACATCACCGAATGGTCATCGCAGTGTTGCTACCACCTCCTCTCCCCAAGAGTAGTCCTGCAAGTCAAACAGCCTGGCACGTCCAGCCCTGGCGTGTGCAGCACCCTCGACCTAGTGTCCTGCCGTGTGCAGGCAGATCACTGCATGGTGCAGCTGGTAGCGGTACATGGCAGCTGCAGAGGAGCGCCAACAGCTTTCAGGAGAGGGAGCTGACCGTGCCGGTGGCTCCGCAGATGCAGATGCGGGCCCAGCTGAGGCCGAAGCCAACTCAGCAGGTCAAGCTAGAGCAAGACATAGAGCTGGCAAGACGCGAAGGCGAGGCCGCGTATGCCCGCCGGTTCGCCAAGGTGCGCTGTCCCCCATGAATGCTAGCTGTGGAGAAGTTGATAGCTTGCTGCGGCCGCGAGCCCTTAGCTGCTGTGCTGTTTGCTGCGCTGCATGGCCATTCTGTGGCCTGCAGCATACCACATGGTTCTCAGACGGTCCTTACAGAATGGGGCATGCCCAATGCTGACACTGATGAGCCTTGCCCACCCAGGACGGTGGAGGGCGCGAGCCCGCGATGCACACCTTCTACAGCGACACGCATCCTTCTAGCAACGCAGGTAATGACATTGCATGGGCAAGGTATCAGGTGTCTTGTGATGCTTTAGTGTTGCTGGGTGTGATGGCATTACTGCACACATGGCACACATAGCAACATCCCCAAGGCAGCATATCATGTCACTTGTGCGGTCATGCAGTCAAAGCTGAACTCGTGGTGAGGTGTAGTTGTCGCCAGCAAATGTCAAGATGGCCGATGGGGCGGCATTGGAGCGCGGCCTTGTGCACCTGGCGCAGGCCCAGCGAAGGATCAATTCGCAGAAAGCTCAGCTGGCTCGCATCAAAGCGCACAAAGTACCAGACTGCCCTCTACAGGAGCTACAGGCAGCCAGTAACAAAATTTACGAGAGGTGGGCTGTACGCAAACGGGACCCATGCCGTTGTCTGCCAGTGAGGGCCTGCTGCTTGGCCAACGTCCACCATCAATACACCGTCGCGTTTGTGCTTGGAATTAGGCAAGCCCTCTGGCACCACAGGCATTACCTGGTGGCTTGCAGGCCTGCTGCTGCAAGTGAGGGGGTCGTGGACAAGCAGAACACCGCTCAGTGGCAGAGACATGACTGGCTTGATGGTCAAGACGCCAGGACGGTGCGGATGCTCAGGCTGTTGGGAATGCAATCGAGGACTGGGTTGCTTCCTCTTTGGCTGACACCCGTGTGGGAGGCCAGGACCAACATGCGCAGATGCAGGGCAGTGCAGCGTTGCGGACGAGCGCAATGAAAGCCGAAGCTGATAAGCAACTAGGGCTTAATTGGCACCAGCAACACAGGATGCATGAGCTCTACTGCGGGTTGGCAGACGTGGCGTCAACTCCATTTCATGGCACATATGCAGAGAACATTGCATGTGCGATCTTGATTTGAGCCGTGATCGATAGCCCTGCTCGTGAAGACATGGCACATCCGCAGCCACAAACTTGGGTTATCAGTGGCGACATCCACCATCAATCAAGGACCAGTGGCAGTGCTACTTGTTGTCCAACACTGCGCACAGCCATTACTGCCCCCGTCGCTGCAGACAGACGCCTGACTGGCCGCGGCGCCATCAGTGCAGTGGTCATTGCGGCTGCTCAAGCCGCCGGCCTACACGACTCAATCGTGCGCCTGCCTCAGCAGTACTGGACCATCATTGGAAGTGGGCAATCCGCGGCTGCTGGCGTCGCACAGCCGCCGGCGAACGCGGGAGGGTCTCAGGATGAGTCAGGCTCCGACGTGGAGCCCGTGCACATTCACGTGCCCAGCACTGCGGAGCGAAAGGCGCTAGCTCTAGCACGCAAGAACTACATCACGCTGCGTGCTGCGCAGAGGTGTCAGCGTGTGCATCCGCAGTGGCGCAGCAAGCATGCGCAGCGGCCGCTCGGGGCTGTGCCGAATTTCACCGAGGTGCATAGGGCTCTAGCGGAGAACAACGCTCGCACGCGCAAGCGCGCGGTAGCGAGGGGGATGACAGTGCCCATTGAGTATAGGTTCCAGCAGACATCGAAGGCCACTGCGGCGCACCGCTTGCGCAACGCTTGGCAGCGGCACGCCAGGCAGTCAGGGCTCAACGCCGCAGCCGGGGGCGATGTGCACCCGTGCATATATCAGGTGCGTGGCAATCCAGGCGTCAGGGCCCACCGTGGCAGTGCGTGCAGAGGTGCAGCCAGCTGGGCTGGCGTGGTGCATGTGATAAGCTCAACAGCCTTGCCATGGTGACCTGTGATGCAGGATCTGGTGGAGACGTCGAACACAGCTGCCAATCGGGCGCGCGCACGCTACATCAAGAGGAAGTGCGATAGGGGGTTATTTGCTGCGGGATGCAGCCATGTGAATAGCCCGCTGTTTGGTTTGGAGGGCAGGCATACACGTGCTCAGGGGAACTTGGTGCAGACGTGCACCAAGGCAATGGTGGCGGCGCAGAGAACAGGGCATAAGACGGAATTCAATGTGGCAGGTCGGGCTGAAAGGTCAGAGCGGAGACGGCATCAGCGGGAAGGAGTGAATGCCGTTTGGAGGTGGTTGGCAGTGGCAGAACCTGATGCTGGTGGCACCATGGATCTGCATGAACCAGGGAATATGCCTCAGGAGCCAAAGAATGGTGTTACTGATGGTCAGATGGGCGGAATGCATGCCGATGGCGCTAGTGGTGACGAGGCTAAGGGTCTGGATGGGCCCGTGGCGCAGGAGCCTCCGCTGGACACGTCCAAGACTGTGGCATCGCAGGCCCAGAGGATGTCGTCGGTCCCTGATGCTGAGATGCGCTATCGTGAAGGTGCCACACCACGTTCAACATCTGCAGAGCAGCTCTGTTCAGCTGATTATGAGACAGTTGCTTTGAAGGCAGCGGCTCCTCTGGCGCGAGCAGCGACACACTGTATGGCTACAAGCAGCACAGCTCAGGCCGAGCATGTCAGCTGTGATGACCTTGCAGAGCAATGCTTGCGACGTTTGTGAGAATGGTGGCTTGGTCGATCTAGCTAAGACATGTGCTGTCTAGACCACCTACATAACAGCCAGACCAAGGGGTCCCACCCCATTGGGCTGGAAAATCAGGAGTGAAGCATCTGCCTGAACATGAAGCAGCAACTTTCAAATCAAATCTAGCTGTGCATGTCAACTGCTCACAGCCCAGTTTGGTGCTGTTGCCGGGGAATGCTGTGCAGGGTTGAACGCTGGCAGAACAGTGTGGCCTACTCCACAAGTGCTGAGCCGCGGACGTGTGCAGCCAGGCTTGCCAGTGACACAGTTAATTGCATTATATCAGTGCGGCAAGTCACCATACATGAGATCCGTGCGAGAATCAACAAACACTTACTTACAGTGTACACTGGTATACATGTACGCAGTTCATACGCGTACAACATTGTAAATCAGGCCTACAGGCCCATCCTATACCGATATGTCTGTCAAAACGAATTGCCTGACATCGCGCATGGCTGCATGCAAGGGGGTGCTTGCACACTCAAAGCGATACTAATGTACTGCTTTCCATCACGTTGGCCCGCACATCCAGGCCGGCACCTCCTGCTTCTGGCACGATGACAGGCCGCTGGCCTGGTATGTGCACGCCAATCGCATGCATGAAAGCCACACCCTATAACTAGTAATGATCACGGTTCAGGCACCGAATGCGCCGCGGCCTTGGTGAACAACACGGCGTAGGCGTTGTGTTGCGTGCAGACGTTCTGAACACGATGCCGTCTCAAGGCACCGTTGTTATCTGTTCTTGCACTGCCAGAACCCGGGCTCAACCACGCCCCAGCAGTTGGGGTGGTGCCGCAAGCACAGCAAGCCAACAGCTGCCTCCTCCTGCTCACTGACATCTGTCAGCATTCGCAGGCTATCAGCGGGACTCATCTTCGCTTGCTCTTTGTCATTCCTGCCCACGTGTGGCTGTGCATGGCACAGGGGCTGCCTCTGCATCAGTGCTGGCGCGGTCACCGTGCCGGATGGCCCTGCCTCAGGCAGCCGACCAGCCACAGCACTCAGCTGATGCTTTTGCGGCAGGCCACCACCCAACGCCCCAGGGCCGCAATCAAGTGCGCCTGCCTGGGCAGCAGCACCACACTGCAGCATTGCAGCCGCGCCAGCCCTCTGCCGCTTCCCACCGCGCCCTGCACGGCGGCGTTCCGCCATGCATGCTCCGGATATGTCGCTGGACCCGCACACGGCAGACCCGCTGCCGCCTGAATCCCGGTTATCAGCTGGCTGCATCACAGCAGTGGCTGCGCTCTCCATGGCATGAGGGCTGGAACAGTCGGGCACTGCACCCAGCGCCGCGGCCAGCTGCACACTGCCTGGGACACCGGCGCCACTGCTGTTGCGCATGAGCTGTGCACGCGACACCTGCTTCTTGAACTCGGCCCACGCATGGTTGCAGACACCCAGCGCACCGCTGCTGTGAGTCCGCGCTGGCCCGCTGTGAGTCCGCGCTGGCTGCGCAAACACCGGGGGCTGTTCATATGGCACGCCCGGGGGCCACGCAGTGTCAGTGCTTTGCTGGGCCATGGTGAGCAGGTGTGCCCCAGCTCCATTCATCCAGGGGTCACCAGGGTGGCTGGGCATGCGCGTGTCAGGGGGGCAGGGTGCCTCGGCAGCGGGCCTCTCGTTCAAGCAGGCATACTTCGCATCACTGCGAGTTGCCTCAAGTGTGCCTACATCGACGCGCAAGCCCGAATGCTGGTGTGTGCCGCTGATGCTGCTGCTGTGGGAGCGCAGCATGCTAGCAGGCGAGGCGGAGGCGTAGGGGTATGCCTCCGGAAGTGCGGGAGCGGCACAGCGTGGGCCCCAGAACGCGTGCTGCTGCTTCAGCGCCGGAGGCTGGAGGGACGCATTTGCAGCTTTGCTCTGGCTTTCAAGAGCGGTGCTAGGCGGCTGTGGCGGGATGGCTTGAAGAGAACTGGCGGCGAGGGGCGGCAGTGGTGTATGTGCGGGTAGCTGGGGCGGTGCATGAGGGGCTGTGGCCGCAGCATGCGCGGCACGGGGAGATGGGATGTCAAGCTGAGGGGCGGAGTCTGTGCCGATGTAGTCTGTGCCGACAGCCTGCACTCGTGGGACGACGGAACCGACGCGGGCGCATCTTGGCAGGCCCATGTGGCGCTTGAAGTGCTTATTGAAGCACTTCTGCACGTCCTGCTCCGGCGTGAGCTGGCTCTGCCAGATTGAGCACCAGCAGGTTGTCTCGTAGTCCCAGTGGAAGGCAGGGCGCAGGTGCGTTGCTGTGTTCGCGAAGCCTGGATCTTCCTCTGGAGTGACAGGGTATCCGACCACGGCACTCTTGATCGGGCAGCCCTCCAGCTGCACAACGACTCCGACCCACCAGACACTAGGTGCCTCTGGGAGCCTGCATGTTTTGCACGCCATCAGATGAGAACCAAGAGAACAAATGTTTTGCATGCTAATGCCACTCTGGCCTTGGCCCAGGGGCTGGCAGCTGCTTAGCCGCAGTTGCAATGGTTGCAGATTGGACCCTGAAGATACTGACACAAAGGCGAGACGAGCATCTCAGAGAGATTGCGAGCACAATTGAACATGTACTCCGGGCCACAGTGCATGTGATTGGATGTCTTGATGCTTGCATTGGGCGTGAGCCAACATTGTGCGATGATCGGGAAGGCAGGTATGGGGTCAGTAGCCTGTGATGGCTGTGGAAGGCGGCGCACATGTGCTCAACCACCAAACCGGGTTCTAATCGGCAAAAGTCCGGGAAGGCCTCCACA
Source organism: Ulva mutabilis (assembly GCA_900538255.1). Taxonomy (NCBI): domain Eukaryota; kingdom Viridiplantae; phylum Chlorophyta; class Ulvophyceae; order Ulvales; family Ulvaceae; genus Ulva; species Ulva mutabilis. The sequence continues at coordinate 309,915 of UNSF01000085.1, forward strand.
GGGCATTGTGGCCGCAGAGCATCTGCTGGTATGTGTGACACCAACTGGCGGCGCTGACGCGCTTGCACGGCACGCTCCACCAGTTCTATATCGTACGTCCATTCAGATCTGCCATTTGCTGGCTTATGGCACCGGACCACCTTTGCGCCATGCCAGGAACCTGGACACATAGGAAGACTTCAGGACATGGTTGAAGGAGGTGAACATTCTTGAAGCCTCGGATGTCCTTTTTCGGACTGCCGTCCGGGTCCTGATGGGCACGACTACTCCGACATAGCTAGGCACACAGAGACATATGTAAGCGATGTTTGCATCCAAACTGTGCACTGTTGCGGACTCAGGCCCAGCCGACCTTGACGCAAACAAGAGGTCCGCTGCGGAGCGACATTTCCGTGCTGCCCCCGCGGAACCCAGGCGACCATTGCAATTGAAACAGTATGATCAGGTTCTAACCTTCGTATCCGTTCCCAAAGATAAAGTGGCCGACCACTTCGACATACGCCCCTGGACTGTAAGTACAGGGCAACACACACTCGTCTTCGTCGTCCACCGACACTGCCCGGACAATTGAATCTGAGTCTCTACCTCCCATTGCGGCGAAATGAAAGACAGTGAGAACGTTGCAGTCACATTTGTAGGAATATGTGGTACCTCGTCACGGCAAGTTCTGGATGTGGCGCATCAAAGGCCTAACCCAACAGTGTACCCCAACTATCGTACACAAACCCATTCTAAGGCTGGGCACTAGGTAGAACGACCGCGGTGCTGTGTTGCTTTGCGCGGCAGTAATTTCGCCAGCAGCGCTGCGTCGAAATATCGTGATATGCTTACGTACAGGCAGACTGGTGCCCAAAACTCCCGCCGCCCCCGCTGTGTACCACCAACCGTTAGAAGATTCTCTTCCCGAGCGCTGTGACATGGATGTGGACATGATAAGTAGCCTTACCACATCAGCCTAGAAGCTTGTAGACGTGTAATTATAAGCGGCGCCCCTGTTTATGCCTGCGTCCGTGTGCCAGCCTGAGGCGGCTGACGCAGTTCTTGAGTCCATATGTATGCATGCGCGTGCTCACACGCGGCGGCTAAATGTAGTCGAGCGCTGTCAATAGTATTGATTGGGCAATTGAGGACTATAGCTAATGGGCTCTGACAGTGATGCTGTATGATACTGATGGCCTGTGCCTGCTCGCTCGATCAATAGCCTACTCTACACCCAATACCTAAAACAGATACATGTCCACAATGGCCCGGGACGTGGATTCGCTTGTCCGTCTGATGTAGTTCCCACCATGTTTTCGAAGCCGCCGCATTGCTCAGCCGCGCTATCCCACAACGGCGGCTCAACTCACGACACATCACTCTAGATCTGTAACGTTCTCACTTATAACAGCGGACAGGTACACAACACCATGACTTCGTGTATGCTGCATTGGCAATTTCAACAGAAAATCGAGTGACCAAGCTCTTTCCGGGCGAAAGGTCGCAGCTGTGGTAGAATGTGTGCGGGTGACGCACTTGCGCATGCCGCGCGTGCGCCTCAAGTGCTGGACACATGATACCACCGTTTCAGAGTGCACAGCAGACGAGGTTGCCTAGGTCCTGCACTAGTTAACAACATACATCTGTAACGTATCTCCAGTTAGCAACATCGACATTTGCGTGTAGCACCGTTGGGGACATAGGCATGTGCTCACATCTGGCACGAGCTCGAGTGCAGTTCTCAGAGATTTGTGACCAATCAGATTGCTGTTTTCGGCGCACAGGTGTCACAGGTGCTACACATAAATGTCAATACTACTAGTGCCACCACATGCCGAGAGGGAGGCGCACTCATGTTCGGAATCGGAGTTGATCGACTCGACCGGGCACATGTCGGAGGTGCATACAGCTGGGCGTGTTACACGGAGATGAACGCAATAGCCCGGCAGCGAGGGCAACAGAAGGAAAGTAGACGGCCAAAACCCCCCGAAAGTAGACACCAGCAAAAAGCAATCACTGTCCCAGGCGAAAAGCCACAACGAACCGACACAGCCGACACAACCACAGCTGGGCGTGTATATAGCAGAGTTTCGTTAGCAAGTTTGTAAATGCATGCATGCACAGCCGTTCTGATCATTCGCATACAGTACGGAAATCTGGAAGCTTGCGAACCAGGTAGCGCGTGCGGAGGTGCATGCGGTGCGATCGTGAGGGCGCGTGCGGCTGGAGGCGCGTTCAGTCGTGCTTGCCTTCGAACATCTCCAGCTAGAGGACCCTCATTCGAAGTATACGTACCAACTCTGTATCAGCATATGTATAGCTACAGCACGTCGTATATGTAAGCCTCACAGCGTTTACGCCAAATTGGCCCACCTGGGTGGGCTAGTAGATGGGGTGGAGATACTGGGGGTGGGCCAACTCACAACTCCCCGGAAAATGCACAAAATAAATCAAACACAACGTAGTAATGCTTAGTGAAGTCTGTGTGGTCATTGTATGTGTATGTATTATCAGTTTGGTCGTTGTGTGGGCTGTTGTGAAAGCATTGCTGCTCATCTTTCCCACCGCCAGGGTGGGAGAGTTGTGAGGGTGGAGAAACGCTGGGTGAGCAGTACACATCTGATTGTGAAAACGAGTGCATTATTGGCAACCGCTACATAATCGGGGTTTCTTATGGTTCTTTGTGCACAAACAATCCACTGTGGACCTCGATAACTCGTGTTGACGCTATGTGGGGATTGGCTGGGTGCATCATTGCCCATCATAACGGTAGGCTACTGTGTACGGTGGGCGTTGCTGGGGTGAGCATCTAAGGAGCCAGTTGGAAACAGGCAATTAATGCTTGGAACCAAACGGTGCTGGGCTCAAACCGGCAGCTAGCTAAGTAATCATGATGTTGTGTGCCTTCGCAATCACATAATTAGAGTGTGTGAGAGCTGTGTATGCCGATACCACTCAAAGGCTGAGCAAGGTAGGTGGGTGGACGGTTGTTTCGCACAGGTGAGGCCTCGCGAGGCTGTCTGCATCCGATCGCTGTCGATAGTGTCCGCGGGACGCCGCAAGGCTTCTCATAAATGATTTAACTATCCACTCATTGCAAATTCATAGGGCTACAAGCGGCATTGTTTGTGGCGTTGCCAGTTGCTGCGCTGAAGAACTTCTGCGCTGCAAGTGCCCAACAAAGTGTCATCGACAAGTGTTCACTCGCTCACCGTACAAATAGTAGAAATTCTCGGCGGCAGTGAATGTATCGATCGCACGGTGCACCGTGGTCGCTGCTTGCAGTGGGAACCTGCGAAGCGTCAGTGCACCATGCCACTTAGTCTGAACTTGCGCGCAGTGCACGTTTCGGTCGGTCTGGTAGCAGGTCTACGCAGCAGCTCTAACATGCTTTGCCCAGATGATTCTTGTAAGGCTTGTGATCAAAATCAATCCTTGTATATCGCACGCGCAGTGTTGCTTCTTGAATACGGAGCAGTAGTTCCCTGTGCAGTTGCAGTGTCAGACTGACCTTCAAACGGCCACGATATGGAGGCATCCGCCGGCCAGCTCACTGTGAGCTCCAGCTGCGTGTGAATTATTTATAAAGTTGTCTGTTTTGATGCCTCCGGGCCTTCAGCCGCGTGCAGGTCTACCGCGTCACTACGAAGTCCGCCATGTGCGCAGTTGCACGGCATCCGACAGGGACAAGGTATGGCGCTGTAACACATAATTAGATTTGGGCTGGATTCAGGCTGAGCTGCTATTCGTGGAGCATGCAAACCTGTTGCAAACTTTCAGTGTCAGCGTGTTGTTGACCTCGATTACCCACGAGGTGTCGCAGCTAGATTGGCCGTCACTGTGAACGCCACTGCCGCTTTCAATAAATTCGTAACAATTTACGTCGCTTGTAGGATGCTGTGCAGCTCGACAGTCGTACAACAACAGTGTTCGTGGAGCCTGGCCAATGGCCACAGCCACATCATTCCATTCCTCGGTAACACACTTCATCCACAGTGGCACAGCCCGGGATATTAAGGTGAGCTCTTGCATTTGATGTGGCAGCTCATGAGCTGCTGGGGTGCTGTGCTTGGCATCGTCCTGCGCCAACGTGGTGCCCAACTCCACTCTTCAGAGCAACCTGTTGCTGTGCAGGTCATTCCTTTACCAGTGTTGTTACATGCAGCAATTTCAGCAGTTGTTAATTCAGCATCCGCCCATCAGGTGAGCTAAATCATCTGATGCAGCAGTCCATGAGTCGCTGTGCTCCTGTTCTTCACATATGTTGCACTAACTTGCTGGCCAGCAACGCTGCTCACATAGCACCTGCTGTTGTGCAGGTCACTACAATTTTACCAGCTCTGTTATAGGCAGCAGCAACAAGCTGGGGTCTGAGAGTCAGGTGAGCTCGCTTGGTTGGTTTGCCCTGATTGGTGTGTATCTTATGCTCTGACTTGGTAGCATGACTGAAAGCTTGTGTCTCAGTGGGGTGCAATGCAGGTGTATAGATTCTGTGGTACGTAGTACCTGGGCACAATTTTGACACACTTGAGCAACTGCAACAGCAAATTTTACAAGCGGTGTGTGCCTACTGCTGACTGTCTCGCCCACTTCAGCTTTGATGAGCTGTGAACCGTCTTTTCCTTGTTGCCAACTGCCAGGGCATGTGCTGGTCCAGGACCCGAGTGTGACCTTGAACAATTGTGCAGGTGCTGCTGGTGGTATTGGCTGACATCTGCATACGGGGTGTGGCCAGAGCATTCAGGAGTTCTGCTTTTGTTCTCCTCGAACTTAGCAGTTGTGTTGTGTGTCTATGGTTTTGTGATGGCATGGCAGCTGTGCTTAACCCAGGTAGTTAGCGGTCAGTGCATGGTACACACGGTGACAGAGTGTCATTGTAGCTTGAAGTACTGCTTATTCGTGCTCTACAGTGCTTTCTAGGCCCATGCAGTGCCCGGCGAATGTGCGATGATGTTGTTTGCCCACCATGTGCCAGGTCGCCCACCCCCAATATCAATACGCCCACGTTTGAGGCGGGGAGACTGTACGGGTGGTCGAACAAGGGTGGGCCAGGTCAGGCGCGCGCTGGTTCGCTAGCTCTTGCCGCAAATGCACCATTTGAGCATGCTCAACCTTCACTTACACATGTGCAAATGGTATGCAAAGCGTTCAGGACGTCAGCGCGTGCGTCCAGGCCATCGCATGACCTGCCGAGCGCCACCTTCGTGTCACATCGTTCAGTTGAAACATACCCGGCAAACATCAACACAATGGACGCTAATTAACCTCAGAGTTTATGTTAAGGCATACCGCGGCATGAATCTGGACTGAGGCCGTGTATTGTGCCAATTGTGTCGCATACAAGGTCACATGCTGGCAAGCCTGCATCAATATAACACATACGCAGCGTATAGTATCCCGCATTGCAAGTTAACGCCCCTTGTACTCGCTTTTGACCGACGCTGACCACTGCGGATGGCACGAGCCCTGGTAGTCCCAGATGCACAGCCGGGGCAGGCCTTGGCCCTCACTAGCGACTACCGCTGCTCGCAAAACACCGCTGGCCTCAAACAGTTACAGATATGCAAGATGTACACGGTTGGTATATCTGTGTTGGGCTGGTTTAGTCAACCATGCAGTGTAGCCCATCTCGCATGATGTGTTTGCACCGACTCGCCACCGAGAACCGGCCGCGTAGAGCGTTCATCGCAATGTATCACGCACAAACTATGCCATGCAAGCTATGTTCATAATAGAATGAAGTTGCACGAGCGTTTGATTGGGTGATCGGTCGGCAGCAGACCATCCGCTGGTACACCAGTGCACCGCATCAGCAGCTCGGCAGTCGTCCGGCGCAGGCTTTACTTGAACATACACCGGCAGGCTCGCCGCAGTGAGCAATATAAACTAATTTTATGTGCAATTGTCGGCGACTTCGCGTCAAATGGTGCTCCAAGCCGGCTCTGCAGCCATCACTGTGTGGTGATCACTGCACACTGAAACACTCACAGCTTCGTGCATACTTGTTGAATTTGATCCCGGACGATTGTATAACAATCGCAATAACCCATAATGTTACCGTAGACCATTAGATCGCAAAAGCCTTCAGGTGATGGTTTCCACGATCTGAGCCAACAAGCTCAAGCCCACCCCACTCGCCCACCCTTGGTGGGCTGTCTTGGCGTAGACGCAGCCGTAGACAGCCCTGCAGCTGTATGTACTGTTACATCGAGGGGCTCCGATCCAGTGCACCAAGCGAATGTACGACTAGATTCTAGACTCATGAGTGATCACTTGCTACCCAGCAGATGCGAGCCGGCCAGGCGATCACCTGGCACGAACTGCGCACCCGTGAGCCGTGCTACCCTGGACATGGTCTTTCTGACCACAAACCAAATCATGATGTGCATGTATATATATTCTCGATAGTCGATCGCGAGCACGCGTGCAGACGAGAAGCGCTTCGTGTGCATGCATATGGTTTCGCATGTTGGGTTATCTTCGACTCTGTGCGTAGTGCCCCGGGATCCACGATGGGAGCACTCAGTTGCGTGACAGAACTGTCTTCGCGCATTCGACAGCGCTGCCTGCGTTTAAAACGCGTTTGTGGATTTCGAATGTCGCAGTATTGATGTCACCTGTACTACGTGTAGCCTCGTTATCCAGTCCGCGGACGTCCGTAGAGCGCTTTATTTTGCCACACGTGCATCGTTTGAAAGGCCACAAGTTGTAAAATACATTCAGCCTTGCCGATACGATTTTTTTTTTATTCAGACCAGGTCGCGCGTTTCTGAATTCATGAAACTCATTCGCGTCGACGCGACCCATGTGCTCCGCAGCGCTGCGCACCTTCAACGTTGACGCACACCATGGCTGCGAGAATGCCGGAACCCGAGACCTTTTAGTCGGTCGCAGCAGCAACATAATATCCGGTTTTAAGTTGAACCTGGTCAGGAGGCGTGCGCACATGCGATAATATATATTATATGGATCGAATTCAATGCGCGGGACCTCGAGCTCGTGAACGCAAAAAGATCACACGTGTACAGCTAGTGTTACACGGAGATGAAAGCAACAGCCCAGCAGCGAGGGCGACAGCAGGAAAGCAGACGGCCAAAACCCCCCGAAGGCAGAGAGCAACAAGCAGCAACTGTCAGGCGAAAAGTCGAAACGAACCGACACAATTGCTGAGTCCTAGATCTATCACTGTGTAACACAACCAACAACCACACCCACGCATCACCCACACACACGCGCACTCCCGCACCCCACCATCGCGGCACCCACGCCACAGCCCCACACAGCAACCACCTGCCACACCGCGGACTACCGCTCACCCCAGCAAACCCGGCCACCACCAACCCCCCCACAGCAGCACCCCCACTACAGCCGGCCCCACTCGAGCACTCCATCACGGGCCCCCCGCCCATGAGAGCCCAGGGGCTCGCGACCCCCACAGTGCAGGGCATACCAGCCCTCCTCCTCCGGCTGCCCGGCAAGGACCTGAGGGCGGGGCGTGAAGGACACTGGCTGTCGTAATTCAGTAGACCGAAGCCCTAAGGGCATTGTGGGAGCTAAGCATTGCTGTAGCTATGCGCAGGGAGTTGTGCTGTCACATACCTGTGCTGGTATACAGGCTCTGCTGTGACAGCTCGCTCTCTGTTTGTGGAAATATAGCACGTGAGTCTTAGCAGAGGAAGAGTGATTACAATACGATATGCAGAGCCTGTCTAAGCGTTCAATCAACGTCTCATACGGATACGGTCAGAATCAATGTCTGCTGGCACGCAATCTGAATGCATTGCTCGTGCATATGGTCAGCCATCGGTGAATGGCTCCCATAGCCACTCCGGAACAGCACCGTGCATCCACTCCATGCATGGTCTCCGTAGTCCTGTGCATGGCTGGATCACGACACTCCCCCTAGACTAGGCTTGTACTACCGCAAGCTGTAGTCTATCTCTGAACTTTGCTAGTGCTGGTTCCGCCAACACCTTTGTGTAAACATATCAGCTAGCATGTCTACCGTGCTAACCCAGCTGATAGTCAACCCTTCGAGTTCTACGAACTCACACACTCTCAGGTCCCTTACCCTGATGTGCTTGGAGCGGTCACTAGAGATGGGGTTCACTGCTAGCAAGTTGGCACTCTTGTTGTCACCCCACAGAGTTGGCTTCACAGCCGACAACCCAAGATCAGTGCACAACTGCTTAGCCCACATCACCTCATTGGCTGCTGAGCTCATCGCAATAAGCTCTGCCTCAGTCGTGTCACCAGCCACAATAGTCTGCCTCTTCGAACGCCAGAACACACAGTTCCCATGCATCCGGACTGTCACTCCTGACACACTCTTCAAGCAAGCATCATTGGCGAAGTCAGCATCCGTAAATGCTTCCAACACCTCACTTCCCCCATTGGAGCCACTAAAAGTCAAGCCAAGATCTATGGTCCCTCGCAGGTACCTCAGTACATGCTGGACAGCAGCCCAATGACACTTCGCACTCCCAGCCATATGCCTGGCCAAGACATTAGCCGGAAAGGAAATATCAGGACGCGACACAGCAGCCACATACTAGATGCTTCCTACGGCTTGCATAAACCTCTTATTCTCTGCGACAGTAGCCTTTTCCTGGCTAGGATCCTCCTTCAGACTAAACACTTGCTGCTTTGGTACCAACGGCGTTGGTGCCTTTCTGCACTCCCTCATACTGAACCCTCCAGCATGTCCCTGATGTTCTTTCTGTGCGTGATGGTGATAGTGCGAGCAGACCGGTCACGTATGACCTCCATACCCAGCACATATCCCAGCTCCCCCAGGTCTCGACCCTCAAATGCCTCAAGGATCTTGCTGATGGCATCATCCATCTGCTCCTTACGGCCAAAGATCAACAGATCATCGACCCATAGGAAAATAAGACATCATCCTACTTTGCAAATGAACATCGCAGGGTCACTGGCTGATCTCACAAAGCCCATTCTCAGCAAGAGCTCTGCAAGCGCTTTATGCCACTCCCTGGCAGCTTGCTTCAGACCATATAACGCCTTTTTCAGGCGCCACACCATACCAGACCCATCATCCAGTACACGAGGTTGTGCCACGTACACTTCCTCCTCCAGAACGCCATTCAGGAAAGCACATTTTATGTCTATGTGTCTCGTCTCCAGATCCTCCACATCACAGACAGACAGTTGTGTGCGCGTGGCCTGCGTGGTACTGCGTGGTGTGTGCGTGTCTGCTTTCGCGCTGGCGATAGTTCGTTCTGGCATTTGCTCGTGCGGCGCATGACCTTGGTGCTTGCGGTGGCCGGTCTGTCTGTTTGCTGTCTGTTTGCTTGTTGCCTGGTCTGTTGCCTCGGCGCTGCTGAGTCCTAGATCTATCACTGTGTAACACATCACAGACAGACAACAGAGCCCTGAAAGTAGCATAGCTCCCCACAGGCGCCCAAGTCTCAAAGAAATCTACGCCCTCCACTTGCGTAAACCCCCTGGCTACATATCTAGCCTTGGATCGCTCAATCTCTCCCTGTGCTCCTCGCTTAATCTTAAGCACCCACTTGCCTGTCACAGGCTTCACTCCTTCTGGGCACCAGACTAGTTCGAACACATCATGTTCCCTTAAGGAGGTCAACTCATAAAGGATTGCTAATCTCCACTGCTCACGATGGCAGCCACTCATGGCCTGCTTCATCGTTGGATCGTCCAGCATAGCCTTGACCTTCTTCCTCGCAGCAGCTGCACGCCGGGACTCACTGCGGCTAGCAGTCTTGCCACTGCTCGGAGTCACCTCCTGCCCCGTCGTCTTTTCTGCATCAGGAGTCACACTGTTAGCTGCAGCCGACACTCCATCCGACAAGTCACCGATGTCACTCTCCATATGGACGACTGTGGAGCTCCCAGCATCATCATGCTCACATGCATCATCCAGGGAAATGCGCTCAACAGCTGCATCATCTCTCTCATTCACTCCCACAGCATGAACCGCAGGTCTTAAGGTTTTGCGAATCAAGTTGAAAGGTTTTGGAACCCATCGAACCCTCACCTCTGGTGGCGGATCCAGATGTTCTCCGCTGCCTCCTGCGGCACTTGGTGCTAACTCTCCCCTGAGCCAGCTCTGCCTGCCTCTACTCCACTAGGCACATACCGTAGCCTGCCTTGCCTCTGACGATCATCACGCTGTGGCACATGCCGTGGCTTACCGTGCTCCCAGCGCGCTGTACGTCCTGACACCGCTGACCCTTGCCTTCGGTTGTACCTCCCGTGGCTATCAGATTTCGCAGGTGGGGATGGCTCACTCGGCTCCCTGCCCATCGACCGTTGGACCCGCTGCGGTGAACGCGAGCGCGATCTGGACTGAGATTCTGAGGGCTCAGACTTCTCTAAGGATGACTCAGCCAACGAAGGCGCATCATGAGCAGCCTCTGGCTGTTCCTGCCCCTCAGACACATCATTATCACTACCCTGTGGCTCAGTGCGGCGTCCGCCCATGTCCAGCACTGCTCTATCCCGCGTAGGGATCACATCTCTCGGTCTTGTCTCAGCATTGTGCGGACCGGACGGTTGCTGAGCCGCATCGTACTCCCAGTGTGGTACCCTATTCACACAATCCTCGGCTGTATAAGCGCAACGCGCTGTCACCACTGCCTCACTGATCTCAGGCGTGTGCCACCACTCATGCCTGGCTATCAGCTCAGAGCCTAAAACACGTGGTGAAAACGGCGGCTGTTGAGATTGCAGTACTATACCACTAGACTGCAATCACTTAGTACGTCGCGACGTGCTAAGTGATTGCAGTCTAGTGGTATAGTACTGCAATCTCAACAGCGGCTCACCCTCAGGCAACTCATCATCCGGCACAAAGCGCCGATGCAACTGCCTGCCTGGTTCCCAGTGTGTGTGCCCCAGCGCTGGATGCTCCCCCTCAGTCCAACCACATTTCTGCCCCTCTCTGGCATCATGTGATCACGACTGGCTGGTGGTCGCACTGCCCTAACACTAGTTGACTTCAACCATTTCTGCATGTTGGGCAAGAAACCAACGTCGGGTACTACACGAGTATGCTCATCGGGCATGATCTCAAATTCTCCCAGCTCATAGTTTACCAACACGACCGGATCCACAGTAGCTTGCTCCGACATGTGAAAACGTTTCGCAAACTCTCTCAGCAGAGCTGGTGGAGAAGCTGTATGCCTATACATACGTACTGCTCCCCCATTCCCTCGCTTCACGTAAGCTCTGTCCATATGAGGACCTGCACCCGGTTCCATATAGAAACCGAGCACTAGTACTCCTCTCTCGTCCAGGTGCCTGAAATCCTCTCTCCGGGCACACACATACATCGGACACCCGAAAGGCTTCACCTGGGCCACCACCAGATGGAATATGTTCTCATTCACATTCCTGAACCATAACAGATACGGTACTATCTGCCTGACATCCACATTCTTCACACACTGAGCGACAAACTTCCCATCGCCCCTGGCCATACCCGCATCAGCCAGAGCCTGCAGACTCATCCTCTGAGCCTGAGCTCTCCTGGTCTGCAATTGCGTGGCTCTCACGGCCTCATTCGTTGACCACGGTTCATGACTGGACTGCGCATGTCTCTCCTCCAATTTCTGCTTGGCCTCCTTCCGCCTAACACCCTCTAGAGCTGTGCTAGGCGTCAGGTTATGTGCATGGTGCACACACATATACGCCTCTGGCCACAGAAATGCAGGCACAGCCGCTTGCAGCAGGCTTGCTCTCACACTCCTGTTCAGCACCCCATTATTTCTCTCCACCATTCCATTGGACTCATGCTGGCACGTGGCAGTGTACGTGTGCTCGATGCCACGCCACGCGAGGTACTGAGTCAGCCGGTTAGAGCTGAACTCACCACCCTGGTCAGTGTGCAGCCTCCGCACCCCAATCTCTCTATCATATACGATCTGAGTGCGGATTCGCTCAATCAGCATGCATATCATTTCCGCAGCCCCACTCTTGGACTTCAGCGGAATCGCATGGGAATACCGGGAGTACTCATCCACCACTACCAGGATGTAGTTCATGCCCCCGATTCCCACTGGCTTGATCTGCCCTGCTAGGTCAGCATGCAGCACTTCTCCAGCATAGGTGGCATTCTCAGTCACCTTGCCCCCGTGCTGTGCCCTATCGTCACTTCTCTGTTCAGCCACGTGGCAACCATGACACTGAAGCGCTACCCCCGTAGGTTTCAGCATCTTCAGGTCATACAGGTGTGGGTTGTCTCTCATCAACTGGAGTACCCGATTGCCAGCATGGTGAAAAGCGATATGCACTAGGAATGATGGGTCAACCTGGAAGGAAGATCCCTGTTCGTCTGGTACACCGGTCACTGCAGCAACTTGCTGCTGCTCTCGCACCCATTTCCCATTTCTATGGAACAGGTTATTCGCACTTGTCCAGGCTGCTCCCCTGTCAACCGGTCGCATTTGCCATATGGGCCTGCCTTTCCCACAGAACCATGTCAGAGTGGGCTTTCCATCCTCATCCTCACCCTGCTCACAGTTCCTATGGAACCCATAGCTCTGGTCATGAAAACCAGGCATCACTACCCTGTTCGCATGCTTGCCAGTATGCGAGTGAATCTCAGACTTCTTCAACTCCTTTGTGGAAAGGATATTGATAGGACTAGCTGGCACCCAGTAGACATTTGTCAGCTCTATATCTACTGGCATGATAGTGCCCTACTCATTCACATATTCTCCCAGGTTGGCTCTGATCGTGCCCACACCATACATGTCCAGCCTGCCTTGGTCAAGGGGCTGACACTGTAACATATCCGGCGGTTTGATTTCGCAAAACATATCGTAATCGAAACGTATGTTTATGTCTGAGCCACTGTCTATCAGGAATGTGTATGGCATGTTGGGAGATGGCCCATCAGCACAATCAGCTCGCAGCTTATCTAGGTCAACTACAGCCACCTGAGGGCCACCGCGGCCTCTGTCACGGCCTCGCCCTGCAGCTGCTTGCTTCTGCAGGAATTGCCTGACCTCTGCGGAGAGCGATGGACAATCCTTTTGCACATGTCCAGACTTATCACAGTTGAAGCATTTTCTCTTTTCTGCTCCCCCTGCTGCCCCTGCTCCCACTGCTGCTACCTGTGGGGGTGAACCTTGGCGACCACCGTAGCGTCCACCTCGGTACCCTCGTCCCCCATGGCGCTGCTGTCCACCGCGATCATCCCGTGGGAATCGCGATGGACCCTGCTTGCTGTTTGTCTGGGCATGTGTTACACAGTGATAGATCTAGGACTCAGCAGCGCCGAGGCAACAGACCAGGCAACAAGCAAACAGACAGACCGGCCGCCGCAAGCACTAAGGCCACGCGCCGCACGAGCAAATGCCAGAACAAACAAACGCCATCGCGAAAGCAGACACGCACACACCACGCAGTACCACGCATGCCACGCGTACACCAAACACACAGCCAGCACTCGCCGGGCCCACAAGCGGTCGTCGACGCGACACTAGCAGTCTGCACGGGCGCGACAGCGCGCGCTACGGCCATGTCCGAGGCCGCGAAGCACCGGTCCCAGGAGCCGTAGCCTCCGCCAGCCCGGCGGCGGCCCGAGCGGTGTCCGGGGAGGGGCGCAGAGGAGAAACGGCGGACGTGCGCTGCGAGGAGAAAAGAGGGAGGGAGAAAAGAGGGAGGGACCGGGTGCGGGGGGGGGGGGGGGGGGGGGGGGGGGGCTGCAGGGGGAAATGGATGGTGGGGGGGGGCTCGCGGGGAGGCGGGGGGGGGGGGGGGGGGGGCACGCAAGCCTATGCGCGATGGCCTGTCAACGCCGGCAGGCCGTCTGTGGGGACAGGAAGGCCCGGCAGCAGCGCCCGTCCCATCAGTCTAGCACGGAGGGGCGCGGCCGCGCGGGCTTGGCGCGCCAGCGCGCGGCACAATGTCGTGGACAGGTCGCGCATGGCATTGAGCAGGAAAGTACGCTTTGACACCGCGCCGTGTCCCGCGGCAACCTCCGCGACCGTCTGGAGGAAGCGGTACGCGTCCCGTGCCAACCCTGCCGTACGTCTCATGTACGAGCGGGATGAACTGGGCGGCACCTGTGACGGCGCCATCTGGGCATGTGTCAACAGCGTAGACACTATCTGCTGCACTGGCATGGCCTGCAGCATGGGCTGCAACAGGCTGTACTCCCTGTCTACTGCCAGCAACCGTGCTCTGTATAACTGATCAAATACAGTCTCACCCAGTCCCCTCATCTGATTCACTATGCCCACCACCTCATTCACATGCTTCTCCAGCGGCTTGCCAGGCTGCTGGGCACTGCTGAGTTGGTGATACAGCTTCTGTATCTCCACTTCCACTGATGGCATATACTTAGCATGCAGCAACGACCAGACCTCATGGACGAAACTACAGTCTGCCACGAAGTCTCTATCCTCCTTTGGCAACGTGGTAAACAACCAGTGCATGACTTACCCATGAGCCTGACTGCTCTGAGCAAGTGGATCATTGACTAGCAGGCTACTCTCACCCACCATCTTCGCCCAGCTCTCTACCTCCTTCTTAAATATTCGGAAGTTATCATTCTTGTAGTGCCACACCGGGAACTTGTTCTTCTCTACTAGAGATTTCCCCGGTGCTGGCCTGGGCATGGCAAGCGACAGCGCTTGCGCTAGCGTGCATACATCAATAGATCCAGCCGTAGCTGGTACTCCTGACGATATCGCAGCCTGCGAAGGCTGCGGTATTGGAGGCGGTATCTGTTGGGTTGTCCACGCAGCTGGCGCTGCGAGGTGTGCTGGTTGTGCTCCCTGCGCCGCGGCCTGAGCTCCTGCTTCCCCCGTAGGATCAGCATTTCCCGGCAATGCGGCCTGCAGAGGACCTGCATGGGGATACCTGTAGGTCCCAACGCGCTGTTCTTCCCCATAGGTCACGAACTGGTCCTCCGAGGCCTGCTCGCGGCGCGCTGTGGAGCGTGTGTGGTGGCGAGGACGAACTTCTTCTCCATCCTCACCGTCAGAGCCGATAGATCCTTGGCGAGATGCCAGTGGAACTTCACAGCGTGGTGGCATCCTGCAACACGACCATTGAGCGTCGCGGGACACGCAGACCCGTAGGCCTTTCTGCGAGACCAGTACCCTAGCAGCATGCAGTCCAGCCGTAGCGTTATGCATCTGCGTACTCTAGTCTCTCTACGGACTCTACAACTAAACGCTAGAGCGGTGTGAATCGCTCACTGGGACGCTCAGCCATAGCCGTAGACCCCTGGACTCTCTCGCAAGCGAACAGACATTGCTAGAATACCGACAATCATCACCGATACCATGTTGTAATTCAGTAAACCGAAGCCCTTAGGCACTCTGGGTTCTAAGCACTGCCGTAGCTGTGCGCAGGGGGTCGCGCTGTCACATACCTGGCTGGTGTACAGGCTCCGCTGTGACAGTGCGCTCTCAGTGTTGGATTAAAGCACGTGAGACTTTAGCAGAAGAAGAGTGATTACACTTTGGTCAGTAGAGCCTATATAAGCGTTCAATCAACGTCTCATACGGATACGATCAGAATCATTGTCTGCTGCACGCAATCTGCATGCATTGCTCGTGCTTATGGTAAGCCATCGGTGCATGGCGTCCCATAGCCACTCCAGAACAGCACCGTGCATCCACTCCATGCATGGTCTCCGTAGTCCTGTGCATGGCTGGATCACGACATGGCCCTCAGACCCAGATATATGCCTTGGCTCATCATATCTGTCGCGGTCATCACGCCCTGACACCGTGGACCCGCGGTGACTTCGGCCGCCGCCGTGACCGTCAGCTCGCACAGGTGGGGGTGGCTCACTCAGCTCCTTGCCCATCGACCGCTGGACTGGCTCCGCTGAGCGCGAGCGGGATCTAGACTCAGACTCAGAGTCATCCTCACCTCCATCACTAGACTCACTATCACTCACTTCCTCATCAGTTGGAAGTGGATAGATATCACAGTCCCCTATGTGCAGCACAGCTCTATACCTCGTAGGGATCGTCTCTGCAGGCCTAAACTCGTGGTGTAGAGGCCCAGACGGCTGGCTTGCTGCATCATAGTCCCAGTGTGCCACTGCCGCAGCACTGTCAGCCGCTGCATGATCACAGCGCGCTGCAACCACTGCCTCACTGATCTCCGGTGTGTGCCAGCGCTCATGTCGCGCCAGCAGCTCTGCACCCAACACTCTAGGAGAGAACTCAGGCTCACCCTCAGGTAGCTCGTCTTGTGGTTTGAAACGCCTATGCAGCGTTCTTCCTGGTTCCCAGTGTTGATGGCCCAGACCCGGATGCTCCCCCTCAGCCCAATCCACATTTCTGCCCCTCTCTGGCATCATGTGTTCACGACTGGCTGGTGGACGCACTGCCCGCACACTGGTGCTCTTCACCCACTTCTTCATGTTGGGCAAGAACTCAGCCTCTGGCGCTACACTGGTATACTGATCGGGTAGGATCTCAAAATCACCCTGCTCATAGTTCTCTAGCACAACTGGGTCCGCCGTAGCCTCCCCAGCCATGTGAAATCGCTGCGCGAAATCCTTCACTAGAGCAGGTGGAGCAGCCGTGTGCCTGTACATCCGCACTGCTCCCCCATTCCCACGCTTCACGTAAACCCTGTCCATGTGAGGACCTCCACCCGGTCCCATATAGGCACCGAGGATTCCTCGCGCTTCCAGGTGCCTGAAGTGCTCGCTCCGCGGATACACATACATTGGACACCCGAAAGGCTTCACCTGTGCCACCACGAGACGGAAGTCATCTTCTCTGACCTTCCTAAACCACAACAAGTATGGCACAATCTCTCTGACATTCACATTTCGCATATGCTGTGCCACAAATGCCAATTCTCTCCTGGCAATCAGTTTCTCACACAGCTCGTTCAGACTCAGCGCATGCACTGCAGCCTTCCGGACTCTCAGCTGCTTAGCCCGCTGCTGCTCATTCGTGGACCATGGCTCAGAGCTGGTGGCAGCAAGCCTGTCCTCCAGCTTCTACTTTGCCTCCTTCCGCCGTACACCTTCCAGTGCTGTGCTCGGCGTCAGGTTGTGTGCATGGTTCACGCACATGTATGCATCAGGCCACAGGAATGCAGGCACCGCTGCCTGCAGCAGACTGGCCCGCACTGACGTGTTCAGCACACCAATCTTTCGTTCTACCAACCCATTTGACTCATGTTGGGCGGTGTCAGTGAACGTGTACACTATCCCTCGCCACTCAAGGTACTGAGCCAGCTGACTCGAGCTGAACTCACCTCCTTGGTCCATGTGCAGCCTCCGCACCCCAACCTCCTTGTCATAGACAATCTGAGTGCGGATGCGTTATATCAGAAGGCATAGCATTTCCGCAGCACCGCTTTTTGACTTCAGCGGGATCACATGGGAGTACCTGCTGTACTCATCGATCACTACTACCAGGATGTAGTTCATTCCTCCTATGCCTACTGGCTTAATCTGTCCAGCCAGATCCGCATGCAGCACTTCTCCAGCATACGTGGCATTCTCTGTCACTTTGCCCCCGTGCTGTGCCCTGTCACCACTTCTCTGTTCCGCCACATGGCAACCATGACACTCAAGTGCTACTCCCGTAGGTTTGGGCAGCTTGAGGTCATACAGGTCTGGATTATCTCTCATCAGTTTGGGAATCCGGTTGCCTGCATGGTGAAACGTATTCGGCGGGAACAGGATGCACGTGAACACGGTGTCGAAGTGAGCGTTACAACACTGTGACGTGCTGAATATGTAGTCTCGGGCAGTGAGGCATGCCCGAGCTAGCGCTGAGTTCTGCATGGCAGTCACACCAATGCATGGAATCCTAAGAAAATGAGATATGCACCAGAAACGATGGGTCGAGCTGGTAACCGATCTCTGACCAATGGGTACACCGTCTACTGCAGCGACTTGCGCCTGCTCACCATGTCGTGATCCAGCCATGCACAGAATTACGGTGACCATGCATGGTGGCATACACAGGACTACGGTGACCATGTATGCGTGGATGCACGGTGCTGATCCGGAGTGGCTATGGGGCAGCCATGCACCGATGGCTGACCATATGCACGAGCAATGCATGCAGATTGCGTGCCAGCAAATTATGATTCTGATTGTATCCGTATGAATCGTTTAGAGAACGCTTATATGGGCTCTACTGATCATAGTGTAATCACTCTTCTCGTCTGTCAAAGTCTCACGTGTATTCACCTCCAACTGCAGGCACAGGCGCTGTCACGGACAGATACCTAGACAGCAAGGTATGTGACAGCACCAACCCCTGCGCATGACTACGGCATGCACAGGACCCCACAGGCCCTAGGCCGCGGTCCACTGAATGACAACATGGTATCGGTGAGATTGTGGGTGTTCTTGTGATGTCTATTAGTTTGCGATAGAGTCCAGGGGGAACCTGCGGTTACAGCTGCGCGTTCCGATGAGCGTGTCACACCGCTCTAGTGCATAGCCGACCGTAGAGAGATTAGATAAAGCTAATGCAGAATGCTACGGCGGAGCTGCATTATGCTTATGTGCTGGTCTTGCAGAGGCCTACGGGTCTGCGTTTCCTGCGACATACGGTGGTCATGTTGCAGGACACCACCACTCCGAGACGATTCAATGGCATCTCGCCAAGGATCTATCGGTTCTGACGGTGTGGAGGGAGCAGTTAGCCCTCCGCACCATCGCACTCGCTCCACAGTGCGCCGCGAGCAGGCCGCGGAGGGTCAGTTCATGCCCCACGGGGAAGGACAAGACGCTGGGACCTACGGGTATCTCAGCGTTAACCCTCTGCAGGCCGCCATGCCGAGCAACGCTGATCCTACGGAGAATGCGGGTGCTCAGGCAGCGGTGCACGGAGCGCAGGAAGTACCACACGTTGCCCAGACAGCATGAGCAGCGCAGCAGATACCACCTCCGATACCGCAGCCTTCGCAGGCTGCGATGTCATCCGGAGCGGCAGCAACAGCGGGGTCGATCGATGTTGCAACTCTCGCGAGCGCGCTATCGCTCGTAATGCCTAAGTCTGTGCCGGGAAAGTCTCTAGTTGAGAAGCATAAGTTCCCGGTATGGAACCATAAGTATGATCACTTTCGGGTGTTCAAGAAAGAGGTAGAGAGTTGGGCAAACATGGTGGGAGAGAATAGCTTGCTGGTGAATGATCCACTGGCACAGAATAGCCAGGCTCATGAGTCGGTGAAGCATTGGCTATTCATAACATTACCAAAGGAGGATAGGGATTTTGTGTCCGACTGTTGCTTTGTCCATGAGATATGGTCACTGCTGCATGCCAAGTACATGCCTTCTGTTGAGGTAGAGATACAGAAGCTGTACCAACAGCTCAGTGATGCTAGACAAGCGGGAAAGCCACTAGAGAAACATGTCAACGAGGTAGTTGGTATAGTGAACCAGATGAGGGGTCTGGGAGAGTCTGTGCCTGACCAGCTGTACCGCTCTAGGCTGCTGGCAGTAGACAGAGAATATGCACTGCTGCAGCCGATGCTGCAGCAACTGCCAGTGCAGCAGATAGTGTCCACGCTGCCAACGCATGCTCAGACTAACAGCCAACCTGCCCCATCGCGATTCCCACGGGATGATCGCGGTGGTCAGCAGCGTTTTGGGGGACGAGGGTATCGTGGTGGACGCCACGGTGGTCGCCATGGTATACCCCTACAGGTTGCTGCAGTGGGAGCAGGGGGAGCAGAAAAACGCAAGTGCTTCAACTGTGATAAGCCTGGCCATCTGCAGAAAGATTGCCCCTTGCTCTCCGCAGAGGTCAAGCAGTTCCTGCAGAAGCAAGCAGCTGCAGGGCGAGGCCGTCGCAGAGGCCGCGGGGGCCCTCAGGTGGCTGTGGTTGGCCTAGAGGGACTGCGAGCTGACTGTGCTGATGGGCCATCGCCCAACATGCCATACACGTTTCTGGTGGATAGCGGGTCTGATCTGAACATTCGCTTTGATTATAGCATGTTCAGTGAGATCAAGCCACCGGATATCACAGAGTGCCAGCCTTTAGACCAGGGCAGGCTCAAGATATATGGCATGGGCACTATCAGGGCGAATGTGGGGAAGTACGTAACAGTACAGGGCGAGCTGGTGCCTGTGGACATTGAGCTAGATCATGTTTACTGGGTGCCAGCCAGCCCGGTAAACATCCTATCAACGACTGTGCTGAAGCGGTCGAATTGGCATTTGTGGCACAGCATATGAGAAATGTGAATGTCAGAGAGATTGTGCCATACTTGTTGTGGTTTAGTAAGGTCAGAGAAGATGACTTCCGTCTCGTGGTGGCACAGGTGAAGCCTTTCGGGTGTCCAATGTATGTGTATCCGCGGAGCGAGCACTTCAGGCACCTGGAAGCGCGAGGAATCCTCGGTGCCTATATGGGACCGGGTGGAGGTCCTCACATGGACAGGGTTTACGTGAAGCGTGGGAATGGGGGAGCAGTGCGGATGTACAGTCACACGGCTGCTCCACCTGCTCTAGTGAAGGATTTCGCGCAGCGATTTCACATGGCTGGGGAGGCTACGGCGGACCCAGTTGTGCTAGAGAACTATGAGCAGGGTGATTTTGAGATCCTACCCGATCAGTATACCAGTGTAGCGCCAGAGGCTGAGTTCTTGCCCAACATGAAGAAGTGGGTGAAGAGCACCAGTGTGCGGGCAGTGCGTCCACCGGCCAGTCGTGAACACATGATGCCAGAGAGGGGCAGAAATGTGGATTGGGCTGAGGGGGAGCATCCGGGTCTGGGCCATCAACACTGGGAACCAGGAAGAACGCTGCATAGGCGTTTCAAACCACGAGACGAGCTACCTGAGGGTGAGCCTGAGTTCTCTCCTAGAGTGTTGGGTGCAGAGCTGCTGGCGCGACATGAGCGCTGGCACACACCGGAGATCAGTGAGGCAGTGGTTGCAGCGCGCTGTGATCATGCAGCGGCTGACAGTGCTGCGGCAGTGGCACACTGGGACTATGATGCAGCAAGCCAGCCGTCTGGGCCTCTACACCACGAGTTTAGGCCTGCAGAGACGATCCCTACGAGGTATAGAGCTGTGCTGCACATAGGGGACTGTGATATCTATCCACTTCCAACTGATGAGGAAGTGAGTGATAGTGAGTCTAGTGATGGAGGTGAGGATGACTCTGAGTCTGAGTGTAGATCCCGCTCGCGCTCAGCGGAGCCAGTCCAGCGGTCGATGGGCAAGGAGCTGAGTGAGCCACCCCCACCTGTGCGAGCTGATGGTCACGGCGGCGGCCGAAGTCACCGCGGGTCCACGGTGTCAGGGCGTGATGACCGCGGCAGATATGATGAGCCAAGGCATATATCTGGGTCTGAGGGCCAGGGGCAAGGCGAGCTACGGCATGTGCCTAGCGGAATAGCGACAGGAGGTGATGGCTCAGGGGGAGAGTCACCACCAAGTGCCGCGAGGGGCAGCGGAGAACGTCTGGATCCGCCACATGAGGTGAGGGTTCGATGGGTTCCAAAGCCTTTTCACTTGATTCGCAAAGTCTTGAGACCTGCTGTCCATGCTGTGGGAGCAATTGTGAGTGATGCTGCTGTTGAGCGCATTTCTCCGGAGGAAGCACGTGAGCATGATGCTGCGAGCTCCACAGTATTCAATGATGAGAATGACGTCGGTGACTGGGCTGAAGGAGTGTCTGCGACGGCTGAGAGTGTGCCTCCTGATGCAGAAACGACGACGGGGCAGAAGGTGACTCCAAACGGTGGCCCTACTGCTAGCCTTTGTGAGTCCAGGCGTGCAGCTACCGTGAGGAAGAAGGTCGAGGCCGTATTAGATGATCCAACGATGCAGCAGGCCATGCGTGGCACTCACCGTGAGCAGTGGATCACGGCCATGCTCGATGAGCTGACCTCCTTAAGAGAACATGATGTGTTTGAGCTGGTCGAGTGCCCATCAGGAGTGAAGCCTGTGACAGGCAAGTGGGTGCTTAAGATCAAGCGAGGAGCACAGGGTGAAATTGAGCGTTTCAAGGCCAGGGGGTTTACGCAAGTGGAGGGCGTAGATTTCTTTGAGACATGGGCACCTGTGGTCAGTTATGCTACCTTCAGGGCTCTGTTATCGGTCTGTGCAGTAGAGGATCTAGAGACGAGGCATATAGACATAAAATGTGCTTTCCTGAATGGTGTACTGGAGGAGGAAGTGTATGTGGCACAACCTCCGGTACTGGATGATGGGTCTGGTATGGTGTGGCGCCTGAAGCAGGCGTTGTATGGTCTGAAACAAGCTGCCATGGCCAGGGAGTGGCACAAAGCGCTTGCAGAACTCTTATTGAGTATGGGTTTTGTGAGATCAGCCAGTGACCCTGCAATGTTTATCTGCAAAGTAGGACGTTGTCTTATTTTTCTGTGGGTCGATGATCTGTTGATTTTCGGTCGCAGAGAGCAGATGGATGATGCCATCAGAAAGATCCTTGAGGCATTTGAGGGTCGTGACCTGGGGGAGCTGGGATATGTGCTGGGCATGGAGGTCATACGTGATCGCACTGCTCGCACTATCACCATCACACACAGAAAGAGCATCAAGGACTTGCTGAAGAGATTCAGCATGAGTGAGTGCAGACGGGCGCCAACTCCGTTGGTGCCAAAGCAGAAAATGTTTAGCCTGAAGAAAGATCCTAGCCAGGAGAAGGCTACAGGCACAGAGCATAAGAGGTTTAAGCAAGCCGTAGGAAGGATCCAGTATGTGGCAGTTGTGTCGCGTCCAGATATTGCATTTCCGGCTAATGTCTTGGCCATGCATATGGCTGGGAGTGCCAAATGTCATTGGAATGCTGTCCTTCACGTACTGAGATACCTGCGAGGGACCATAGACTTTGGCTTGACCTTTAGAGGCTGCAATGGGGGATGTGAGGTATTGGAAGCATTTACGGATGCTGACATCGCCAATGGTGCTTGCTTGAAGAGTGTGTCAGGAGTAGTATTCCGGATGCATGGGAACTGTGTGTTCTGGCGTTCGAAGAGGCAGACTATTGTGGCTGGTGATACAACTGAGGCAGAGCTCATTGCGATGAGTTCAGCAGCCAATGAGGTGATGTGGGCAAAGCAGTTGTGCACTGATCTTGGTTTGTCGGCTGTGAAGCCAACGCTGTGGGGTGACAACAAGAGTGCCAACTTGCTAGCGGTGAACCCCATCTCTAGTGACTGCTCCAAGCACATCAGGGTCAGGGACCTGAGGGTCCGAGAGTTCGTAGAACTCGACGAATTGACTATCAGCTGGGTTAGCACGGTAGACATGCTAGCTGATATGTTCACGAAGGTGTTGGCAGGACCAGCACTGGCAAAATTTAGAGATAGACTGCAGCTTGCGGTAGTACAAGCTTAGTCTAGGGGGAGTGTCGTGATCCAGCCATGCACAGGACTACGGTGACCATGCATGGTGGCATACACAGGACTACGGTGACCATGTATGCGTGGATGCACGGTGCTGATCCGGAGTGGCTATGGGGCAGCCATGCACCGATGGCTGACCATATGCACGAGCAATGCATGCAGATTGCATGCCAGCAGACAATGATTCTGATCGTATCCGTATGAGTTGTTTAGAGAACGCTTATATAGGCTCTGTCGATCGTAGTGTAATCACACTTCTCTACTGTCAAAGTCTCACGTGTATTCACCTCCAACTGAAGGCACAGGCGCTGTCACGGACAGATACCTAGACAGCAAGGTATGTGACAGCACCAACCCCTGCGCATGACTACGGCATGCACAGAATCCCACAGGCCCTAGGCCGCGGTCCACTGAATTGCAACACACCAACCCATTTGCTATTCCTATGGAAAAGGTTGTTAGCACCGGTCCAGTCTGTCCCTGAATCTACCGGGCGCAGCTCCCACATTGGTCTACCTGTCCCACAGTACCAGCTCAGAGTGGGGTTGTCCTCACTATCCACATTCTGCTCACAATTTCCCACAAACGTCTGGGTTTGATCATGGAAACCAGGCATTTCTACTGTGTTTGCCTTTCCTGTGTGCAGGTATATGTTCGACCGCTTCAGCACAGT
This sequence comes from Ulva mutabilis, assembly GCA_900538255.1. Lineage (NCBI taxonomy): Eukaryota > Viridiplantae > Chlorophyta > Ulvophyceae > Ulvales > Ulvaceae > Ulva > Ulva mutabilis. Next base: position 333,873 of record UNSF01000085.1, read on the forward strand.
CGTTGATAGGACATTGATAGGACTGGCTGGTACCCAGTAGACATGATCTAACTCAATATCCACAGGCACCAGCTCCCCCTGTACTGTCACGTACTTTCCCACATTTGCCCTGATAGTGCCCATATCATAGATTTTGAGCCTGCCTTGATCTAGTGGCTGGCATTCAGTGATGTCTGGTGGTTTGATCTCACTGAACATGCTGTAATCGAAGCATATGTTCAGGTCAGACCCGCTATCCACCAGAAATGTATATGGCATGTTCGGCGACGGCTCATCTGCGCAATCAGCTCGCAGTTTCTCTAGACCCACCACAGCAACCTCACGGCCACCGCGGCCACGGCCTCGGCCTCGGCCTCACCTCTCAGCATCCTGCTTCTGCAAGTAGGCTTTGATCTCTGCTGAGAGCAGGGGACAATCCTTGGCCATATGGCCAGGCTTCTTGCAGTTATGGCATAACCGCTTATCTGCTCCCCCTACTCCCATTGCAGCAACCTGTGGGGGTGCATCATGGCGACCGCCGCGGCGTCCACCATGATACCCTCGTCCCCCATAACGTTGCTGACCACCGCAATCATCCCGTGGGAACCGCGATGGAGCAGGTTGGTTGTTGGCCTGAGCATGCGTCAGCAGTGTGGACACTATCTGCTGCACTAGCAGTTGCTGCAGCATCGGCTGCAACAGTGTATACTCTCTGTCTACTGCCAGCAGCCTAGAGCGATACAGTTGGTCCGGCACAGACTCTCCCAAACCCTGCATCTGGTTCACTATACCAACTATTTCGTTGACATGCTTCTCAAGTGGCTTTCCTGCTTGCCTAGCACCACTGAGCTGTTGCTACAGCTTCTGTATCTCGACCTCAACAGAGGGCATATACTTTGCATGTAGCAGTGACCACAACTCATGGACAAAGCTGCAATCTGACACGAAATCCCTATCCTTCTTTGGCTGTGTAGTGAATAACCAATGCTTGACCAACTCATGGGCCTGACTATTCTGAGCTAGTGGATCGTTCACCAGCAAGCTACTCTCTCCCACCATGTTTGCCCAGCTCTCTACTTCTTTCTTGAACACCCGAAAGTGATCATACTTGTAATTCCATACCGGGAACTTATGTTTCTCAACTAGAGATTTTCCCGGTACAGACTTAGGCATGGCGAGCGATAACGCGCTCGCAAGAGTGGCAACATCGATCGAACCGGCTGTTGCTGCCGCTCCAGATGACATCGCAGCCTGTGAGGGCTGCGGTATTGGAGGTGGTATCTGCTGCGCTGCCCATGCGGTCTGGGCAACGTGTGGCACTTCCTGCGCTCCAAGCACCGCTGCCTGAGCACCCGCATTCCCCGTAGGATCAGCGTTGCTTGGCATGGCGGCCTGCAGAGGGTTGACACTGAGATACCCGTAGGTCCCAGCGTCTTGTCCTTCCCCGTGGGGCATGAAATGACCCTCCGCGGCCTGCTCGCGGCGCACAGTGGAGCGAGTGCGATGGTGCGGAGGGTGAACTGCTCCCTCCACACCGTCAGAACCGATAGATCCTTGGCGAGATGCAATTGAATTGTCTCGGAGTGGTGGTGTCCTGCAACATGACCACCGTACGTTGCAGGAAACGCAGACCCGTAGGCCTATTCGCGAGACCAGAACACCAGCATAATGCAGCTCCGCCGTAGCATTCTGCATTAGCTGTATCTAATCTCCCTACGGTCAGCTACACGCTAGAGCGGTGTGACAGCGCTCATCAGAACGTGCAGCCGTAGCCGCAGGTTCCCCCTGGACTCTATCGCACGCTAATAAACATCTCAGGAACACCCACAATCATCACCGATACCATGTCGTAATTCAGTGGACCGCGGCCTAAGGCCTGTGGGATCCTGAGCATGCCGTAGCCGTGCGCAGGGGACTGGTGCTGTCACATACCTTGCTGTCTAGGTATCTGTCCGTGACAGCGCCTCTGTCTTCAGTGTAGGATGGATACACGTGAGACTTTGACAGACGAGAAGAGTGATTACACTATGATCAGTAGAGCCTATATAAGCGTTCTAAAGGACTGATACCGATACGATCAGAATCATAATCTGCTGGCACGCAATCTGCATGCATTGCTCGTGCATATGGTCAGCCATCGGTGCATGGCTTCCCCATAGCCACTCCGGAACAGCACCGTGCATCCCCTCCATGCATGGTGACCGTAGTCCTGTGCATGGCTGGATCACGACATTCGTACCCCTAATGGCCTGTACCAGTGGACTGTCATGCCCTTTGGGCTGACAAATGCCCCCAGTGTATTCCAGCAATCCACGAATGTAGTGCTACATGGCCTCATTGGCAAAATCTGCTTAGCATACTTGGATGACATCATCATCATCATTTCCAAGACTGCTGCATGCAGTGAACCTTGAGTTGTGTTGTCTAGGCTACATGAGCACAACTTCTTCTGTAATGTTGCCAAGTGCCAGTTTGCTATGCAAGAAATCAAGTACCTAGGACATGTGGTCACAGCTGATCATGTCCGCCCTGACCCGCACAAGGAATCTGTCCAGCAGTGGCTTGTCTCTCACCTGCAAGCTTCTGCCAATAATATCCGCTAATTTCTTGGCCTTGCAGGCTACTTCCGTTGGTTTGTGCCCAAATTTCCCACTCTTGCTGCACCACTGCTCGACCGCGTGAAAGCCAAAGGTAAGGTGGACTGGACTGAGCAATGCACACAGTCATTTACTGCCATAAAGCAAGCGCTGGTGAATGCCACAGGTCTACGCCATCCCAACCTGAACATGCCCTTCCATGTATATACAGATGCATCAAACTATGCATACGGTGCGGTGCTCATGCAAGAGCACGACGCCACACTGCACCCTGTGGCCGGTCTGTCTGTTTGTTTGTTGCCTGGTCTGTTGCCTCGGCGCTGCTGAGTCCTAGATCTATCACTGTGTAACACCCTGTGGCCTGGATAGGCCGTAAAATGCATTCCTCGGAAGTACACCATGCCACATTTGAGAAAGAATTGGGTGCTATAGTCTTTGCAGCCCGCCAATGGCGATGCTACCTAGAGAATAACCACCCTGTGTGCATTCATTCTGACCACAATCCGCTCAGGTTCTTGCAAGCGCAGCAGCGCCTGAATAATAAACAAGCATGTTGGGTGGAAACGTTATCCCGCATCAATTGGCAGATCACATATGTGCCAGGTGATAAGAATGTGGTTGCCGACGCAGTCTCACGTGCCACGCATCTGCCAGCCACGACTGTTGAACTGCATGATAACCTTCCCATTACATGCGTGGCTCGCCGGCGCTCGCACCCCAGTGCGCACATGGGTTCAGCCTTTCCAACAGTTTCCTTGACGTGTCTTGTAGCGCGCAGATGTCTTACGCTCCATTGCCGGGAAGCAAACGACTGCAATCCCTGCACCGGCACGTATGCGTCATTGGAGCGGTTGCTTGTGTCGTAATTCAGTGGACCGAAGCCCTTAGGCACTGTGGGATCTAAGCACTGCCGTAGCTGTGCGCAGGGGGTCGCGCTGTCACATACCTGGCTGGTGTACAGGTCTCCGCTGTGACAGTGCGCTCTCAGTCTTTGGAATATAGCACGTGAGACTTAGCAGAGAAGAGTGATTACACTTTGATCAGTAGAGCCTATATAAGCGTTCAACCAAACGTCTCATACGGATACGATCAGAATCATTGTCTGCGGCACGCAATCTAGCATGCATTGCTCGTGCATATGGTAAGCCATCGGTGCATGGCGTCCCATAGCCACTCCGGATCAGCACCGTGCATCCACTCCATGCATGGTGACCGTAGTCCTGTGCATGGCTGGATCATGACACTCCCCCTAGACTAGGCTTGTACTACCGCAAGCTGTAGTCTTTCTCTAAACTTTGCCAGTGCTGCTCCTGCCAACACCTTCGTGAACATATCAGCTAGCATGTCTACCGTGCTAACCCAGCTGATAGTCAATTCATCGAGTTCTACGAACTCACGGACTCTCAAGTCCCTTACCCTGATGTGCTTAGAGCGGTCACTAGAGATAGGGTTCACAGCTAGCAAATTGGCACTCTTGTTGTCACCCCACAGAGTTGGCTTCACAGCCGACAACCCAAGATCAGTGCACAACTGCTTTGCCCACATCACCTCATTGGCTGCTGAGCTCATCGCAATAAGCTCTGCCTCAGTCGTGTCACCAGCCACAATAGTCTGTCTCTTCGAACGCCAGAACACGCACTTCCCATGCATCCGGACTATCACTCCTGACACACTCTTCAAGCATGCACCATTGGCGAAGTCAGCATCCGTAAATGCTTCCAACACCGCACTTCCCTCATTGGAGCCACTAAATGTCAAGCCAAGATCTATGGTCCCTCGCAGGTATCTCAGTACATGCTGGACAGCAGCCCAATGACACTTCGCACTGCCAGCCATATGCCTGGCCAAGACATTAGCCGGAAAGGAAATATCAGGACGCGACACAGCAGCCACATACTGGATGCTTCCTACGGCTTGCATAAACCTCTTGTGCTCTGCGACAGTAGCCTTCTCCTGGCTAGGATCATCCTTCAGACTAAACACTTTCTGCTTTGGTACCAACGGCATTGGTGCCTTTCTGCACTCACTCATACTGAACCTTTCCAGCATGCCCCTGATGTTCTTTCTGTGCGTGATGGTGATAGTGCGAGCAGACCGATCACGTATGACCTCCATACCCAGCACATATCCCAGCTCCCCCAGGTCACGACCCTCAAATGCCTCAAGGATCCTGCTGATGGCATCGTCCATCTGCTCCTTACGACCGAAGATCAACAGATCATCGACCCATAGGAAAATAAGACATCGTCCTACTTTGCAAATAAACAGTGCGGGGTCACTGGCTGATCTCACAAAGCCCATTCTCAGCAAGATCTCTGCAAGCGCCTTATGCCACTCCCTAGCAGCTTGCTTCAGACCATACAACGCCTTTTTCAGGCGCCACACCATACCAGACCCATCATCCAGTACAGGAGGTTGTGCCACATACACTTCCTCTTCCAGAACACCATTCAGGAAAGCACATTTAATGTCTATATGCCTCGTCTCCAGATCCTCCACAGCACAGACAGACAACAGAGCCCTGAAAGTAGCATAGCTACCCACAGGCGCCCAAGTCTCGAAGAAATCTACGCCTTCTACTTGCGTAAATCCCCTGGCTACATATCTAGCCTTGAATCGCTCAATCTCACCCTGTGCTCCTCGCTTAATCTTAAGCACCCACTTGCCTGTCACAGGCTTCACTCCTGCTGGACACCGGACTAGCTCGAACACATCGTGTTCCCTTAAGGAGGTCAACTCATCAAGCATTGCTATGATCCACTGCTCACGATGGCATCCTCTCATGGCTCGCTGCACCGTTGGATCGTCCAGCACAGCTTTGACCTTCTTCCTCGCAGCAGCTGCACGCCGGGACTCACTGAGGCTAGCAGTCTTGCCACTACTCGGAATCATCTCCTGCCCCGTCGTCTTTTCTGCATCAGGAGTCACACTGTCAGCCGTAGCAAACACTCNCACGCTTCTTCTGCTAAGTCTCACGGGCTATATTCCAAAGATGAGAGCGCACTATCACAGCGGAGACCTGTACACCAGCAGGTATGTACAGGCGACCCCCTGGCACAGCTACGGCAGTGCCAGATGCACGAGCCCAAGGGCTTCGGTCCATGAATTACGTCACATTGGTCAACGCAGACACCTGTTAGTCACGATGATTACTGTCGTAATTCAGTGGACCGCGGCCTAAGGCCTGTGGGATCCTGAGCATGTCGTCATGCGCAGGGGTTGGTGCTGTCACATACCTTGCTGTCTTAGGTATCTGTCCGTGACAGCGCCTGTACCTTCAGTGGAGGATGAATGCACGTGAGACTTGGACAGAGAAGAAGAGTGATTACACTACGATCTGTAGAGCCTATATAAGCGTTCAATCAACGTCTCATACGGATACGATCAGAAACAATGTCTGCTGGCACGCAATCTGCATGCATTGCTCGTGCATATGGTCAGCCATCGGTGCATGGCTGCCCCATAGCCACTCTGGATCAGCACCGTGCATCCACGCATACATGGTCACCGTAGTCCTGTGCATGGTTGGATCACGACACTCCCCCTAGACTAAGCTTGTACTACCGCAAGCTGCAGTCTATCTCTAAATTTTGACAGTGCTGGTCCTGCCAACACCTTTGTGAACATATCAGCTAGCATGTCTAGCGTGCTAACCCAGCTGATAGTCAACTCGTCGAGTTCTACGAACCCTCGGACCCTCAGGTCCCTGACCCTGATGTGCTTGGAGCGGTCACTGGAGATGGGGTTCACTGCTAGCAAGTTGGCACTCTTGTTGTCACCCCACAGCGTTGGCTTCACAGCCGACAAACCAAGATCAGTGCACAACTGCTTAGCCCACATCACCTGATTGGCTGCTGAACTCATAGCAATGAGCTCTGCCTCAGTTGTATCACCAGCCACATTAGTCTGCCTCTTCGAACGCCAGAACACACAGTTCCCATGCATCCGGACTACTACTCCTGACACGCTCTTCAAGCAAGCACCATTGGCGAAGTCAGCATCCGTAAATGCTTCCAACACCTCACATTCCCCATTGGAGCCACTAAAGGTCAAGCCAAAGTTTATGGTCCCTCGCAGGTATCTCAGTAACGTGAAGGACACCATTCCAATGACATTTGGCACTCCCAGCCATATGCCTGGCCAAGACATTAGCCGGAAACGCAATGTCTGGACGCGACACAACTGCCACATACTGGATGCTTCCTACGGCTTGCATAAACCTCTTATGCTCTGTGCCTGTAGCCTTCGCCTGGCTAGGATCTTCCTTCAGACTAAACATTTTCTGTTTTGGTACCAACGGAGTTGGCGCCCGTCTGCACACGTCATTGACCTCCATGCCCAGCACATATCCCAGCTCCCCCAGGTCACGACCCTCAAAAGCCTCAAGGATCTTTCTGATGGCATCATCCATTTGCTCTCTGTGACCGAAAATCAGCAGATCATCGACCCACAGAAAAGTAAGACAACGTCCTACTTTGCAAATGAACAGTGCAGGGTCACTGGCTGATCTCACAAAACCCATATTCAACAAGAGTTCTGCAAGCGCTTTGTGCCACTCCCTGGCAGCTTGCTTCAGACCATACAACGCCTTTTTCAGACGCCACACCATACCAGACCCATCGTCCAGCACCGGAGGTTGTGCCACATACACTTTCTCCTCCAGAACACCATTCAGGAAAGCACATTTAATGTCTATATGCCTCGTCTCTAGATCCTCTACTGCACAGACTGACAACAGAGCCCCGAAGGTAGCATAACTGCCCACAGGTGCCCATGTCTCAAAGAAATCTACGCCCTCCACTTGCGTAAATCCCCTGGCTACGTATCTGGCCTTGAAACGCTCAATTTCACCCTGTGCTCCTCGCTTGATCTTAAGCACCCACTTGCCTGTCACAGGCTTCACTCCTGTTGGGCACTCAACCAGCTCAAACACATCATGTTCTCTTAAGGAGGTCAGCTCATCGAGCATGGCCGTGATCCACTGCTCACGGTGAGTGCCACGCATGGCCTGCTGCATCGTTGGATCATCTAATACGGCCTCGACCTTCTTCTTCACGGTAGCTGCATGCCTGGACTCACAAAGGCTAGCAGTAGGGCCACCGTTTGGAGTCACCTTCTGCCCCGTCGTCGTTTCTGCATCAGGAGGCACACTGTCAGCCGTCGCAGACACTCCTTCAGCCCAGTCACCGACGTCATTCTCATCATTGAATACTGTGGAGCTCGCAGCATCATGCTCACGTGCTTCCTCCGGAGAAATGCGCTCAACAGCAGCATCACTCACAATTGCTCCCACAGCATGGACAGCAGGTCTCAAGACTTTGCGAATCAAGTGAAAAGGCTTTGGAACCCATCGAACCCTCACCTCATGTGGCGGATCCAGACGTTCTCCGCTGCCCCTCGCGGCACTTGGTGGTGACTCTCCCCCTGAGCCATCACCTCCTGTCGCTATTCCGCTAGGCACATGCCGTAGCTCGCCTTGCCCCTGGCCCTCAGACCCAGATATATGCCTCGGCTCATCATATCTGTCACGGTCATCACGCCCTGACACCGTGGACCCGCGGTGACTTCGGCCGCCGCCGTGACCGTCAGCTCGCACAGGTGGGGGTGGCTCACTCAGCTCCTTGCCCATCGACCGCTGGACTGGCTCCGCTGAGCGCGAGCGGGATCTAGACTCAGACTCAGAGTCATCCTCACCTCCATCACTAGACTCAGTACCACTCACTTCCTCATCAGTTGGAAGCGGATGGATATCACAGTCCCCTATGTGCAGCACAGCCCTATCCCTCGTAGGGATCGTCTCTGCAGGCCTAAACTCGTGGTGCAGAGGCCCAGACGGCTGGTTCGCTGCATCATAGTCCCAGTGTGCTACCGCTGCAGCATTGTCAGCTGCTGCATGATCGCAGCGCGCTGCAACCACTGCCTCACTGATCTCTGGTGTGTGCCAGCGCTCATGTCGCGCCAGCAGCTCTGCACCCAACACTCTAGGAGAAAACTCGGGCTCACCCTCAGGTAGCTCGTCTGTCGGTTTGAAACGCCTATGCAGCGTTCTTCCTGGTTCCCAGTGTTGATGGCCCAGACCCGGATGCTCCCCCTCAGCCCAATCCACATTTCTGCCCCTCTCTGGCATCATGTGTTCACGACTGGCTGGTGGACGCACTGCCCGCACACTAGTGCTCTTCACCCACTTCTTCATGTTGGGCAAGAACTCAGCTTCCGGCACTACACTGGTGTACTGATCGGGTAGGATCTCAAACTCACCCTGCTCATAGTTCTCTAGCACAACTGGGTCCGCCGTAGCCTCCCCAGCCATGTGAAATCGCTGCGCGAAATCCTTCACTAGAGCAGGTGGAGCAGCCGTGTGCCTGTACATCCGCACTGCTCCCCCATTCCCACGCTTCACGTAAACCCTGTCCATGTGAGGACCTCCACCCGGTCCCATATAGGCACCGAGGATTCCTCGCGCTTCCAGGTGCCTGAAGTGCTCCCTCCTTGGATACACATACATTGGACACCCGAAAGGCTTCACCTGTGCCACCACGAGACGGAAGTCATCTTCTTTGACCTTCCTAAACCACAACAAGTATGGCACAATCTCTCTGACATTCACATTTCTCATGTGCTGTGCCACAAATGCCAATTCTCTCCTGGCAACCAGCGTCTCACACAGCTCACTCAGACTCAGCGCATGCGCTGCAGCCTTCCTGACTCTCAGCTGCTTAGCCCGCTGCTGCACGTTCGTGGACCATGGCTCAGAGCTGGTGGCAACAAACCTATCCTCCAGCTTCTGCTTTGCCTCCTTCCGCCTCACACCCTCCAGTGCTGTGCTTGGCGTCAGGTTGTGTGCATGGTTCACGCACATGTATGCCTCCGGCCACAGGAATGCAGGCACTGCTGCCTGCAGCAGGCTCGCCCGCACTGACGTGTTCAGCACACCGATCTTTCGTTCTACCAACCCATTTGACTCATGTTGGGCGGTGTCAGTGAACGTGTGTACTATCCCTCGCCACTCAAGGTATTGAGCCAGCTGACTCGAGCTGAACTCACCTCCTTGGTCCGTGTGCAGCCTCCGCACCCCTACCTCCTTGTCATAGACAATCTGAGTGCGGATGCGTTCTATCAGAAGACATATCATCTCCGCAGCACCGCTTTTCGACTTCAGCGGGATCACATGTGAGTACCTGCTGTACTCATCCACTACTACCAGGATGTAGTTCATTCCTCCTATGCCTACTGGCTTAATCTGTCCAGCCAGATCCGCATGCAACACTTCTCCAGCATACGAGGCATTCTCTGTCACTTTGCCCCCATGCTGTGCTCTGTCACCACTTCTCTGTTCCGCCACGTGGCAACCATGACACTCAAGCGCTACTCCCGTAGGTTTAGGCAACTTGAGGTCATACAGGTCTGGATTCTCAGTCATCAGTTTGAGAATCCGGTTGCCCGCATGATGAAACGAGAGGTGCACCAGAAATGCTGGGTCAAGTTGGTAAGAAGATCTCTGACCAATAGGTACACCATCTACCGCAGCGATTCTCGCCTGCTCACCAACCCATTTCCTATTTCTGTGGAAAAGGTTATTGGCACTGGTCCAGTCTATCCCTGAATCTACAGGGCGCAGTTCCCATATTGGTCTGCCCGTCCCGCAATACCAGCTCAATGTGGGGTTATCATCACTATCAACTCCCTGCTCACAGTTGCCCACAAATGTTTGTGCTTGGTCATAAAAACCCGGCATCTCTACTGTGTTTGCCTTGCCTGTGTGCAAGTACACGTTCGACCGCTTCAGCACAGTTGATAGGATATTGATCGGGCTGGCTGGCACCCAGTAAACATGATCTAGCTCAATGTCTACAGGTACCAGCTCACCCTGTACTGTCACGTACTTCCCCACATTCGCCCTGATAGTGCCCATGCCATATATCTTAAGCCTGCCCTGGTCTAAGGGCTGGCACTCTGTGATGTCTGGTGGCTTGATCTCGCTGAACATGCTATAGTCAAAGCAAATGTTCAGGTCAGACCCGCTATCCACCAGAAAAGTGTATGGCATATTGGGCGATGGCCCATCAGCACACTCAGCTCGCAGTTCCGCTAGGTCTACCACAGCCACCTGAGGGCCCCCGCGGCCTCTGCCACGGCCTCGCCCTGCAGCTGCCTGTTTCTGTAGGAACTGCTTGACCTCTGCGGAGAGCAAAGGGCAATCTTTCTGCAGATGGCCAGGCTTCTCACAATTGAAGCACTTGCGCTTATCTGCTCCCCCTGCTCCCACTGCGGCAACCTCTGGGGGTGTACCGTGGCGACCACCGTGGCGTCCACCACGATACCCTCGCCCCCCAAATCTCTGCTGACCACCGCGATCGTCCCGTGGGAATCGCGATGGGGCAGACTGGCTGCTATTCTGAGCATGCGTCAGCAGCGTAGACACTATCTGCTGTACTGGCAGTTGCTGCAGCATCGGCTGCAGCAGTGCATACTCTCTGTCCACTGCCAGTAGCCTAGAGCGGTATAGCTGATCAGGCACAGCTTCTCCCAGACCCCTCATCTAGTTCACTATACCAACTACCTCGTTGACATGTTTCTCTAGTGGCTTTCCCGCCTGTCTGGCACCACTGAGTTGCTGGTATAGCTTCTGTATTTCTACTTCGACAGAAGGCATGTACTTGGCATGCAGCAGTGCCCACATCTCATGGACAAAACTGCAGTCTGACACGAAATCTCTATCCTCCTTTGGTAGTGTTACGAATAGCCAATGCTTGACTGACTCATGAGCCTGGCTATTCTGTGCCAGTGGATCATTTACTAGCAGGCTACTTTCCCCCACCATGTTTGCCCAACTCTCTACCTCTTTCTTGAACACCCGAAAGTGATCATATCTGTGGTTCCATACCGGAAACTTGTGCTTTTCTACTAGCGACTTTCCCGGCATAGACTTAGGCATTACGAGCGATAGTGCGCTCGCGAGAGTTGCAACATCGATCGACCCGGCTGTTGCTGCCGCCCCGGATGACATCGCAGCCTGCGAAGGCTGCGGTATCGGAGGTGGTATCTGCTGCGCTGCCCATGCTGTCTGGGCAACGTGTGGCACTTCCTGCGCTCCGTGCACCGCTGCCTGAGCACCCGCATTCCCCGTAGGATCAGCGTTGCCCGGCATGGCGGCCTGCAGAGGGTTAACACTGAGATACCCGTAGGTCCCAGCATCTTGTCCTTCCCCGTGGGGCATGGACTGACCCTCCGCGGCCTGCTCGCGGCGCACTGTAGAGCGAGTGCGATGATGCGGAAGGGCAACTGCTCCCTCCACACCGTCAGAACCGATAGACCCTTGGCGAGATGCCATTGAATCGTTTCGGAGTGGTGGTGTCCTGCAACATGACCACCGTATGTCGCAGGAAACGCAGACCCGTAGGCCTCTTTGCGAGACCAGCACACAAGCATAATGCAGCTCCGCCGTAGCATTCTGCATTAGCTTTTCTAGTCTCTCTACGGTCGGCTATACACTAGAGCGGTGTAGCACACTCATCGGAGTGTGCAGCCGTAACCGCAGGTTCCCCCTGGACTCTACCGCATGCTAATAGACATCACAAGAATACCCACAATCATCACCGATACCATGTTGTAATTCAGTGGACCGCGGCCTAAGGCCTGTGGGATCCTGAGCATGTCGTAATCATGCGCAGGGGTTGGTGCTGTCACATACCTTGCTGTCTTAGGTATCTGTCCGTGACAGCGCCTGTACCTTCAGTTGGAGGATGAATGCACGTGAGACTTGGGACAGTAGAAGAGAGAGTGAGTACACTACGATCTGTAGAGCCTATATAAGCGTTCAATCAACGTCTCATACGGATACGATCAGAATCAATGTCTGCTGGCACGCAATCTTGCATGCATTGCTCGTGCATATGGTCAGCCATCGGTGCATGGCTGCCCCATAGCCACTCCGGATCAGCACCGTGATTCCCCGCATACATGGTCACCGTAGTCCTGTGTATGCCACCATGCATGGTCACCGTAGTCCTGTGCATGGCTGGATCACGACAACTGGATGCTTCCTACGGCTTGCATAAACCTCTTATGCTCTGTGCCTGTAGCCTTCGCCTGACTAGGATCTTCCTTCAGACTAAACATTTTCTGCTTTGGTACCAACGGAGTTGGCGCCCGTCTGCACTCACTCATGCCAAATCTCTCTAGCATGTCCCTGATGCTCTTTCTGTGTGTAATGGTGATAGTGCGAGCAGCTCGATCACGTATGACCTCCATGCCCAGCACATACCCCAGCTCCCCCAGGTCACGACCCTCAAATGCCTCAAGGATCTTTCTGATGGCATCATCCATCTGCTCTCTGTGGCCGAAAATCAGCAGATCATCGACCCACAGAAAAATAAGACAACGTCCTACTTTGCAAATGAACAGTGCAGGGTCACTGGCTGATCTCACAAAACCCATACTCAACAAGAGTTCTGCAAGCGCTTTGTGCCACTCCCTGGCAGCTTGCTTCAGACCATACGACGCCTTTTACAGACGCCACACCATACCAGACCCATCGTCCAGTACCGGAGGTTGTGCCACATACACTTCCTCCTCCAGAACACCATTCAGGAAAGCACATTTAATGTCTATATGCCTCGTCTCTAGATCCTCTACTGCACAGACTGATAACAGAGCCCTGAAGGTAGCATAACTGCCCACAGGTGCCCATGTCTCAAAGAAATCTACGCCCTCCACTTGCGTAAATCCCCTGGCTACATATCTGGCCTTGAAACGCTCAATTTCACCCTGTGCTCCTCGCTTAATCTTAAGCACCCACTTGCCTGTCACAGGCTTCACTCCTGCTGGGCACCGGACTAGCTCGAACACATCATGTTCCCTTAAGGAGGTCAACTCATCAAGCATTGCTATGATCCACTGCTCACGATGGCAGCCTCTCATGGCTTGCTGCACCGTTGGATCGTCCAGCACAGCTTTGACCTTCTTCCTCGCAGCAGCTGCACGCCGGGACTCACTACGGCTAGCAGTCGTGCCACTGCTCGGAATCACCTCCTGCCCCGTCGTCTTTTCTGCATCAGGAGTCACACTGTCAGCCGTAGCAAACACTCCATCCGCCAAGTCACCGACGTCACTCTCCATATGGACTACTGTGGAGCTCCCAGCATCATCATGCTCACGTGCATCATCCGGGGAAATGCGCTCAACAGCAGCATTCTCACTTTCATTCACTCCCACAGCATGGACAGCAGGTCTTAAGGGTTTGCGAATCAATTTGAAAGGTTTTGGAACCCATCGAACCCTCACCTCTTGTGGTGGATCCAGATGTTCTCCGCTGCCTCCTGCGGCACTTGGTGCTAACTCTCCCCCTGAGCCAGCTCCGCCTGCCTCTACTCCACTAGGCACATGCCGTAGCTTGCCTTGCCCCTGACTATCAACACGCTGTGGCATATGCCGTGGCTCATCATGCTCCCAGCGTACTGCACGTCCTGACACCGCTGACCCGTGCCTTCGGTCGTACCTCCCGTGGCTATCAGATTTCGTAGGTGGGGGTGGCTCACTCGGCGCCTTGCCCATCGACCGTTGGACTCGCTGCGGTGAACGCGAGCGCGATCGTGACCGAGATTCTGAGGGCTCAGATACCCCTGGGTATGACTCAGCCGAGTCACTGGCAGCCTCTGGCTGTTCCTCCCCCTCAGACTCATCATTCTCACTACCCTGTGGCTCAATGCGGCAGCCACTCAAATCCAGCACTGCTCTATCCCGCGTAGGGATCACATCTCTCGGTCTCATCTCAGCATTGTGCGGACCGGATGGTTGCTGAACCGCATCATACTCCCAGTGTGGTACCCTGTTCACACAGTCCTCGGCCGTGTAAGCGCAACGCGCTGTCACCACTGCCTCACTGATCTCAGGCGTGTGCCACCGCTCATGCCTGGCTATCAGCTCAGAGCCTAAAACACGCGGTGAAAACGGCGGCCCACCCTCAGGCAACTCATCATCCGGCACATAGCGCCGATGCAACTGCCTGCCTGGTTCCCAGTGTGTGTGCCCCAGCGCTGGATGCTCCCCCTCAGCCCAATCCACATTTCTGCCCCTCTCCGGCATCATGTGATCACGACTGGCTGGTGGTGGCACTGCCCTAACACTAGTTGATCTCAACCATTTCTTCATGTTGGGCAAGAAACCAACGTCAGGTACTACACGAGTATGCTCATCGGGCATGATCTCGAATTCTCCCAGCTCGTAGTTCTCCAACATGACCGGATCCACCGTAGCTTGCTCCGACATGTGGAAACGTTTCGCGAACTCTCTCAGCAGAGCTGGTGGAGAAGCCGTATGCCTATACATACGCACTGCCCCCCCATTCCCTCGCTTGACGTAAGCTCTATCCATGTGAGGACCAGCACCCGGTCCCATATAGAAACCGAGCACTCCTCTCTCGTCCAGGTGCCTGAAGTCCTCTCTCCGGGCATACACATACATCGGACACCCGAAAGGCTTCACCTGGGCCACCACCAGATGGAACGTGTCCTCACTCACATTCCTGAACCATAACAGATATGGCACAATCTGCCTGACATCCACATTTTTCACACACTGGGCGACAAACTTCCCATCGCCCCTGGCCATACCCTCATCTGCCAGAGCCTGCAGACTCATCTGCTGAGCCTGAGCTCTCCTCGTCTGCAACTGTGCACCTCTCACAGCCTCATTCGTTGACCACGGTTCACGACTGGTCTGCACATGTCTCTCCTCCAATTTCTGTTTGGCCTCCTTCCGCCTAACACCCTCCAGAGCTGTGCTAGGCGTCAGGTTATGCGCATGGTTCACACACATATACGCCTCTGGCCACAGAAATGCAGGCACAGCCGCTTGTAGCAGGCTTGCCCTCACACTTCTGTTCAGCACACCGATCTTTCTCTCCACCATTCCGTTGGACTCATGCTGGCACGTGGCAGTGTACGTGTGCTCAATGCCACGCCACGCGAGGTACTGAGCCAGCTGGTTAGAGCTGAACTCACCACCCTGGTCAGTGTGCAGCCTCCGCACCCCAACCTCTCTATCATACACGATCTGAGTGCGGATTCGCTCAATCAGCAGGCATATCATTTCCGCAGCCCCACTCTTGGACTTCAGCGGAATCACATGGGAGTACCGGGAGTACTCATCCACCACTACCAGGATGTAGTTCATACCCCCGATTCCTACTGGCTTGATCTGCCCTGCTAGGTCAGCATGCAACACTTCTCCAGCATAGGTGGCATTCTCAGTCACCTTGCCCCCGTGCTGTGCTCTATCGCCACTTCTCTGTTCAGCCACGTGGCAACCATGACACTGAAGCGCTACCCCCGTAGGTTTCAGCATCTTCAGGTCATACAATTGCGGGTTGTCTCTCATCAACTGGAGTACCCGATTGCCGGCATGATGAAAAGCGATATGCACTAGGAATGATGGGTCAACCTGGAAGGAATATCCTTGTTCATTCGGTACACCGGTCACTGCAGCAACTTGCTGCTGCTCACGTACCCATTTCCCATTCCTATGAAACAAGTTATTCGCACTTGTCCAGGCTGCTCCTCTATCTACCGGCCGCATTTGCCATATCGGCCTGCCTTTCCCACAGAACCATGTCAGAGTAGGTGTTCCATCCTCATCCTCACCCTGCTCACAGTTCCTGTGGAACCCATAGCTCTGGTCATGAAACCCAGGCATCACTACCCGGTTTGCATGCTTGCCCGTATGCAAGTATATCTCAGACTTTTTCAACTCCTTTGTTGAAAGGATGTTGATGGGACTGGCCGGCACCCAGTAAACGTTTGTCAACTCTATGTCTACTGGTGTGATAGTGCCCTGTGCACTCACATACTCTCCCAGATTAGCTCTGATCGTGCCCACACCATACATGTCTGGCCTGCCCTGGTCAAGCGGCTGACACTGCGGCATATCTGGTGGCTTGATCTCGCAAAACATATCATAGTCAAAGCATATGTTTATGTCTGAGCCACTATCTATAAGGAAAGTGTACGGCATGTTGGGAGACGGCCCATCAGCACAGTCAGCTCGCAGCTTATCTAGGTCAACTACAGCTACTTGAGGGCCACCGCGGCCTCTGCCACGGCCTCGCCCTGCAGCTGCTTGCTTCTGCAGGAATTGTTTGACCTCTGCGGAGAGCAATGGACAATCCTTCTGCACATGTCCAGGCTTATCACAGTTGAAGCATTTTCTCTTTTCTGCTCCCCCTTGCTGCCCCTGCTCCCACAGCTGCTACCTGTGGGGGTGAACCTTGGCGACCACCGTAGCGTCCACCTCGGTACCCACGTCCCCCATGGCGCTGTTGTCCACCGCGATCGTCCCGTGGGAATCGCGATGGACCCTGCTTGCTGTTTCGTCTGGGCATGTGTCAACAGCGTAGACACTATCTGCTGCACTGGCATGGCCTGCAGCATGGGCTGCAACAGGCTGTACTCTCTGTCTACTGCCAGCAACCGTGATCTGTACAACTGATCAGACACAGTCTCACCCAGTCCTCTCATCTGGTTCACTATGCCCAACACCTCATTCACATGCTTCTCCAGCGGCTTGCCAGCCTGCTGGGTACTGCTGAGCTGGTGATACAGCTTCTGTATTTCTACTTCCACTGATGGCATATACTTAGCATGCAGCAACGACCAGACCTCATGGACGAAACTACAGTCTGCCACGAAGTCTCTATCCTCCTTGGGCAGTGTGGTGAACAACCAGTGCATGACTTGCTCATGAGCCTGGCTGCTCTGAGCAAGCGGATCATTGACTAGCAGGCTACTCTCACCCACCATCTTTGCCCAGCTCTCTACCTCCTTCTTAAATATTCGGAAGTGATCAGTCTTATAGTGCCACACCGGGAATCTGTTCTTCTCTACTAGAGATTTCCCCGGTACTGGCCTGGGCATGGCAAGCGACAGCGCTTGCGCCAGCGTGCTTACGTCAATAGATCCAGCCGTAGCTGGTACTCCTGATGATATCGCAGCCTGCGAAGGCTGCGGTATCGGAGGCGGTACTGTTGGGTCATCCACGCAGCTGGCGCTGCGAGATGTGCTGGCTGTGTTCCTTGCGCCGCAGCCTGAGCTCCTGCTTCCCCCGTAGGATCAGCATTTCCCGGCAATGCCGCCTGCAGAGGACCTGCATTGGGATACCCGTAGGTCCCAACGCGCTGTTCTTCCCCGTAGGTCACGAACTGGTCCTCCGCGGCCTGCTCGCGGCGCGCTGTGGAACGTGTGTGGTGGCGAGGACGAACTTCTTCTCCATCCTCGCCGTCAGAGCCAATAGATCCCTGGCGAGATGCCACTGGGACTTCTCGGCGTGGTGGCATCCTGCAACACGACCATCGTGCGTCGCAGGACACGCAGACCCGTAGGCCTTTCTGCGAGACCAGTACCCTAACAGAATGCAGTCCAGCCGTAGCGTTATGCATCTGTGTACTCTAGTCTCTCTACGGACTCTACAGCTAAACGCTAGAGCGGTGTGAAACGCTCATCGGGACGCTCAGCCGTAGCCGTAGACCCCTGGACTCTATCGCAAGCATACAACCATTGCTAGAATACCCACAAACATCACCGATACCATGTCGTAATTCAGTAGACCGTAGCCCGAAGGCACTGTGGGATCTAAGCATGGCGTAGCCGTGCGCAGGGGGTCGCGCTGTCACATACCTGGCTGGTGTACAGGCCTCCGCTGTGACAGTGCGCTCTCAGTCTTGGATTAGTACCACGAGACCTTAGCAGAGATCTGCCATCAATCCTGTGCAGCATCTCTTCCTTGCAGGCTCTGTCTCAACCGCAAGTCGGGCTTCTTCCTCACACACACACATAACGATCTGTTGGTAACACACGGCTCCAGAACCCAGAGGACATAGAATAACGTCGCATCGCTATGCAAAGCATGGTCATAAGGTGATTCAGAAGGCGAGCCCATCCCAGGCACCCCAGGTCGCATCCCACATGTTGTAATCCATTGGACCGGCCTAAGGCCTGTGGATCCTGAGCATGCCGTAGCTATGCGCAGGGGTAGGGGTACTGTCACATACCTTGCTGTCTAGGTATCTGCCGGTGACAGCACTGTATCTTCGTTGGAGGCGACGACACGTGAGACTTCGGACAGTAGAGAAAGAGTGATTACACTACGATCGACAGAGCCTATATAAGCGTTTCTCTAAACGACTCATACGGATACGATCAGAATCAATGTGCTGGCACGCAATCTGCATGCATTGCTCGTGCATATGGTCAGCCATCGCTGTGCCCCCACACTCACCGGCTGGTAGTACAGGCCTCCTGCTGTACATGCGCAGTCTGCCTGTCGTAATTTCAGTAACCGTAGCGTAGGCACTGTGGGGATTTCTAAGATCGGCGTAGCCCTGCGCAGGGGGTCCGCTGTCACATACTGGCTGGTGTACAGGCCTCGCTGTGACAGGCGCTCTCAGTCTTGGATTATAGCACGTGAGTCTTTGGCAGAGTAGAGTGATTACACTTTGATCAGTAGAGCCTATATAAGCGTTCAACCAAACGTCTCATACGGATACGATCAGAATCATTGTCTGCGGCACGCAATCTAGCATGCATTGCTCGTGCATATGGTAAGCCATCGGTGCATGGCGTCCCATAGCCACTCCGGATCAGCACCGTGCATCCATGCATACATGGTCCCGTAGTCCTGTGTATGCCACCATGCATGGTCTCCGTAGTCCTGTGCATGGCTGGATCACGACACTCCCCCTAGACTAGGCTTGTACTACCGCAAGCTGTAGTCTATCTCTAAATTTTGCTAGTGCTGGTCCCGCCAACACTTTCGTAAACATATCAGCTAGCATGTCTACCGTGCTAACCCAGCTGATAGTTAACTCATCGAGTTCTACGAACTCGCGGACCCTCAGGTCCCTGACCCTGATGTGCTTGGAGCGGTCACTAGAGATGGGGTTCACAGCTAGCAAGTTGGCACTCTTGTTGTCACCCCACAGAGTTGGCTTCACAGCCGACAAACCAAGATCAGTGCACAACTGCTTTGCCCACATCACCTCATTGGCTGCTGAGCTCATCGCAATAAGCTCTGCCTCAGTCGTATCACCAGCCACAATAGTCTGCCTCTTCGAACGCCAGAACACACAGTTCCCATGCATCCGGACTATCACTCCTGACACGCTCTTCAAGCAAGCACCATTGGCGAAGTCAGCATCCGTAAATGCTTCCAACACCTCACTTCCCTCATTGGAGCCACTAAAGGTCAAGCCAAGATCTATGGTCCCTCGCAGGTATCTCAGTACATGCTGGACAGCAGCCCAATGACACTTCGCACTCCCAGCCATATGCCTGGCCAGGACATTGGCCGGAAAGGAAATATCAGGACGCGACACAGCAGCCACATACTGGATGCTTCCTACGGCTTGCATAAACCTCTTATGCTCTGCGACAGTAGCCTTCTCCTGGCTAGGATCATCCTTCAGACTAAACACTTTCTGCTTTGGTACCAACGGCGTTGGTGCCTTTCTGCACTCACTCATACTGAACCTTTCCAGCATGTCCCTGATGTTCTTTCTGTGCGTTATGGTGATAGTGCGAGCAGGCCGATCACGTATGACCTCCATACCCAGCACATATCCCAGCTCCCCCAGGTCACGACCCTCAAATGCCTCAAGGATCCTGCTGATGGCATCATCCATCTGCTCCTTACGACCGAAGATCAACAGATCATCGACCCATAGGAAAATAAGACATCGTCCTATTTTGCAAATAAACAGTGCGGGGTCACTGGCTGATCTCACAAAGCCCATTCTCGACAAGAGCTCTGCAAGCGCTTTATGCCACTCCCTGGCAGCTTGCTTCAGACCATACAACGCCTTTTTCAGACGCCACACCATACCAGACCCATCATCCAGTACAGGAGGTTGTGCCACATACACTTCCTCCTCCAGAACACCATTCAGGAAAGCACATTTAATGTCTATGTGTCTCGTCTCCAGATCCTCTACAGCACAGACAGACAACAGAGCCCTGAAGGTAGCATAACTGCCCACAGGTGCCCATGTCTCAAAGAAATCTACGCCCTCAACTTGCGTAAATCCCCTGGCTACATATCTAGCTTTGAATCGCTCAATCTCACCGTGTGCTCCTCGCTTAATCTTAAGCACCCACTTGCCTGTCACAGGCTTCACTCCTGCTGGGCACCTGACTAACTCGAACACATCATGTTCCCTTAAGGAGGTCAACTCATCAAGCATTGCTATGATCCACTGCTCACGATGGCAGCCTCTCATGGCTTGCTTCACCGTTGGATCGTCCAGCACAGCTTTGACCTTCTTCCTCGCAGCAGCTGCACACCGGGACTCACTGCGGCTAGCAGTCTTGCCACTGCTCGGAATCACCTCCTGCCCCGTCGTGTTCTCTGCATCAGGAGTCACACTGTCAGCCGTAGCAAACACTCCATCCGCCAGATCACCGACGTCACTCTCCATATGGACTACTGTGGAGCTCCCAGCATCATCATGCTCACGTGCATCATCCGGGGAAATGCGCTCAACAGCAGCATTCTCACTTTCATTCACTCCCACAGCATGGACAGCAGGTCTTAAGGTTTTGCGAATCAATTTGAAAGGTTTTGGAACCCATCGAACCCTCACCTCTTGTGGTGGATCCAGATGTTCTCCGCTGCCTCCTGCGGCACTTGGTGCTAACTCTCCCCCTGAGCCAGCTCCGCCTGCCTCTACTCCACTAGGCACATGCCGTAGCTTGCCTTGCCCCTGACTATCAACACGCTGTGGCA
Organism: Ulva mutabilis; assembly: GCA_900538255.1. Classification (NCBI taxonomy): domain Eukaryota; kingdom Viridiplantae; phylum Chlorophyta; class Ulvophyceae; order Ulvales; family Ulvaceae; genus Ulva; species Ulva mutabilis. The sequence goes on from UNSF01000085.1 coordinate 355,220, forward strand.
TATGCCGTGGCTCATCATGCTCCCAGCGTACTGCACGTCCTGACACCGCTGACCCTTGCCATCGGTTGTACATCCCGTGGTCTTCAGATTTCGCAGGTGGGGGTGGCTCACTCGGCGCCTTGCCCATCGACCGTTGGACTCGCTGCGGTGAACGCGAGCGCGATCGAGACCGAGATCCTGAGGGCTCAGATGCCCCTGAGAATGACTCAGCAGAGTCACAGGCAGCCCCTGGCTGTTCCTCCCCCTCAGACTCATCATTCTCACTACCCTGTGGCTCAATGCGGCAGCCACTCAAACCCAGCACAGCTCTATCCCGCGTAGGGATCACATCTCTCGGTCGCATCTCAGCATTGTGCGGACCGGATGGTTGCTGAACCGCATCATACTCCCAGTGTGGTACCCTGTTCACACAGTCCTCGGCCGTGTAAGCGCAACGCGCTGTCACCACTGCCTCACTGATCTCAGGCGTGTGCCACCGCTCATGCCTGGCTATCAGCTCAGAGCCTAAAACACGCGGTGAAAACGGCGGCTCACCCTCAGGCAACTCATCATCCGGCACATAGCGCCGATGCAACTGCCTGCCTGGTTCCCAGTGTGTGTGCCCCAGCGCTGGATGCTCCCCCTCAGCCCAATCCACATTTCTGCCCCTCTCTGGCATCATGTGATCACGACTGGCTGGTGGTCGCACTGCCCTAACACTAGTTGATCTCAACCATTTCTGCATGTTGGGCAAGAAACCAACGTCAGGTACTACACGAGTATGCTCATCGGGCATGATCTCGAATTCTCCCAGCTCGTAGTTCTCCAACATGACCGGATCCACCGTAGCTTGCTCCGACATGTGGAAACGTTTCGCGAACTCTCTCAGCAGAGCTGGTGGAGAAGCCGTATGCCTATACATACGCACTGCTCCCCCATTCCCTCGCTTCACGTAAGCTCTATCCATGTGAGGACCAGCACCCGGTCCCATGTAGAAACCGAGCACTCCTCTCTCATCCAGGTGTCTGAAGTCCTCTCTCCGAGCATATACATACATCGGACACCCGAAAGGCTTCACCTGGGCCACCACCAGATGGAACGTGTCCTCACTCACATTCCTGAACCATAACAGATATGGCACAATCTGTCTGACATCAACATTCTTCACACACTGGGCGACAAACTTCCCATCGCCCCTGGCCATACCCTCATCAGCCAGAGCCTGCAGACTCATCTGCTGAGCCTGAGCCCTCCTCGTCTGCAACTGTGCAGCTCTCACAGCCTCATTCGTTGACCACGGGTCACGACTGGTCTGCACATGTCTCTCCTCCAGTTTCTGCTTGGCCTCCTTCCGCCTAACACCCTCTAGAGCTGTGCTAGGCGTCAGGTTATGCGCATGGTTCACACACATATACGCCTCTGGCCACAGAAATGCAGGCACAGCTGCTTGCAGCAGGCTTGCCCTCACACTCCTGTTTAGCACACCGATCTTTCTCTCCACCATTCCATTGGACTCATGCTGGCCCGTGGCAGTGTACGTGTGCTCAATGCCACGCCACGCGAGGTACTGAGCCAGCTGGTTAGAGCTGAACTCACCACCCTGGTCAGTGTGCAGCCTCCGCACCCCAACCTCTCTATCATACACGATCTGAGTGCGGATTCGCTCAATCAGCAGGCATATCATTTCCGCAGCCCCACTCTTGGACTTCAACGGAATCACATGGGAGTACCGGGAGTACTCATCCACCACTACCAGGATGTAGTTCATACCCCCGATTCCTACTGGCTTGATCTGCCCTGCTAGATCAGCATGCAACACTTCCCCAGCATAGGTGGCATTCTCCGTCACCTTGCCCCCGTGCTGTGCTCTATCGCCGCTTCTCTGTTCAGCCACGTGGCAACCATGACACTGAAGCGCTACCCCCGTAGGTTTCAGCATCTTCAGGTCATACAGTTGTGGGTTGTCTCTCATCAACTGGAGTACCCGATTGCCAGCATGGTGAAAAGCGATATGCACTAGGAATGATGGATCAACCTGAAAGGAATAACCTTGTTCATTCGGTACACCGGTCACCGCAGCAACTTGCTGCTGCTCACGTACCCATTTCCCATTCCTATGAAACAAGTTATTCGCACTTGTCCAGGCTGCTCCTCTATCTACCGGTCGCATTTGCCATATCGGCCTGCCTTTCCCACAGAACCATGTCAGAGTAGGTTTTCCATCCTCATCCTCACCCTGCTCACAGTTCCTGTGGAACCCATAGCTCTGGTCATGAAACCCAGGCATCACTACCCGGTTTGCATGCTTGCCCGTATGCAAGTATATCTCAGACTTTTTCAACTCCTTTGTTGAAAGGATGTTGATAGGACTGGCCGGCACCCAGTAGACGTTGGTCAACTCTATGTCTACTGGTGTGATAGTGCCCTGTGCACTCACATACTCTCCCAGATTAGCTCTGATCGTGCCCACACCATACATGTCTAGCCTGCCCTGGTCAAGAGGCTGACACTGCGGCATATCTGGTGGCTTGATCTCGCAAAACATATCATAGTCAAAGCATATGTTTATGTCTGAGCCACCATCTATTAGGAAAGTGTACGGCATGTTGGGAGACGGCCCATCAGCACAGTCAGCTCGCAGCTTATCTAGGTCAACTACAGCTACCTGAGGGCCACCGCGGCCTCTGCCACGGCCTCGCCCTGCAGCTGCTTGCTTCTGCAGGAATTGTTTGACCTCTGCGGATAGCAATGGACAATCCTTCTGCACATGTCCAGGCTTATCACAGTTGAAGCATTTCCTCTTTTCTGCTCCCCCTGCTGCCCCTGCTCCCACAGCTGCTACCTGTGGGGGTGAACCTTGGCGACCACCGTAGCGTCCACCTCGGTACCCACGTCCCCCATGGCGCTGTTGTCCACCGCGATCGTCCCGTGGGAATCGCGACGGACCCTGCTTGCTGTTCGTCTGGGCATGTGTCAACAGCGTAGACACTATCTGCTGCACTGGCATGGCCTGCAGCATGGGCTGCAACAGGCTGTACTCTTTGTCTACTGCCAGCAACCGTGATCTGTACAACTGATCAGACACAGTCTCACCCAGTCCTCTCATCTGGTTTACTATGCCCACCACCTCATTCACATGCTTCTCCAGCGGCTTGCCAGCCTGCTGGGTACTGCTGAGCTGGTGATACAGCTTCTGTATTTCTACCTCCACTGATGGCATATACTTAGCATGCAGCAATGACCAGACCTCATGGACGAAACTACAGTCTGCCACGAAGTATCTATCCTCCTTTGGCAGTGTGGTGAACAACCAGTGCATGACTTGCTCATGAGCCTGGCTGCTCTGAGCAAGCGGATCATTGACTAGCAGGCTACTCTCACCCACCATCTTCGCCCAGCTCTCTACCTCCTTCTTAAATACTCGGAAGTGATCAGTCTTATAGTGCCACACCGGAAATCTGTTCTTCTCTACTAGAGATTTCCCCGGTACTGGCCTGGGCATGGCAAGCGACAGCGCTTGCGCTAGCGTGCTTACGTCAATTGATCCAGCCGTAGCTGGTACTCCTGATGACATCGCAGCCTGCGAAGGCTGCGGTATCGGAGGCGGTATCTGTTGGGTCATCCACGCAGCTGGCGCTGCGAGATGTGCTGGCTGTGTTCCTTGCGCCGCAGCCTGAGCTCCTGCTTCCCCCGTAGGATCAGCATTTCCCGGCAATGCTGCCTGCAGAGGACCTGCATTGGGATACCCGTAGGTCCCAACGCGCTGTTCTTCCCCGTAGGTCACGAACTGGTCCTCCGCGGCCTGCTCGCGGCGCGCTGTGGAACGTGTGTGGTGGCGAGGACGAACTTCTTCTCCATCCTCGCCGTCAGAGCCAATAGATCCCTGGCGAGATGCCATTGGGACTTCTCGGCGTGGTGGCATCCTGCAACACGACCTTCGTGCGTCGCAGGACACGCAGACCCGTAGGCCTTTCTGCGAGACCAGTACCCTGACAGAATGCAGTCCAGCCGTAGCGTTATGCATCTGTGTACTCTAGTCTCTCTACGGACTCTACAGCTAAACGCTAGAGCGGTGTGAATCGCTCATCGGGACGCTCAGCCGTAGCCGTAGACCCCTGGACTCTATCGCAAGCATACAACCATCGCTAGAATACCCACAAACATCACCGATACCATGTCGTAATTCAGTAGACCGTAGCCCGTAGGCACTGTGGGATCTAAGCATGGCGTAGCCATGCGCAGGGGGTCGCGCTGTCACATACCTGGCTGGTGTACAGGCCTCCGCTGTGACAGTGCGCTCTCAGTCTTGGATTATAGCACATGAGTCTTTGGCAGAGTAGAGTGATTACACTTTGATCAGTAGAGCCTATATAAGCGTTCAACCAAACGTCTCATACGGATACGATCAGAATCATTGTCTGCGGCACGCAATCTAGCATGCATTGCTCGTGCATATGGTAAGCCATCGGTGCATGGCGTCCCATAGCCACTCCGGATCAGCACTGTGCATCCATGCATACATGGTCTCCGTAGTCCTGTGTATGCCACCATGCATGGTCTCCGTAGTCCTGTGCATGGCTGGATCACGACACTGCCAACACCTCACATCCCCCATTGGAGCCACTAAAGGTCAAGCCAAAGTCTATGGTCCCTCGCAGGTATCTCAGTACGTGAAGGACACCATTCCAATGACATTTGGCACTCCCAGCCATATGCCAGGCCAAGACATTAGCCGGAAACGCGATGTCTGGACGCGACACAACTGCCACATACTGGATGCTTCCTACGGCTTGCATAAACCTCTTATGCTTTGTGCCTGTTGTTGTAATCCATTGGACCGCGGCCTAAGGCCTGTGGGATCCTGAGCATGCCGTAGCTATGCGCAGGGGTAGGGTACTGTCACATACCTTGCTGTCTAGGTATCTGCCGGTGACAGCACTGTATCTTCGTTGGAGGCGACGACACGTGAGACTTCGGACAGTAGAGAAAGAGTGATTACACTACGATCGACAGAGCCTATATAAGCGTTCTCTAAACGACTCATACGGATACGATCAGAATCAATGTCTGCTGGCACGCAATCTGCATGCATTGCTCGTGCATATGGTCAGCCATCGGTGCATGGCTGCCCCATAGCCACTCCGGATCAGCACCGTGTATCCTGGCACACATGGTCACCGTAGTCCTGTGTATGCCACCATGCATGGTCACCGTAGTCCTGTGCATGGCTGGATCACGACACTCCCCCTAGACTAAGCTTGTACTACCGCAAGCTGCAGTCTATCTCGAAAGTTTCCCAGTGCTGGTCCTGCCAACACCTCACATCCCCCATTGGAGCCACTAAAGGTCAAGCCAAAGTCTATGGTCCCTCGCAGGTATCTCAGTACGTGAAGGACACCATTCCAATGACATTTGGCACTCCCAGCCATATGCCTGGCCAAGACATTAGCCGGAAACGCGATGTCTGGACGCGACACAACTGCCACATACTGGATGCTTCCTACGGCTTGCATAAACCTCTTATGCTCTGTGCCTGTAGCCTTCTCCTGGCTAGGATCTTCCTTCAGGCTAAACATTTTCTGCTTTGGCACCAAAGGAGTTGGCGCCCGTCTGCACTCACTCATGCTGAATCTCTCCAGCATGTCCCTGATGCTCTTTCTGTGTGTGATGGTGATAGTGCGAGCAGCGCGATCACGTATGACCTCCATGCCCAGCACATATCCCAGCTCCCCCAGGTCACGACCCTCAAATGCCTCAAGGCTCTTTCTGATGGCATCATCCATCTGCTCTACCAGACCGAAAATCAACAGATCATCGACCCACAGAAAAATAAGACAACGTCCTACTTTGCAGATAAACAGTGCGGGGTCACTGGCTGATCTCACAAAGCCCATACTCAACAAGAGCTCTGCAAGCGCTTTGTGCCACTCCCTGGCAGCCTGCTTCAGACCATACAACGCCTTCTTCAGACGCCACACCATACCAGACCCATCATCTAGTACAGGAGGTTGTGCCACATACACTTCCTCCTCCAGAACACCATTCAGGAAAGCACATTTTATGTCTATATGCCTCGTCTCTAGATCCTCTACTGCACAGACCGATAACAGAGCCCTGAAGGTAGCATAACTGCCCACAGGTGCCCATGTCTCAAAGAAATCTACGCCCTCCACTTGCGTAAACCCCCTGGCTACATATCTGGCTTTGAAACGCTCAATTTCACCCTGTGCTCCTCGCTTGATCTTAAGCACCCACTTGCCTGTCACAGGCTTCGCTCCTAATGGGCACTCGACCAGCTCAAACACGTCATGTTCTCTCAAGGAGGTCAGCTCATCGAGCATGGCCGTGATCCACTGCTCACGGTGAGTGCCACGCATGGCCTGCTGCACCGTTGGATCATCTACTACGACCTCGACCTTCTTCCTCACGGTAGCTGCACGCCTGGACTCACAAAGGCTAGCAGTAGGGCCACCGTTCGGAGTCACCTCCTGCCCCGTCGGCTTTTCTGCATCAGGAGTCACACTGTCAGCCGTCGCAGACACTCCTTCAGCTAAGTCACCGACGTCACTCTCACCATTGAACACTGTGGAGCTCCCAGCATCATGCTCACGTGCACCCTCCGGGGAGATGCGCTCAACAGCAACATCACTCATAATGGCTCCCACAGCATGGACAGCAGGTCTCAAGACTTTGCGAATCAAATGAAAAGGCTTTGGAACCCATCGAATCCCCACCTCATGTGGCAGATCCAGACGTTCTCCGCTGCCCCTCGCGGCACTTGGTGCTGACTCTCCCCCTGAGCCATCACCGCCTGTCGCTATTCCCCTAGGCACATGCCGTAGCTCGCCTTGCCCCTGGCCCTCAGACCCAGATATATGCCATGGCTTATCATATCTGTCCCGGTCATCACGCCCTGACAACGTGGACCCGCGGTAACTTCGGCTGCCGCCGTGACCGTCAGCTCGCACAGATGGGGGTGGCTCACTCAGCTCCTTGCCCATCAACCGCTGGACTGGCTCCGCTGAGCGTGAGTGGGATCTAGACTCAGGCTCAGAGTCATCCTCACTACCAGATGCATCTTCATCCGCCTCCTCATCAGTTGGAAGCGGATAGATGTCACAGTCTCCCATGTGCAGCACAGCTCTATCCCGCGTAGGGATTGTCTCTGCAGGCCTGAACTCGCAGTTCAGTGGCTAAGACGGCTGCTCTGCTGCATCATATTCCCAGTGCGGCACAGCTGCAGCACTGTCAGCCGCTGCAAGATCACAGCGCGCTGCAACCACTGCATCACTGATCTCCGGTGTGTGCCAGCGCTCATGGCGCGCCAGCAGCTCTGCACCCAACACTCTAGGAGAGAACTAAGGTCACCCTCAGGTAGCTCCTCTCGTGGTTTGAAACGCCTATGCAACGTTCTGCTTGGTTCCCAGTGCTGATGGCCCAGACCCGGATGCTCCCCCTCAGCCCAATCCACATTTCTACCCCTCTCTGGCATCATGTGTTCACGACTGGCTGGTGGACGCACTGCCCGCACACTGGTGCTCTTCACCCACTTCTTCATGTTGGGCAAGAACTCAGCCTCTGGCACTACACTGGTGAACTGATCTGGCAGGATCTCAAATTCACCCTGCTCATAGTTCTCTAGCACAACTGGGTCCGCCGTAGGTTCCCCAGCCATGTGAAATCGCTGCGCGAAATCCTTCACCAGAGCAGGTGGAGCAGCCGTGTGCCTGTACATCCGCACTGCTCCCCCATTCCCACGCTTCACATATACCCTGTCCATATGAGGACATCCACCTTGTCCCATATAGGCACCGAGGATTCCTCGCTCCTCCAGGTGCCTGAAGTGCTCCCTCCGCGGATACACATACATTGGGCACCCGAAAGGCTTCACCTGTGCCACCACGAGACGGAAGTCATCTTCACTGACTTTCCGAAACCACAACAAGTATGGCACTATCTCCCTGACATCCACATTTCTCTATGCACCTTTCCACAAATGCCGCATCTCTCCTGGCATTCAGCTGCTCACAGAGCTCCTTCAGGCTCAGCGCAAGCGCTCCCGCCTTCCGGACCCTCAGCTGCTTAGCCCGCTGCTGCTCATTCGTGGACCATGGCTCATGGCTGGTGGCAACTAACCTCTCTTCCAGCCTCTGCTTCGCCTCCCTCCGCCGAACACCTTCCAGTGCTGTACTCGACGTCAGGTTGTGTGCATGGTTCACGCACATGTATGCCTCCGGCCACAGGAATGCAGGGACTGCTGCCTGCAGCAGGCTTGCCCGCACTGACGTGTTCAGCACACCGATCTTTTCGCTCTACCAACCCATTAGACTCATGCTGGGCGGTGTCAGTGAACGTGTGTACTATTCCCCGCCACTCAAGGTACTGAGCCAGGTGGTTAGAGCTGAACTCACGTCCCTGGTCCGTATGCAGCCTCCGCACCCCTATCTCCTTGTCATAGACAGTCTGAGTGCGGATGCGTTCTAGCAGAAGGCATATCATTTCAGCAGCACCGCTTTTCGACTTCAGCGGGATCACATGCGAGTACCTGCTGTACTCATCCACCACTACCAGGATGAAGTTCATTCCTCCTATGCCCACTGGCTTTATCTGTCCAGCCAGATCCGCATGCAACACTTCTCCAGCATACGTGGCATTCTCTGTCACTTTGCCCCCATGCTGTGCTCTGTCACCACTTCTCTGTTCCGCCACATGGCAACCATGACACTCAAGTGCTACTCCCGTAGGTTCAGGCAGCTTGAGGTCGAACAGGTCTGGATTATCTCGCATCAGTTTGAGAAACCGGTTGCCAGCACGGTGAAACACGATATGCACCAGGAAAAATGGATCAACCTGGAAGGAAGATCTCTGACCAATAGGTACACCATCCACTGCAGCGACTCTCGCCTGCTCACCAACCCATTTCCTATTTCTGTGGAAAAGATTGTTAGCACTGGTCCAGTCTGTCCCTGAATCTACAGGGCGCAGTTCCCATATTGGTCTGCCTGTCCTGCAATACCAGCTCGGTGTGGGGTTGTCCTCACTATCCACACCCTGCTCACAGTTGCCCACAAACATCTGGGCTTGATCATGAAAGCCAGGCATTTCTACTGTATTTGCCTTGCCTGTGTGCAAGAATATGTTCGACCGCTTCAGCACAGTCGTTGATAGGATGTTTATCGGGCTGGCTGGCAACCAGTAAACATGATCTAGCTCAATGTCCACAGGCACCAGCTCACCCTTCACTGTCACGTACTTCCCCACATTCGCCCTGATAGTGCCCATGCCATATATCTTTAGCCTGCCCTGATCTAGAGGCTGGCATTCTGTGATATCCGGTGGTTTGATCTCACTGAATATGCTATAGTCAAAGCAGATGTTCAGATCAGACCCGCTATCCACCAGAAACGTGTATGGCATATTGGGCGCTGGCCCATCACCACATTCAGCTCGCAGTTCAGCTAGATCAACTACAGCCACCTGCGGGCCACCGCGGCCTCTGCCACGGCCTCGCCCTGCAGCTGCTTGCTTCTGCAGAAACTGCTTGACTTCTGCTGAGAGCAAGGGACACTCTTTCTGCAAATGACCAGGCTTATTGCAGTTGAAGCACTTACGGTTGTCTGCTCCCCCCGCTCCCACTGCAGCAACCTGTGGGGGTGTACCATGGCGACCACCGTGGCGTCCACCACGATACCCTCGTCCCTCATAACGCTGCTGACCACCGCGATCTTCCCGTGGGAACCGCGATGGAGCAGGTTGGCTGCTAGTCTGAGCGTGTGTCAGCAATGTGGACACGATCTGCTGCACTGGCAGCTGCTGCAGCATCGGCTGCAACAACGCATATTCTCTGTCTACTGCCAGTAGCCTAGAGCGGTACAACTGGTCAGGCACATTCTCCCCCAGACCCCTCATCTGGTTCACTATGCCCACTACTTCATTGACATGCCTTTCTAGTGGTTTGCCTGCTTGTCTAGCACCACTAAGCTGTTGGTACAGGTTCTGAATCTCTACCTCGACTGAAGGCATGTACTTGGCATGAAGCAATGACCACAACTCATGGACAAAGCTACAGTTGGACACGAAATCCCTATCCTCCTTTGGCAGAGTAATAAACAGCCAATGCTTGACCGACTCATGGGCCTGGCTATTCTGTGCTAGTGGATCGTTCACCAGCAAGCTACTCTCTCCCAGTGTGCATCCCAGTGTGCAACCCAGTGTGCATCCCAGTGTGCAGCCTGAGCCACTTGCTGCGCGTGCTTCGCTCCGTGCACCGCTGCCTCACTCGCATTCCCCGTAGGATCAGCGTTGCTCGGCATGGCGGCCTGCAGAGGGTTTACACTGAGATACCCGTAGGTCCCAGCGTCTTGTCCTTCCCCGTGGGGCATGAACTGACCCTCCGCGGCCTGCTCGCGGCGCACTGTGGAGCGAGTGCGGTGGTGCGGAGGGTTAACAGCTCCCTCCACACCGTCAGATCCGATAGATCCTTGGCGAGATGCCATTGAATCGTCTCGGAATGGTGGAGTCCTGCAACGATCACTGTACGTCGCAGGACACGCAGACCCGTAGGCCTCTTTGCGAGACCAGCACACCAGCATAATGCAGCTCCGCCGTAGCATTCTGCATCAGCCGTATCTAATCTCTCTACGGTCAGCTATACGCTAGAGCGGTGTGACTCGCTCATCGAAACGCACAGCCGCAACCGCAGGTTCCCCCTGGACTCTCTCGCATGCTAATAGACATCACAAGAACACCCACAATCATCACCGATACCATGTTGTAATCCATTGGACCGCGGCCTAAGGCCTGTGGGATCCTGAGCATGCCGTAGCTATGCGCAGGGATAGGGTACTGTCACATACCTTGCTGTCTAGGTATCTGCCGGTGACAGCACTGTATCTTCGTTGGAGGCGACGACACGTGAGACTTCGGACAGTAGAGAAAGAGTGATTACACTACGATCGACAGAGCCTATATAAGCGTTCTCTAAACGACTCATACGGATACGATCAGAATCAATGTCTGCTGGCACGCAATCTGCATGCATTGCTCGTGCATATGGTCAGCCATCGGTGCATGGCTGCCCCATAGCCACTCCGGATCAGCACCGTGTATCCTGGCACACATGGTCACCGTAGTCCTGTGTATGCCACCATGCATGGTCACCGTAGTCCTGTGCATGGCTGGATCACGACACCACAGGTACGAGATACACCTGCAAAAATCACTTTCCAAGCCAGGCAAGAAATGTCGCAGAGACAACAAAAGTAGTGCAACAGTTAACGGTGTGTCTGAAGGATGCTTCTCTACTGGGGTTCAGTCAGTATTGGACGTCTTCGGGGAGGCGGGGCAAAGCAGTCCTCGTCTACAGAGGCAATCTCCGGACTCCAGACAGGGCGCCAATTCTCAAAAAGATTGGTTTCGCGGCGCAACCGCGCCTGGGCCTTCTTTGCTTGCACACGTGTTTAATACGTACTGTTACATGGAGGGGCTCCGATCCAGTGCACCAAGCGAATGTACAACTAGATTCTAGACTCACATGCTACCCAGCAGATGCGAGCCGGCCAGGCGATCACCTGGCACGAACTGCGCACCCGTGAGCCGTGTTACCCTGGACATGGTCTTTCTGATCACAAACCGGTTTCCTTTCACTGTCGCCGCACTGAACTCCTGCAAGGAGTTCTCAATCCAGTGAGCCTTTGCTCTCTTGTTGAACGGCCCAACCACCGACACGGCCAGCGTGTTGAGGTACTACATGGCATGTGACCCTAGTCTGCCATATGTCTCGTGCACAACCGGCACCACCTTGTACGATCCCTGCACACTCTCTTTGTACTTGTTGAGTTTGAACTGTTCGCGTACGGCGGCCGCGTGCCGCTTTGCCCCCGATGCTTTCCCCACCACAGCCAACCCAGATGGGTGGATGAAGCTGACATCTAGCACATACACATCCACGTCCGGACCATTTGCTAGGATGTCGCCCCTACTGTCGTCCCTGTAGCGTCTGTCCAGGCTGCGCATCACAGGCTTAATTGATGTGGACACCCCTGCCGCTCTTACTCGACGGCGCCAAGCCATAATGGCAATGTTGTGGTGCAACGTCCAGCAGTCGGCATTGTGTCGACACGTCATGGCATGATCTACGTCGTGGGGCTTCACCCAAGCATTGCAATCACATATCACTTCCCCATCTAATGGCGGCAGGGGGGAAAGTCCGCCCCTGAACCGCATCCCATGCACAAAATCCCCATCATTCAACGTCAGCATGCGGTTGGTTGGGAGGGAATCCAGGAACAGTGAGGCAACACGACAGGCGCAGCTGCGCATGCGCGCAAGGTCCTTTGCACCACCAGGGGTGCTGCCCAGCTGTTTAATACGTATATTTGTATATATTTCAATTTCTGCATGAAATTGATTTTTTTTGCGAAGTTTGAATGAAAGCAAACTACGCGGATCCTGACAATCTTGGAAAGGATAATTCGGTGCTGGAAAAGCGTGTCACTCGCACCTCAGCCATGCTTGCAATCCTGCATAGGCCCCTGCAATGCTTGTCCAAGCTTTCTGCATGAAGCGCCGCGGTGCACCGTGACCCTGCCGAACAGATCATGCCCTACCGTGCCCCTCCGTTTACCACGCATGGCCGCAGCCGCACCAACATGTGTCCTGCCTGCCACTTGCCCTCGGTGTGTCGGTCTTGCAAGCATGTGGTTGCGGAAGCTTATGTGCGCTCGTGGGGGAAAGTGGATGTTCGTGGCATGCCGCTTGTTCTGTACTTAGTCTCTGTACAATTTCGCGAAGTTGAGTGTTGGGTTTGGCCTGCTAAAGTTCAATACAAGCTGCTACTGGAATCACCGCCACGTAAGCTCGTTTCACACGGCAAGCTGCATCAAATTGGAAGTTGACATAGCCTCGTGAATTTCGTAGGCCGTGCAGTTGGGATTGGGGCAGTGCATGTGAGGAGACTAGAAGTACAAGCACACTAAGGTCACCTTGAATCCCAACCCTACGGATCCTAAAAGCTTGGAGCAAGGCGACTGGCAAGCCTGGTCTGCAAACGTCAATCCTATGTTTCAGATCAAGAAGTGCTCAGCCCGTTTGCTACAGCTGTATGCAGGCATGCCGCAACAGGAACACTGCATGCGGCTTTCCTTGACGTTAGTCCGGCCCCGGCACACGTGCAAACCGCTAAAGAAACTGGGAACAGCTTGGGAGGGATCTTTGAGGCTCAACTGGGAGCAGCTTGGGAGGGATCACAAGCGAGGGATGCACAATGATACAGCTGCGCTGCTGCACGGCACATATATGTGCCGAGCGCCCCTGGCATGTCTAGGCGCCTCACAGACCGTGCGTGTGATACTAGCGGGACTCTTGTGATGTCATACCGCAGCGGGTTGTCGCGGGAGCGGGAACCCAGCCAGAACACGCAACATTTGCAGCCATGTTCAAATGCCCCCGAACATTCGCTCCAGAATGTGCCATGCCCAATGTTAATGATCTGTCACAAACGCGATGTTCAATGCAGTCTAGATCGCCTTTACCAGTGTACACTACTATGCTAAGCGTCGCCAGACACAATTGTGTCTGTTACATGACTATGCCAACTGTGTGTTGCGAACACATGTCTGAGTTCTGTAGACATACGTTCTGTGACAGTGCTTGTGCCCTTGAACGCGAGTGTACATGATAGAAGGTCGACAATTCCCCTTGCCGCACTTCTGGTGCCTGCCGATGCGACAACACACTGTGTACAATCTGACTACCGCAGTATATCAAATTGCTAATGGAAACCGGCTCTGTGACATGACCAGAGCATGTTGATTTACATCTCGCAACTTTGGCCACCGGCATGCGTAACAACCGTGAATTCAAGTAGTACGGCTCGAGAATTTGAAAAACGCTTATGGTCATACGACGACGGTGTTGAGTAAACACCGGTGCCCGGAGGTACGTGGAGCCCAGTGGCTGCACCCCTTGAGGAGCTCCACTACTGCCTAGAACCGCTGAGAGAGAGGCCATGGGCCCGATCCGATGGGGGGTCACAGGAAGAACGCTCCAGCCGCCCACACGTGGAGAAATGTCGCGGAGACTCGGAATCCTCTGGATCATCTACACCTGCACAACAGCATGGGCCCGGGCGGGCGGGATCTTAGCTGAAAGCTGCGAAGCACTAGCAACGAACACCCACTCTGCGTGGCGAGCCGCTGCTCGCACCAGCCTAAAAACATCCAATCTCTGCACAGCCTCCGGCCCGCAGCAGAGCTGCGACCCCTGTAGACACCGAAGGCCAGAGTCCTTCGGTCCACCGTCGCCATTCCCACCATAAGTGCGATTACATTCCACGTAATCCACCGTACAAGCGAGCCAAGCGAGCAAGGTTGAGAGGTTTGAGAGGTATGCACTGGAAGTGCGTCTTTAAGGCTGGTTTCCGCTTGAGTGTCGAAACTTGGCGCCTCGCTACATCTGTCAGTGGGATTGCGCCACAATCGGGGTTGCGGAGTGGTGCGCCCCAGCGTCGGCATGCATCACGCCACGCGTTGCAACTGCGCACAGCAGCAAAGAGCCGTACATTGAACTCATTCATGGTGATCACTCGCTCAAATTTTAACACAAACATTTGCATGATATTGCTGAAGTTGAAACAACAAGCCTGTGACTTGGCCGAGCACAAACGCTTCAGCAACCGCGATGCAGGTTGGTAGTGATCCTCCTGAATTTGGAGGAATGGGGCATTGGAGCTGCAACCGGGCTGGATGCATTGCGAAAAAGCTAAGCACTATGGAGGGCGGCCACAGGCAGGGCAGAGGAACTGGCCGCCTCCAACAATGACAGCCTGGGGAGGTGTGCAGGTGGTAGTTGGACAGGTTGCGGGTGGTTTGCGTGCGTTTCCGTGGCACCAGCCGTTCACTTGGTGGCAGTGTGAGAAATCAGGCGTTTACAGGCGTCCGTTTGAGCAGCAGCCAACACCAACCACAGTGGAACCAGTGACAAGGACTTTCACAACAGCAAGGCATCCGTTTTTGCTGCCAGTTGTGGCTGGAAGGTGGGCGACATGGCAGCCATCTCCTGGAATGTTTCTCTGCTTTTGACACGCTCTCTAACCCCAAATGTGGCAGAAAGCCACAACTGTGGCGCCGAAGGCCCATGTGCTCAACGGCACGCCAGGCCCGTGTGCTCGACTGGCACGCCACAACTACTTGGGCCTCAAGACAAAGGGTAATAAGCGGGGTGGTTTAGACCTGCATGCGACAGTCGTGCGCACAGTCGAATGCTGCAAAACAGCGTGACTGCTTGGCTTGTGGCCGGTGCACGATTGGGGGGATTCAGAATTTTTTTTCGCAGACCTGCAGTTTGGCGCCGCCAGCTTGTCCTGCTTAATGAAGAACATGGGCCATATGGATGTCCTCTGGTGTGCCAACCAAGGATCTTGAAGTCGTCAATCTGGCATCAGGCTCTCATCACACTCCATTGTCGCAGGAGCCATGTGGTACAGCTGCTCCTTTTCACAATGGAAAGCAGCAGAAACACGCACGCCCACGCAGCAGCTCGCGTGCAGGAGATGGTTGTGAATGCATGGACCATGGTGGCAGCGCCTTGGATAGAACAGAGTCGACGGCGTGGGTGGCATGGTGAGAGCACGCAGCGTCACGATGATCATGCAGAGTTTTCGCATGCGCAGTGCTCGCATGCAGCATGTGGTTGAAGGATGGCTTCCTACTGGTCGCGCAATGCCCAGGCAGCACTTGCACGCACATTGCAATTCTGAACCTGGGTTCCTGCAATTCTCACCCATACAAGTGCTACATGGAGATCAACGCAAGAGCCCGGCAGCGAGGGCAACAGCAGGCAAGCACACGACCAAAACCCCGCAAGCAGGCAGCAACAAGCAGCAACACGCACAGGCGCAAAGCCACAACAAACCAATACACCCGGACACCCGCATACCCAGACAACCGCACACCAGCTCACTGCACCACCGTGCCTACCACGCCAAAGCCATGCACTCCGGCCGTCCGCACGCACCGCCGCCCGCCAGCTGGCCCGGCCGCCTCCACTCTCACACCAGCACCATCACCACCGCACCCAGCCCCACCCGAGCACTCTCACGCCCACGCCCCGTCATGCCCCCCCCCTCCCCGCCCCCTGCCAGCCTGGGGGCGCATGCCCCTCTCAGCGCGGGGCGGACCAGCCCCTGCTGCGTTGGCTGGATGGCCGGTGCACAGGTCGGAATGCCCGCGGTACGGACGTGCATTCACGGGCGTGCATTCACGTGCAGGTCACGCTCTGACCACGTGCACGTTGGCCACTTTAATGCTGAACCGATGGATCTGCAGAGCTGTGGCGTGCCGCTTGCAACGGCTGGTCACACCCAGTTCAAGGCACGCAGCCGTGCACAGGCCACATGGTTACAAAATCCCTACAGCCTGGTTCCACAACAAGTCACGACTTGTGATGTGGACAGAAACTGTATATACGTGCAACCACGTGGGCAACCACATCACCCCCACCGCACAAGTCCCAAACCCCCTCCACCCATCTCGCCCTGCGGGTCCCCCCCCCCCCCCCCTCCACCCATTTCGCCCTGCGCCCCCCCCCCCCGCACCTGTCCCTCCTCCTCCCTCCCTCTTCCCTCCTCCCAGCGCACGTCCACCGTTTCTCCTCTGCCCCCCTCCCGGACACCGCTCGTGCTGCCGGGCTGGCTGTGGCTGCAGCTCCTCGGACCGGTGCCTCGCGGCCTCACAGATGGCCGTACCGCGCGCCGGCGCGCCCGTGCAGACTGCTAGTGTTGAGTCGGCGACCGCTTGTGGGTCCGGCGCGTGCTGACTGTGTGTTTGGTGTGCGTGTGGGCTGTGTGGTGCTGCGCGGTGTGCGAGTGTCTGCTTTCAAGCTGGCGCTAGTTCGTTCTGGCATTTGCTCGTGCGGCGCGTGGCCTTTGTGCTTACGGTGGCCGGTTTGTCTGTTTGCTTGTTGCCTGGTCTGTTGCCTCGGCGCTGCTGAGTCCTAGATCTATCACTGTGTAACACAAGTCCCAACGGCCACGGCCACAATCAGCTGAATCACGACAGCTGCAGCCACAAAACCACATCCGACCACATCATAGCTAACGTGGAACCCGCCCTGGATCGTGTTTTGATGAGCGCACGGTCTAGAGAGTCTCATGTTCTGTGTGTTTCGCTGCCTTTCAAGCATCTGATGTTTGTACAGGCTGCTGGTGCCTTCACAGACTACATTTCGCGAGCACTCATCAGGTCGGCCTTGCCGCCCGACTTGACGGCACTTTGTCTCGGCCATGGTCCGTGTTGTGTCTCACTTGCTGTCGTTCAAATCAGGCCTGGGTAAGGAGGAACGTGGTTCTTGGTCTGATTTGGCTGTCACTCTGATCGCTGGCGTTGGTGGCCCAGTGACTGGAGTGACTGGTGTGGTTGCTCGTCCGTTGTCTTTGGAAGAATTGGCTCGCGTGGCTGCACGTCTTGGTCTCGACCAAGGCAAGCATGTGTTGCGTCGAGGGTGAACTCGATCCCGCTTGTCGGAGGTGTCAATGTCCTCATGGATACGACGATGTACTCATACATACATATATACATGGTATATAGAAGAAGAAGAATCAAGCAGACACCGGCAGGCAGTGAATGCCAGAGCCAAGCCCATCCAAACACCACCCCACCAGCAAGCCCAACAGCCCCACGCGAGCACATCCCATGCGCCTCCGCCGCAGCAACCCCCACCCCCCCCAGCAGACCAGCGACCCCACCCACCAAACACCCCCAACATTGACAACGATGACCGACCCAGACCAAGACAGACCATCCCAAAAGGCTCTGCACACGCCTTCGGGGACGGCCTGGCCAAGCTCGTCACAGCCATGACCGATGCCCCAGACCACGCCGCAGCCAGAGCTGCAACCACAGCCATGTTGTGGTACCCAGCCCAGATCCTGACCGAAGACAGCCACAACGGACTCGAACGCCGCATAGCAGCACGGATCCTTGCCCACAGCGAAGGCAGGGATCCCATCCAATACGAAGAACGCCGCAAGAAACCCCGTTCCAACCCAGCCAAGCAGACATCCGACCAGCGCACAGCAGCCCGCATACACACAAAGCTGACCATGCACAGCCTCTCCCGGGCAGCTGGATGCCTCGCCCCCGGCTACATCGTCCAGCAGCCCACACCAGAAGACCTCGCCAATCTCCAAGACCTCCACCCCCCAGGAGAACCAGCCCAGCCACCTCCCATGGACACAGCCGCACCACACATCACTGAGGACGACCTAGAACGTGTCCTCGGCAACCTTCCCAACTCCTCTGCACCCGGCCTGAGCGGCTGGACGTACGAACACGTCAGATCCGCCGCATCCGCCAGCACCGAGGCCAGAGACGCCATCCTCCACCTCATCAACCAGGTCATCAGCGGCCAGTTCCCGCAGGTGACAGCCCTCCTCAGCACCAGACTCGTCCCCATCCGCAAGCCAGACGGCGGCATCCGCCCCATCGCCGTCCAAGAAGTCTGGGTCCGCATCGCCAGCCTCTGTGCACTCAGAGCATGCAGCGAAGTGGGCCCCAGCCTTGCCCTGCTGCAGGTTGGTGTCGGTATCTCCGGCGGCGCTCAGACCATGGGCCATGCGCTCTCGTCTGCCGCCGTTGGGAATCTCGACACCGTCATCCTGTCGGTGGACTTCAAGAACGCATACAACTCCATCCACACCCAGTCCATGCTCGACGCAGTCCACCAGCGCGCCCCACAGCTCCTCCCATACGCCATATGGGCCAACACAGCACCAACCCAGCACCACGTCATAGGTGCCCCACCACGCACAGCCCCGATCACATCGACCAGAGGTGTGAAACAGGGCGACCCCCTTGCCAGCCTCCTCTTCTCACTGACTCTGCAGCCGGCTCTCGAAGCCGCCCAAGCCACCGCAGATCCCGCCGACGCAGCCCTCCTTGCCTATGCCGATGACTGCAGCATCCGCGGCACCGGCGCACCCATCATCAAGGCCTTCACCACCCTGGAGGAACACGCCCACCCGATCGGCCTCCGCATCGGCCGCGCGAAGAGTGCAGCCACATCCATCATTGATCGCGACGCGGCCCAGGCTGTGGCCGACGCCACAGGCGTGCCGCTGCGCCCACACGGCGTCACCTGCGCAGGCACGCCCATCGGCCACACCCCCTACGTCAAGGACTACTGCAACCGCCGCGCGACAACCGCATGTGCGAAGATTGATCGCCTCCTCTCTCTCCCCCTGCCTGCCCAGGACAAGTTCGTGCTGCTCCGCGGCTCTGTGCAGCTTGCCCTCACCCACCTAGTCCGTGTCGTTGCGTGGGACTCGGTCAAAGATGCGCTGCAGCGGCTGCAAGACAGGGTAATGGCGGCGGCGCGGGAGATCATGCACCACCCGCAGATGCCCACCGTTGCCGAGGAGCAACTCCGCCTACCGCTACGCCACGGCGAATGCGGCCTCATGGACGTCACGGAGCACGAGGCAGATGCAGCCTATCTGTCCAGCGCCGCGCTGGCGCATGACGCCATGCGCGATGGCCCCCCCGACTTCCGCCCATTCGCCGAAGGCGACGTTGCAACAGGCCTACAAGAAAAATGGACAGCGCTGCGTGCAGCAATGCCGCCGGAGGCAGACTGGGGGCCAGAGGAGCTCAACAACGTCTTCATCGCCACTGGCCTTCCCGGTGTTAGCAGAAAAGTGACCAGGGCAGTAGCGCAGACACGGCACGACGCGCTGCTGCAACAGCTGGGCAGCACCCCTGGTGGTGCAAAGGACCTTGCACGCATGCGCAGCTGCGCCTGTCGTGTTGCCTCACTGTTCCTGGATTCCCTCCCAACCAACCGCATGCTGACTCTGAATGATGGGGATTTTGTGCATGGAATGCGGTTCAGGGGCAGACTTTCCCCCCTGCCGCCGTTAGATGGGGAAGTGATATGTGATTGCAATGCTCGGGTGAAGCCCGACGACGTAGATCATGCCATGACATGTCGACACAATGCCGACTGCTGGACGTTGCGCCACAACATTGCCGTTACGGCTTGGCGCCGTCGAGTAAGAGCGGCAGGGGTGTCCACATCAATTGAACCTGTGATGCGCAGCCTGGACAGACGCTACAGGGACGACAGTAGGGGGGACATCCTAGCAAATGGTCCGGACGTGGACGTGTATGTACTAGATGTCAGCTTCATCCACCCATCTGGGGTGGCTGTGGTGGGGAAAGCATCGGGGGCACAGGGGCACGCGGCCGCCGTACGCGAACAGTTCAAACTCAACAAGTACAAAGAGAGTGTGCAGGGATCGTACAAGGTGGTGCCGGTTGTGCACGAGACATATGGCAGACTAGGGTCGCATGCCATGCAGTACCTCAACACGCTGGCAGTGTCGTTGGTTGGGCCGTTCAACAAGAGAGCAAAGGCTCGCTGGATTGAGAACTTCTTGCGGGAGTTCAGTGCGGCGACAGTGAAGGGAACGGGTTTGCGATCAGAAAGACCATGTCCAGGGCAGCACGGCTCACGGGTGCGCAGTTCGTGCCAGGTGACCGCCTGGCCGGCTCGCATCTGCTGAGTAGCATGTGAGTCTAGACTGTAGTTGTACGTTCGCTTGGTGCACTGGATCGGAGCCCCTCGATGTAACATTACATGCGAGAATATCGAAAGCCCTGGCCGCGGTTGAGACAGAGCTGCAAGAAAGAGATGCTGCACCAGGATTGATGGCAGATCTCTGCGAGGTGTTCCCGACGTTTGGTGATGGTGTGTTACACAGTGATAGATCTAGGACTCAGCAGCGCCGAGGCAACAGACCAGGCAACAAGCAAACAGACAGACCGGCCGCCGCAAGCACCAAGGCCACGCGCCGCACGAGCAAATGCCAGAACGAACTAACGCCAGCGCGAAAGCAGACACGCACACACCACGCAGAACCACGCAGGCCACGCGCACACCAAACACACAGCCAGCACTCGCCGGTGTCGTGATCCAGCCATGCACAGGACTACGGTGACCATGCATGGTGGCATACACAGGACTACGGTGACCATGTATGCGGGGAATCACGGTGCTGATCCGGAGTGGCTATGGGGCAGCCATGCACCGATGGCTGACCATATGCACGAGCAATGCATGCAAGATTGCGTGCCGCAGACATTGATTCTGATCGTATCCGTATGAGACGTTGATTGAACGCTTATATAGGCTCTACAGATCGTAGTGTAATCACTCTCTCTTCTACTGTCCAAAGTCTCACGTGCATTCATCCTCCAACTGAAGGTACAGGCGCTGTCACGGACAGATACCTAAGACAGCAAGGTATGTGACAGCACCAACCCCTGCGCATGACTATGACATGCTCAGGATCCCACAGGCCTTAGGCCGCGATCCACTGAATTACAACATGGTATCGGTGATGATTGTGGGTATTCTTGTGATGTCTATTAGCATGCGGTAGAGTCCAGGGGGAACCTGCGGTTACGGCTGCACACTCCGATGAGTGTGCTACACCGCTCTAGTGTATAGCCGACCGTAGAGAGACTAGAAAAGCTAATGCAGAATGCTACGGCGGAGCTGCATTATGCTTGTGTGCTGGTCTCGCAAAGAGGCCTACGGGTCTGCGTTTCCTGCGACATATGGTGGTCATGTTGCAGGACACCACCATTCCGAGACGATTCAATGGCATCTCGCCAAGGGTCTATCGGTTCTGACGGTGTGGAGGGAGCAGTTAACCTTCCGCATCATCGCACTCGCTCTACAGTGCGCCGCGAGCAGGCCGCGGAGGGTCAGTCCATGCCCCACGGGGAAGGACAAGACGCTGGGACCTACGGGTATCTCAGTGTTAACCCTCTGCAGGCCGCCATGCCGGGCAACGCTGATCCTACGGGGAATGCGGGTGCTCAGGCAGCGGTGCACGGAGCGCAGGAAGTGCCACACGTTGCCCAGACAGCGTGGGCAGCGCAGCAGATACCACCTCCGATACCGCAGCCTTCGCAGTAAAGTAGCCTGCTAGTAAATGATCCACTGGCACAGAATAGCCAGGCTCATGAGTCAGTCAAGCATTGGCTATTCGTAACACTGCCAAAGGAGGATAGAGATTTCGTGTCAGACTGCAGTTTTGTCCATGAGATGTGGGCACTGCTGCATGCCAAGTACATGCCTTCTGTCGAAGTAGAAATACAGAAGCTATACCAGCAACTCAGTGGTGCCAGACAGGCGGGAAAGCCACTAGAGAAACATGTCAACGAGGTAGTTGGTATAGTGAACCAGATGAGGGGTCTGGGAGAAGCTGTGCCTGATCAGCTATACCGCTCTAGGCTACTGGCAGTGGACAGAGAGTATGCACTGCTGCAGCCGATGCTGCAGCAGCTGCCAGTGCAGCAGATAGTGTCTACGCTGCTGACGCATGCTCAGAATAGCAGCCAGTCTGCCCCATCGCGATTCCCACGGGACGATCGCGGTGGTCAGCAGAGATTTGGGGGACGAGGGTATCGTGGTGGACGCCACGGTGGTCGCCATGGTACACCCCCAGAGGTTGCCGCAGTGGGAGCAGGGGGAGCAGATAAGCGCAAGTGCTTCAATTGTGAGAAGCCTGGCCATCTGCAGAAAGATTGCCCTTTGCTCTCCGCAGAGGTCAAGCAGTTCCTACAGAAACAGGCAGCAGCAGGGCGGGGCCGTGGCAGAGGCCGCGGGGGCCCTCAGGTGGCTGTGGTAGACCTAGCGGAACTGCGAGCTGCGTGTGCTGATGGGCCGTCGCCCAACATGCCATACACATTTCTGGTGGATAGCGGGTCTGACCTGAACATATGCTTTGACTATAGCATGTTCAGCGAGATCAAGCCACCAGATATCACAGAGTGCCAGCCCTTAGACCAGGGCAGGCTTAAGATATATGGCATGGGCACTATCAGGGCGAACGTGGGGAAGTACGTGACAGTACAGGGCGAGCTGGTGCCAGTAGATATTGAGCTGGATCATGTTTACTGGGTGCCAGCCAGCCCGATCAATATCCTATCAACGACTGTGCTGAAGCGGTCGAACGTATACTTGCACACAGGCAAGGCAAACACAGTAGAGATGCCGGGTTTTTATGACCAAGCACAAACATTTGTGGGCAACTGTGAGCAGGGAGTTGATAGTGATGATAACCCCACATTGAGCTGGTATTGCGGGACGGGCAGACCAATATGGGAACTGCGCCCTGTAGATTCAGGGACAGACTGGACCAGTGCCAATAACCTTTTCCACAGAAATAGGAAATGGGTTGGTGAGCAGGCGAGAATCGCTGCGGTAGATGGTGTACCTATTGGTCAGAGATCTTCTTACCGACTTGAACCAACATTTCTGGTGCACCTCTCGTTTCATCATGCGGGCAACCGGATTCTCAAACTGATGACTGAGAATCCAGACCTGTATGAACTCAAGTTGCCCAAACCCACGGGAGTAGCGCTTGAGTGTCATGGTTGCCACGTGGCGGAACAGAGAAGTGGTGACAGAGCACAGCATGGGGGCAGAGTGACAGAGAATGCCTCGTATGCTGGAGAATTGTTGCATGCGGATCTGGCTGGACAGATTAAGCCAGTAGGCATAGGAGGAATGAACTACATCCTGGTAGTAGTGGATGAGTACAGCAGGTACTCACATGTGATCCCGCTGAAGTCGAAAAGCGGTGCTGCGGAGATGATATGTCTTCTGATAGAACGCATCCGCACTCAGATTGTCTATGACAAGGAGGTAGGGGTGCGGAGGCTGCACACGGACCAAGGAGGTGAGTTCAGCTCGAGTCAGCTGGCTCAGTACCTTGAGTGGCGAGGGATAGTACACACGTTCACTGACACCGCCCAACATGAGTCAAATGGGTTGGTAGAACGAAAGATCGGTGTGCTGAACACGTCAGTGCGGGCGAGTCTGCTGCAGGCAGCAGTGCCTGCATTCCTGTGGCCGGAGGCATACATGTGCGTGAACCATGCACACAACCTGACGCCGAGCACAGCACTGGAGGGTGTGAGGCGGAAGGAGGCAAAGCAGAAGCTGGAGGATAGGTTTGTTGCCACCAGCTCTGAGCCATGGTCCACGAACGTGCAGCAGCGGGCTAAGCAGCTGAGAGTCAGGAAGGCTGCAGCGCATGCGCTGAGTCTGAATGAGCTGTGTGAGACGCTGGTTGCCAGGAGAGAATTGGCATTTGTGGCACAGCACATGAGAAATGTGAATGTCAGAGAGATTGTGCCATACTTGTTGTGGTTTAGGAAGGTCAAAGAAGATGACTTCCGTCTCGTGGTGGCACAGGTGAAGCCTTTCGGGTGTCCAATGTATGTGTATCCAAGGAGGGAGCACTTCAGGCACCTGGAAGCGCGAGGAATCCTCGGTGCCTATATGGGACCGGGTGGAGGTCCTCACATGGACAGGGTTTACGTGAAGCGTGGAAATGGGGGAGCAGTGCGGATGTACAGGCACACGGCTGCTCCACCTGCTCTAGTGAAGGATTTCGCGCAGCGATTTCACATGGCTGGGGAGGCTACGGCGGACCCAGTTGTGCTAGAGAACTATGAGCAGGGTGAGTTTGAGATCCTACCCGATCAGTACACCAGTGTAGTGCCGGAAGCTGAGTTCTTGCCCAACATGAAGAAGTGGGTGAAGAGCACTAGTGTGCGGGCAGTGCGTCCACCAGCCAGTCGCGAACACATGATGCCAGAGAGGGGCAGAAATGTGGATTGGGCTGAGGGGGTGCATCCGGGTCTGGGCCATCAACACTGGGAACCAGGAAGAACGCTGCACAGGCGTTTCAAACCGACAGACGAGCTACCTGAGGGTGAGCCCGAGTTTTCTCCTAGAGTGTTGGGTGCAGAGCTGCTGGCGCGACATGAGCGCTGGCACACACCAGAGATCAGTGAGGCAGTGGTTGCAGCGCGCTGCGATCATGCAGCGGCTGACAATGCTGCAGCGGTGGCACACTGGGACTATGATGCAGCAAACCAGCCGTCTGGGCCTCTACACCACGAGTTTAGGCCTGCAGAGACGATCCCTACGAGGGATAGGGCTGTGCTGCACATAGGGGACTGTGATATCCATCCGCTTCCAACTGATGAGGAAGTGAGTGATACTGAGTCTAGTGATGGAGGTGAGGATGACTCTGAGTCTGAGTCTAGATCCCGCTCGCGTTCAGCGGAGCCAGTCCAGCGGTCGATGGGCAAGGAGCTGAGTGAGCCACCCCCACCTGTGCGAGCTGACGGTCACGGCGGCGGCCGAAGTCACCGCGGGTCCACGGTGTCAGGGCGTGATGACCGTGACAGATATGATGAGCCGAGGCATATATCTGGGTCTGAGGGCCAGGGGCAAGGCGAGCTACGGCATGTGCCTAGCGGAATAGCGACAGGCGGTGATGGCTCAGGGGGAGAGTCAGCACCAAGTGCCGCGAGGGGCAGCGGAGAACGTCTGGATCCGCCACATGAGGTGAGGGTTCGATGGGTTCCAAAGCCTTTTCACTTGATTCGCAAAATCTTAAGACCTGCTGTCCATGCTGTGGGAGCAATTGTGAGTGATGCTGCTGTTGAGCGCATTTCCCCGGAGGAAGCACGTGAGCATGTGAGTGATGCTGCGAGCCCCACAGTAATGAATGATGATGAGAATGAAGTCGGTGACTTGTCTGATGGAGTGTCAGCTGCAGCTGACAGTGTGCCTCCTGATGCAGAAAAGACGACGGGACAGAAGGTGACTCCAAACGGTGGCCCTACTGCTAGCCTTAGTGAGTCCAGGCGTGCAGCTACCGTGAGGAAGAGGGTCGAGGCCGTAGTAGATGATCCAACGGTGCAGCAGGCCATGCGTGGTGCTCATCGTGAGAAGTGGATCACGGCAATGCTCGATGAGCTGACCTCCTTAAGAGAACATGATGTGTTTGAGCTGGTTGAGTGCCCAACAGGAGTGAAGCCTGTGACAGGCAAGTGGGTGCTTAAGATCAAGCGAGGAGCACAGGGTGAAATTGAGCGTTTCAAGGCCAGATACGTAGCCAGGGGATTTACGCAAGTGGAGGGCGTAGATTTCTTTGAGACATGGGCACCTGTGGGCAGTTATGCTACCTTCAGGGCTCTGTTATCAGTCTGTGCAGTAGAGGATCTAGAGACGAGGCATATAGACATTAAATGTGCTTTCCTGAATGGTGTTCTGGAGGAGGAAGTGTATGTGGCACAACCTCCGGTGCTGGACGATGGGTCTGGTATGGTGTGGCGTCTGAAAAAGGCGTTGTATGGTCTGAAGCAAGCTGCCAGGGAGTGGCACAAAGCGCTTGCAGAACTCTTGTTGAATATGGGTTTTGTGAGATCAGCCAGTGACCCTGCACTGTTCATTTGCAAAGTAGGACGCTGTCTTATTTTTCTGTGGGTCGATGATCTGCTGATTTTCGGCCACAGAGAGCAAATGGATGATGCCATCAGAAAGATCCTTGAGGCTTTTGAGGGTCGTGACCTGGGGGAGCTGGGATATGTGTTGGGCATGGAGGTCATACGTGATCGAACTGCTCGCACTATCACCATCACACACAGAAAGAGCATCAGGGACATGCTAGAGAGATTTGGCATGAGTGAGTGTAGACGGGCGCCAACTCCGTTGGTACCAAAGCAGAAAATGTTTAGTCTGAAGGAAGATCCTAGCCAAGCGAAGGCTACAGGCACAGAGCATAAGAGGTTTATGCAAGCCGTAGGAAGCATCCAGTATGTGGCAGTTGTGTCGCGTCCAGACATTGCGTTTCCGCCTAATATCTTGGCCAGGCATATGGCTGGGAGTGCCAAATGTCATTGGAATGGTGTCCTTCACGTACTGAGATACCTGCGAGGGACCATAAACTTTGGCTTGACCTTTAGTGTCTCCAATAGGGGATGTGAGGTGTTGGAAGCATTTACGGATGCTGACTTCGCCAATGGTGCTTGCTTGAAGAGTGTGTCAGGAGTAGTAGTCCGGATGCATGGGAACTGTGTGTTCTGGCGTTCGAAGAGGCAGACTATTGTGGCTGGTGATACAACTGAGGCAGAGCTCATTGCTATGAGTTCAGCAGCCAATGAGGTGATGTGGGCTAAGCAGTTGTGCACTGATCTTGGTTTGTCGGCTGTGAAGCCAACGCTGTGGGGTGACAACAAGAGTGCCAACTTGCTAGCAGTGAACCCCATCTCTAGTGACCGCTCTAAGCACATCAGGGTCAGGGACCTGAGGGTCCGAGAGTTCGTAGAACTCGACGAGTTGACTATCAGCTGGGTTAGCACGGTAGACATGCTAGCTGATATGTTCACTAAGGTGTTGGCAGGACCAGCACTAGCAAAATTCAGAGATAGACTGCAGCTTGCGGTAGTACAAGCTTAGTCTAGGGGGAGTGTCGTGATCCAGCCATGCACAGGACTACGGTGACCATGCATGGTGGCATACACAGGACTACGGTGACCATGTATGCGGGGAATCACGGTGCTGATCCGGAGTGGCTATGGGGCAGCCATGCACCGATGGCTGACCATATGCACGAGCAATGCATGCAAGATTGCGTGCCGCAGACATTGATTCTGATCGTATCCGTATGAGACGTTGATTGAACGCTTATATAGGCTCTACAGATCGTAGTGTAATCACTCTCTCTTCTACTGTCCAAAGTCTCACGTGCATTCATCCTCCAACTGAAGGTACAGGCGCTGTCACGGACAGATACCTAAGACAGCAAGGTATGTGACAGCACCAACCCCTGCGCATGACTATGACATGCTCAGGATCCCACAGGCCTTAGGCCGCGATCCACTGAATTACAACAGCCGGGCCCACAAGCGGTCGTCGACTCGACACTAGCAGTCTGCACGGACGCGACAGCGCGCGCTACGGCCATGTCCGAGGCCGCGAGGCACCGGTCCCAGGAGCCGTAGCCTCAGCCAGCCCGGCAGTGGAGCGGTGTCCGGGGAGGGGCGCAGAGGAGAAACGGCGGATTTGGTGATGGTGTGGTGGTGGCCCTTGGCCGCCTCGGCAGCCATGTATGTGTGTTGGCTTGAGTACTCTCCTAGTTGAATGACTTTTGTGATGACAACTGGATCGGAGTCCCTTGATGTAACAATACATGCGATAATAGGACTGCTGTTTCGTGCGCGTTCCGACGCACGTAGTCACGCCAAGCTGTACCCCGCATCACGGCAAGTAGGACCTTAGGAAAGTGCCTAAAGAAAACATACACAAAGACCCACAAAAGAAACCCGAGTGGTGAGTAGCTTGTATTGACTGTCCCCGCAGACAGATTTGACAACCCCAGCCCCACGGCGTCCCTCCCAGCAACCACCACCATGCCAGCAACTCGCCACATCCACCTCACAGCATCCACCCCCAATGGTGTGTGCGTGTCTGCTTTCACGCTGGCGTTAGTTCATTCTGGCATTTGCTGGTGCGGCGCGTGGCCTTGGTGCTTGCGGTGGCCTGTCTGTAACACAGTGATAGATCTAGGACTCAGCAGCGCCGAGGCAACAGACCAGGCAACAAGCAAACAGACAGCAAACAGACAGACCGGCCACCGCAAGCACCAAGGTCATGCGCCGCACGAGCAAATGCCAGAACGAACTATCGCAAGCGCGAAAGCAGACACGCACACACCACGCAGTACCATGCAGGCCACGCGCACACCAAACACACAGCCAGCACTCGCCGGGCCCACAAGCGGTCGCCGGCGCGGCACTAGCAGTCTGCACGGGCGCGACAGCGCGCGCTACGGCGATGCCCGAGGCCGCGAGGCACCGGTCTCAGGAGCAATAGCCTCAGCCAGCCCGGCAGCCCGAGCGGTGTCCGGGGAGGGGCGCAGAGGAGAAACGGCGGACGTGCGCTGGGAGGAGGGAAGAGGGAGGGAGGGAAGAGGGAGGGATCGGGTGCGGGGGGGGGGGGGGGGTGGGGGGGCTGCAGGGTGAAATGGGTGGAGGGGGGGGCTCTCGGGGCGAGATGGGCGAGGGGGGGGGGGGGGGGGGGGGGGGGCGACGCAAGCCTATGCGCGATGGTCTGTCAGCGCCGGCAGGCCGTCTGTGGGGACAGGAAGGCCCGGCAGCAGCGCCCGTCCGACCAGTCTAGCACGGAGGGGCGCGGCCGCGCGGGCTTGGCGCGCCAGCGCGCGGCACAATGTTGTGGACAGGTCGCGCATGGCATTGAGAAGGAAAGTACGCTTTGACACCGCCCCGTGTCCCGCGGCCACCTCCGCGACCGTCTGGAGGAAGCGGTACGCGTCCCGTCCAACCCTGCCGTACGTCTCATGTACGAGCGGGATGAACTGGGCGGCACCTGTGATGGCGCCATATTTGTCGCGCTTTTTGCCGTGCGCCCTTCTCGGCGGTCGCGCCAGCCTTACGTGACGCACCGCGCACATGCGACCTGGCAAGCGGGTGCATCACCTTCACGTCCAGCAGCGCCATGCGCGTGGTGAGGAATGCCAAGAGGTCGCCGCGCTGCGGAGGCCGCTGCGATCGGGGCAGCGGGGGTGCGGCAGGGGGCGCTGCCTCTCGGTCAGGGGCGAGGGGCGCGTCGCGCGTCGGGGCGTGGGCCGTGGCGGGGGGGCGGTAGCGGCAGTAAGGGTAAGGGAGGCCGGAGCCGGGGCTTGGGTGCCATGAGGGGTGTGGGGCACGTCCGAAGCCTGGGGGGCCTGCGAGAGATGGGGTGGGGGCTGGACCGGCGCGGCATCGGCTGGAGGGTCCGGTGGCGGCGGCGGCGGCGGCGGTGACTGCGGCGGTGGCGGCGGCGGAGGCGGGTCTTGCTGACACGGCGCGGCCGGTGCACTCGCAGACGGCGCAGCCGGTGGGCGCGTAAAGTCCGCCGGCGGCGCGGCTGGTGGCGGCTGCCGGCTGCCGCGGAGGGGGAGCACGCGTATGCCCCCGGGGAGCTTGCCAACGTGCGGCTCAAGCGATGAAGCGAGCGACGCGCGCATGAGCACCCGCCTCCAAGCCACGGTGATGAGGTCGTGCTTTAGGACTGAACTTGCCCATAGTTGTCCGCATAGTTCGAACGAGTTCGTTCTGGCATTTGCTCGTGTGGAGAGTAGCCTTGGTGCTTGCGGTGGGCTGTCTGTCTATTTGCGTGTTGCCTGGTCTGTTGCCTCGGCGCTGCTGGGTCCTAGATCTATCACTGTGTAACACAACCGCACATCGGCACAACCGCACAACCGCACAACCGCACAACCGCACAACCGCACAACCGCACTGACACTGTGCGTGCCGGACGCAGCCACGCGGCCGCAGGGGCAGGCCTCATCCGACTCCAGGACGGGTAGCAGCGGCTCACCCAGCCGCAGCAGCACAGCCACCTGGAATTCATGGTCGGTCAGGCCCGTCACCGGGCCGGGGCAGGCAGTGAGGAACGCCGAGGCCAGCGAGCCAGAGCAGCTGAGGAGGCGAGCGAGATCAGCGCACGCCGTCTCCGCCGATTGGGGATTCGGACCGTGCTTCAGGGTCTCGAGATAGTCGTGCGTGGCGGTCCAGCGCGCGTCGGCCTCCGCCCGGCTGAGCGCGCTCTGGAGCTGCGTCATGCGCAGCTTCGAGCCAGCGTCGGACGCCCAGGCGTCGGCTGGGGTCGGGCCGTCTGAGATTCCCTGCACGGCCGGCCATACCTTCCGCAAGCGTGCGAGGCGGGCCTGGTGCTGGATCGCGGCGTCGCCGCGGAACGGCTTGCCGCCGTCGATGCCGTCCGCGAGCACCGCGTGCGCAACTGCTGCCGACGCGAGGCGCGCGGCGTCAGCAACGTCGGCTGTGTAGTGTCGCAGACCCATGCCGCCATGTCTATGAGGGAGCAAGGCCTGCTCACGCTGTAGGTCGGTGAGCTGTTGCGTTTCGATGATGCGGCACATGGCGTGTATGCTGGCGTTCTCGACGCCCATGAGCGGCTGTTCGAGGTGGGCCCAGTCGGTAGTGCGCAGCAGGTGTGCTTCGCGATGTTGCAGGCACTGGAAGAGGACAGCCCACCGTGTCTGGGCCGCCAACGGGAGGCCTGCCAGCTTTTGCATGAGCTCGACGGTGCGTTTGCATCTACGGCGCACATACGCCTCCACATAGGCAGGGGTGCCCAGTGGCGCGCCACATGCGACCATGCCGTCAGTGGCGACCGTGGCGCCTAGGCAGGCGGCTGCGTGCGAGGCCTGGGCGGGATCGGTGCAGTGGACGAGCGTCTTCTGCTTGTTGCACTGGTGACGGGATTGCACAACTCGACCCATGGCGACCACTTGCTCGACCGTGCTTTGCACCGTGAGGTCATCGTGGCACGCGATGGCTAACGTGTCAGGGGCCGCTTCTTGCGCCGCTAATAGCGTGGGCCGGAACGCGATGGCGAAGTAGAGGGGGCCGATGGGGTCGCCTTGCTTCACGCCAGATGCACTCCACAAAACTGCGTTCGACCCGTCTTGCTGACGTGCCAGCAGCGGCGATGGCGATCCATACGCCATGCGTGCGAATGCGGCCAGGGCGGGGAGTTGCGCGTCAATCTCAGCGATGATGGTCTCGCGGTCAATCAGGTTGAACGCGTTCTCGAGATCGAGCTGCACTGTGACCGTCTCCGCATCTGAGAAGTCCGGGGCCAGCGCGTGGCTCGGAATCTCAGGGCCGCCGCGAACACCGACCCCAATATGGTGCGGGGCAAGCAGGCCCGGCGCTTCTGGGACGCACGCCAGCGCGCAGATACCGGCGAGGCGCATGAATACTTCGCCGATAGCGATCGGGCGAACGCCGCCGTTCGGTTTGGCGATGGCGATCAGGCGGCTGGCGAGCAGCAGGTCGGAGTGGGGGATGGTGCCCAACAGCAGGAGGTTGACGAAGCGGCGCATGGCCTCGCCCGTGCGCTCGTTATACAGCCCGGCGCTGCGGACGTGCTCGTATGTCCACCCGCTGGGGCCGGCCGCTGAGCCCTGTGTCAGGTTCCGCAGGATGGCCTCAAACCGCGCCGCTGAGACTTCCGCTGAGCGGCTGCCGGCTGGGGTAGGCTGCGCTGCGCGCTTTGGAGGGGGCGCGGGTGGGTGCAGCGCTCGCAAGCGTGGCAGTGAGTTCTGGTCGATGGGAACGATGGGGCTGCTGTCCAAGCAGCGCGCAGCGCGGCCAACATTGCCGTTGCATGCATGTCGGTGCATGCGCCCTGCCATTGCGATGTCCGCCACAACTTCTGTGCGAGTGCGGCCGGGGTCGCTATGTTCAGCGGTGTCAAGCAACATCTGCTCCCTGGTCCGCTTCCGGATCTCGCGCACGCGGGCATTGACTCGCCTGGCGCGTCCCCTGCTTGCGCCAGTGTTGCCGAGGGCCTGGCTGGGCAGCAGGAGTAGGAGCCTGAGCTCTGTCTCTACACTGGGCCGGTGACCGCGCTCGGCCGCATCGGCGGTACGTTCCAGCGCTGCGGCCACAACGTCGGCCCAGCTGGATCTGCATTCGTTCGGCACACCCTGAGGGATCCGCACGTCCGGGTAGGGGGCCTCCAGTGATGGCGGCGCGTCTGAGGCTGGCTTTGGATCCACCTGGGTGTCGCTGACGAGGTCTGCTTCCGTCAGATCGCGCATGTGGGAGTCAACCCGTGGGCCAGCGCTAATGGCAGTGCGGGAGACGTCCGGGAGGACGGCGCGCTGGCTGGGGGGGAGGCGGGGCGCTTGGGAGGGTCGGGGGGGAGTGGCATGGCGGCGAGCCGGCGCGCGGCAAATGGGGGCAGGCACGTCGGTCGGGGACGTCCCATGGTTGGTCCCTGCGTGAGCAGCCACGACTGGCGTAGGTGCTGCGGTAGCTGTCCCGTTGTCACACGCGTGGGCCACACGGCGAGGTGAATGCACGACTGCACATGAGGTGGCAACGCCTGCGGACGGCCGGGCGCTGCGCGGCTCTGTGCGTTGATCGTGTACCTCGCTATCATGCAGTGTGGCTCCGGGGGACAGTGGTGACGGGACGTCACCTGGGGGTTGTTGGCCACCAGCCAGCCCGCCGTCAAGTCTGTGGTGCTCATCTACCGATGTCAGACAGCACGATTTGGTCAAATCGGTGCGGGCGGGTGGCTGGCTTTGCGGCCGAGGCGCAGTCGAGCCGGCGCCCGCCGCAGCCGCAGAGGTGGGCGTTCGGCACACCAAACCGGAGCCTCCCCGCGGCGGTTGCGAACTGGCTGTGTGTCGTCCCGCCAGGTCATCATTGACGTGTGAGGGCTGGGCCTGCGTCAGTGGCGCCCTCATGTGCGGCGGTGTCCGCTGTCGTGAGCGCGAGCGGCCACGGCCAGTGTTACACGGAGATGAACGCAATAGCCCGGCAGCGAGGGCAACAGAAGGAAAGTAGACGGCCAAAACCCCCGAAAGTAGACACCAGCAAAAAGCAATCACTCTCCCAGGCGAAAAAGCCACAACGAACCGACACAGCCGACACAACCACACCCACGCACCCACACGCACGCGCACTCCCGCACCCCTCCACTACGGCACCCGCGCCACAACCGCGCACAGCAACAACCACCACCGCACTACTGCCCACCCCAGCAAAACCAGCCACCACCGACCCCCCTACAGCAGCACCCCCACTCCATCCTGCCCCACTGGAGCATTCCACCACGGGCCCCCCGCACATGAGAGCCCGGGGGCGCACGCCCCCCACAGTGCAAGGCGTACCAGCCCTCCCCCTCCGGCCGCCCGACAGGGGCCTCAGGGCGGGGCGCGAAGGGCACTAGCGGCGCCGCATCACACCCCCCACGGTGGCTCGCGGGAAGGCAGGGCGGGCCAACACGACCAGACGCGGGGCCGGCCTGCGCTGCTGCAGCCGCGGCACCCGGTCCGGCAAGGCGGCCAGCGGCCGCCTATAGCACGTCCGACGGGACATCGTGGCCAGGCACCACCGCCCTGCCCGCCAGCCGCATACGCAGCGGAGCCGCAGCGAGGACCTGGCGCGTCACACCACGGCACAGAGTGGTGGAGAGTTCGCACATGGCATTCTGCAAGAACGCTCGCCTGGACACGGCCCCCGAAGCCGCAGCAAAGTCAGCGATCTGATTCAGGAAGGCGAACGCACCCGTGCCCACACGGCCAAACGTCTCATGCGACAGGGACACGAAGCGACATGCGCCTGTGCCGGAGCGGCCGTACTTGTCTCGCTTCCGGTCGTCCATCAGCTGGGCGGCAGTGCCTGGCGTGTTTGCCGCGGCGACGACCCGGGAGGGGGCCACCGGACAGGTCACGCACACATCGGCCACAACGGTGTCGCAGGGCAACATCACAAGCAGATCACCCCGTTCCGGGTCGCGCTGCGAGCGGGGGGGTAGCGGCCGGGCGCAAGCCGCGGCCGCGCGGCCCCGTCGACCCTCGGGCAGGCGTCGCGGCGGACTAGTGGCCACCGGGCCCACCTGTGGCATGTGCTCACACCGCACCGCGCACTCGCCGGCCGGGGCGGCCGCCTTCACGGCCACCGCGGCGGCGGCGGCAGCTGCCGCGCCGAGCTCTCGCGCGCCCCTGTAACCGACAGCCGCCTCGCCGGGGACGTCTACGGCCATGGCGCCTGCCGTGTCGGCCGCGGCAGCCTTGACCTCGGACGAGGCAACAACGGCTGAGATGGCAGCAGCGACGAGTGCAGCCGCGGCGGCTGGTCCCTCTGAGGTGCCGTCCGCCGTGGCGGCGTCGCCGAGCGGGGCAGCGTTGTCCGCCGGTCCGGAGGGGCGCAAGGGGGCAGGCGGGGAATGCGCCAGCGTCTGGGTGCCACATGGGGTGGAAGGCACGGCCGAGGCGCTGGGGGCCGGGGTGGGTGGAGTGAGCGCACTAGCGGCAGCACAGCTGGCAGGCTCACAGGAGGGGCCGGGCGGCTGTGCGGGCGGCCGTTGCGCCCGGCACATCCGGGTACTGCGGGAGGCGCTTGATGTTGGGCTCAAGAGACGTGGAGATGCCCGCCCGCATGATGAAGCGGCGCCATGCCTGCGTGACCGCATCATGGCGGGCGACCACCGTGCGCCACACCGCATTGCACACCAGGGCATGCGAACCATCAGCAGGCGATGCCCGGCCGCACACGCAGTCGCCGTCCGCCTCTGGGCCGGTGAACAGTGACTCACCTAGGCGCAAGCGCACATTCACGCGGAACTCTGTGGCAGTCAGCTCAGTCGCACCGGGCCTGGCTTTCAGGAAAGCTGAGGCCATCGAGCCTGCGCAACTATGCAAGCGCGCCTTGCTGGTCAGGCTGTGTTCGCGTGTTGCTGACGACGGGCTGCGCGTCCCTTGATCCAGCGCGATTCAGCGCGATCCAGCGCGTCCCTTGATCCAGCTGCGCGTCCCTTGACCCACCACGGCCAGTGTTGGTGGGCGTGCACGTGCGGCCGTTGTACCGGGTGCGGGCGGGAGTGGGGCGTGGGAGTCCGCTGGTACGCCGCGACAATTTGCTGCATGCCTGTGGCCCTCCGGATCGTTGTATCTCGAGAAGGGCAGCTTGCATGCCTCGCAGTGGTAGCAGCTGTATGCCCGTTGTTGGTCCTCAGTGAACTTGTACTTCGGGTGGCAGCCCCGCAGTGGGCAAGCAGATCGCCGGCGGCGCGGAAGCGGCGAGGGCACGCGGGGCAAGGCACATGCAGGTCCTCGTTCATTGTAGTGCTATGCTGTGGGAGCGAGGCTGGGGCCTTCGGGCGTGAGTACGCTGCGCTGGCGCGAAGTGGTTGGTGCACGCGCACCCGCAGAAAGTGCGAGGCCTAGGGCCAGGCCCAGGCCCCGTGGCCGAGAGCAAAAATAAGTATGCCTAATGTACAGTGTCTACGCTGCAGCGCTGCGAGGTGAGGAGGTGTGCGGAGCAAAGCCGCTGCGACTGCCGGTACCGCTGGTACAAAGCAGGGCGCAGGCGTCACAGCGCGCGCCAACTGCCGCAACTCTCGCGAAGCAGCTAATTCCAGAAATTAAAATCTACCAGTGCTGTCCGTGTCCGCCTAGCGGATGCCGAGCGCAGCGTGCCGAGCATGCGTACGCTAGCGTAGCAGAGGTTCAAAGCTCTCGACCATACGTAGCAGTTGCTGTAGTATACGCACATCTATCACTGTGTAACACAGCATCCACCCCCAACACCAGATGACCCGACCAACGCCAGCCACCGGACCACGATGTTCGCATCCAACC
This sequence comes from Ulva mutabilis, assembly GCA_900538255.1. Taxonomy (NCBI): domain Eukaryota; kingdom Viridiplantae; phylum Chlorophyta; class Ulvophyceae; order Ulvales; family Ulvaceae; genus Ulva; species Ulva mutabilis. The sequence continues at coordinate 391,251 of UNSF01000085.1, forward strand.
TGCAAATGTGCTCGCCAGGACTCCAATTCGCTCCGTCAGCATATCAACCAAGATCACCCGACAGCCCAATGGCAGCCCGACCAACAAGCAGCAATCGACTCTGTACAATGCCCGCAGTGCCAGAAAGTCCTCACCTACCCCATCCGCTCGCACAAAAATAGCAGGCACAGGCAGCGCAGCGTGCACCCACAAGACTCCACCGAAGAATCAAGTAGGCATCGGCAGGCAGTGAATGCCAGAGCCAAGCCCATCCCAACACCAGCCCACCAGCGAGGCGGCTGTCGGTTACAAGGGCGCGCGAGAGCTCGGCGCGGCAGCTGCCGCCGCCGCCGCAGTGGCCGTGAAGGCGGCCGCCCCGGCCGGCGAGTGCGCGGTGGCGGTGTGAGCACCTGCCACAGGTGGGGCCCGGTGGCCCTAGTCCGCCGCGACGCCTGCCCGAGGGTCCGACGGGGCCGCGCGGGCCGCGGCTTTGCGCCCGGCCGCTACCCCCCGCTCGCAGCGCGACCCGGAACGGGGTGATCTGCTTGTGATGTTGCCCTGCGACACCGTTGTGGCCGATGTGTGCGTGACCTGTCCGGTGGCCCCCTCCCGGGTCGTCGCCGCGGCAAACACGCCAGGCGCTGCCGCCCAGCTGATGGAGCGACCGGAAGCGAGACAAGTACGGCCGCTCCGGCACAGGCGCATGTCGCTTCGTGTCCCTGTCGCATGAGACGTTTGGCCGTGGTGGGCACGGGTGCGTTCGCCTTCCTGAATAAGATCGCTGACTTTGCTGGGCTTCGGGGGCCGTGTCCAGGCGAGCGTTCTTGCAGAATGCCCATGGTGCGAATCTCCACATCTGTGCCGTGGTGTGACGCGCCAGGTCCTCGCTGCGGCTCCGCTGCGTATGCGGCTGGCGGCAGGGCGGTGGTGCCTGGCCACGATGTCCCCGTCGGACGTGCTATAGGCGGCCCGCTGGCCGCCTTGCTGGACCGGGTGCCGCGGCTGCAGCAGCGCAGGCCGGCCCCGCGTCTGGTCGTGTTGGCCCGCCGAACCTTCCCCGCGAGCCACCCGTGGGGGGAGTGATGCCGGCGCGCTAGTGCCCTTCGCGCCCCGCCTGAGCCCTGTCGGGCGGCCGGAGGGGGAGGGCTGGTACGCCTTGCACTGTGGGGGGCGTGCGCCCCCGGGCTTCTCATGTGCGGGGGCCCGTGATGGAATGCTCCAGTGGGGCAGGATGGAGTGGGGTGCTGCTGTAGGGGGGTCGGTGGTGGCTGGTATTGCTGGGGTGGGCAGTAGTGCGGTGGTGGTTGTTGCTGTGCGCGGTTGTGGCACGGGTGCCGTAGTGGAGGGGTGCGGGAGTGCGCGTGCGTGTGGGTGCGTGGTGTGGTTGTGTCGGCTGTGTCGGTTCGTTGTGGCTTTTTCGCCTGGGAGAGTGATTGCTTTTTGCTGGTGTCTACTTTCGGGGGTTTTGGCCGTCTACTTTCCTTCCGTTGCCCTCGCTGCCGGG
>UNSF01000185.1:0-123340 GCA_900538255.1 Ulva mutabilis
CGACTGCCGCCTCAGCCAACATGGTGTCTGCATAGCAGGCACAGGATATAAGCGTTGGTGCACCCTCTTTAACAATCCCCGCAGCGGGGGAAGGGGCTGGGTGGCAGGGGGAGAGTCTGCCGCGGCAACATCGCATGGCATTTTAATGAAACTGTGTACATAGTACATATGCGGGCGTGTCTACTGATAATGCTCATGCACAGCATGGGGGCACCATGCTACATGTACAGCATGCACCGGGGTTGCTGGTGGTAGCTACAGGTGGTTCTGACTCAATGCAAAACCTGGCATATTGCCCCTCTGCAGCTTCCCGTGTCTGACCTTGGCACTGACCGTGGCAACTTGTGCAGTGGTGGTGTTCCCACTGGCCTGAAGACCATACCGGCATCCAGACTCCAGGGCATCAGCGCCCACGATGCCACCGACACGGCAGGAATCTTCACAACTGCCAGGGTGGATGCGACAGCACACACAGCAGTGATACTGGTGAAGAGTCCCTGCATGTAACGGACTGCAGACTTCCGCTGCAACCAGAAGTTGGGGCTGCAGTTGAAGATTGGAGGCGTAGGTTCACGCGGTGTCGGGCGACGGTGAGGGCTAGCTGGTGCAGTGGGCCCAGACAAAGTCTTAGTTTTTCGGAGCCCCGCGCCGAGATGTGGCCCACGAGCTTGGCCCGCAAGGTCTGTGGCACCTCGCGAGACATCTTCTCCATCCAGGCGTTGGCCTCCGGGAGTATGGACATGCAGCATCACGAGTTGCAAGTCGTGGTGCTGGTACCAAAGGGCGCTCTTCTGAAGGCTGTCTGTGCTGTTGCAAGGCTGAGATCAGTGTAGAGATACGTTGCAGAGATCAGTGTTGACCTGCAGCATTGGCACTATGTCTTGAACCTGGCGCAAACACCATTGGCTCAGGCCAGGCCGCATTGTCACATGGCAGTATGTGCCCAGCTACACTTAACTGTGAACTAAACGCCCACTGAGGCTGCACCCGCTTGCCAGAGCTGTGCCATCAGTGGGCGTGCCTGTTGATGAGGTATGTTACAACAGGGGCCATGCTCGACAAGGTGACAAGGTGGCATGCGCAGAACACACAAGACAGAGGTCATGGCAATGCAAATACATTCACCATAGCCGAATGCCATGTGCAACCTGAAACAAAACAGTGTGCGGTTGACATGGGTCATACTATGATCAAGGTAGTATCACCCAGGGAAGAAAGCAGGGAACAAAACAAACCGCCGCAAGCAGCACAGTCACTGTCTGCAAGTGAGGTGCATGTGAGGTACATCTGCACGCATCAGCAGGAACCAGAAACCGGAATACACCGCATGTGTTCATGTGTGCACTCGGGTCATCAGCTCTCATTGTATTCAAGTGGCAGCCACAAGTCGGCTTGTGCGGACCAAACAAGGCTCTTGAAAGCCACTCATTGTAAATTTTGCCGCCCCGCATATGGCTCAGGGCACCGAAACACCAATATCGACAAAGCAGTGATAAGTTCAAGAGCAGACATACATCTGCAGTGGCCATGGATGCGGTTTCGTTTTCGTCTGCGTAGTACACGGAGATCGACACAGGAGCAGCGAGGGCAGTAGGGATGTTCACGTACACGCGATCGTGTGAATCTCGGGAACTCAGCACGTGCGGTCGGCGGCCAAGCAGGAAGTGCGAACTAGTGCACGGATCGACCAAATACAATGCGTTACTGCCGTAACCGCAAACCAGCTGCAGCGCACACCACCACCACGACTACCACGGGTGGCCATGCCAAGCACTCCGCCCAGCCACACCGCGTGCCATGGTACCGGTACCCACTACAGCCGCAATGAGCTCTCGAGCTGATCATGAGCTCATCATCAGCATGTCCAAACCCGGCCCCACCCACGGACACCCAAAAAAAAGTGCGTTGATCTTCGTGTAACACCCACGCACACCAAAAAAGAAAGCATCGCAGTGTCGGCATGCCGCGGCATCATTGCACGCTACCTCACGCGGCCACGTGCACCCGAGAACCTATGCCCTTGCACTGCATTTTTTTACTGCTGTAACACCGACAAATGCGGCCGCAATCTAGGTGCCCTGCAACAGCAAGAGCCATTGCGATCAGTAGATGGCAGCCCACAAGCCCACAGCAGTGCAGCCCACGGCCCCACATATTCAGCAGCAGTAGCACCGGCCTGTAACAATGAATTGAGCTCGCTGGTGTGCTGCTGCTGCAACTCTCCAGATGTGTGATGCTATTTGTGCCTTCGTGTTTTGCTGGACTGTTGGCCAGCTGCTTTATTCTCAGTGCTCGCTAGTGTGCAGGTCATTGGCTTTTCCTGTTCAGTGCAGCCCACAGCTTCAGCATTGATCACAGCCGGCTTGTGGCATCCAGTGAGCTCGCTGGTGTGCTGCTGTTGCACCTCGCCAGATGTGTGATGTTGTTTTTGCCTTCGTGTTGTACAGAATTGTTGGCCAGCTGCTTCTTTCTGTGCAGTGCTTGTGCTTGTACTAAAGTATTGACTTGCTGAGCCAGCCCTGGATGTGTTACACAGTGATAGATCTAGGACTCAGCAGCGCCGAGGCAACAGACCAGGCAACAAGCAAATAGACAGACCGGCCCACCGCAAGCACCAAGGGCCACGCGCCGCACTGAGCAAATGCCACAACGAACTAACGCCATTGTCGAAAGCAGCACAAGCACACACCACGCAGTACCACGGCAGGCCACGCGCACACCAAACACACAGCCAGCACTCGCCGGGCCCACAAGCGGTCGTCGGCCGCGACACTAGCAGTCTGCACGGGCGCGACATGCGCGCGCTACGGCGATGTCCGAGGCCGCGAGGCACCGGTCCCAGGAGCCATAGCCTCAGCCAGCCCGGCAGCCCGAGCGGTGTCCGGGGAGGGGCACAGAGGAGAAACGGCGGACGTGCGCTGGGAGGAGGGAAGAGGGAGGGAGGGAACAGGGAGGGATCGGGTGCGGGGGGGGGCGGGGGGTGGGGGGGCTGCAGGGTGAAATGGGTGGAGGGGGGGGGCTCGCGGGGCGAGATGGGCGGAGGGGGGGGGGGGGGGGGGACGCAAGCCTATGCACGATGGCCTGTCAGCGCCGGCAGGCTGTCTGTGGGGACAGGAAGGCCCGGCAGCAGCGCCCGTCCGACCAGTCTAGCACGGAGGGGCGCGGCCGCGCGGGCTTGGCGCGCCAGCGCGCGGCACAATATTGTGGACAGGTCGCGCCCTGGATGTGTAGGACACGAAGACGAAGACATGGATCGTGTGCAGCGGCAGAGGGCCAGTGATTTTATGACATTTGAAGCATTGATTACTTGTGGCGCTTAGCACTGCTTTGGGCGCCCGCATGTACATAGGATGAGGCTGCGCCTGCAGCTGTGGGCCTAGGCGCATTGGCGCCAGCCAGATCCGACCTTGTCAGAACGACGGCGGACACGTTGCGTACATCAAGTACACATGTAACTACATTATTGAACGTTAAAGCAGGCTCATTGAGTGCATGGGTTTGATTTGCGACGCTGTATACGTTGCGACCGACATGGCCTGGCCTCCCAATTGACACCCGCTCGGTCAATGGTAAAACCCGCTGCATGCAAGTCGGGTGAGCAAATGCGCACGAATTCGCGAGCATTATAACAATCGTATATACGTACAATGATGTATGTTGGGTTATTAACGCACACGAATCGGCGTCGGGCGGATCCGGGTGGGGTGCAGGCTGATTGGTGGGGATACCAGCGACAAAGCAGTTACAGGCAGAGTGCGCTCGCAAGCACTTGTGCAGGCAGCAGGAGAGGCTCCAGACACCCCCAGAGCGCCAAAAAATGACCGTGTCAGTGGATTACAGGCGCATACGATGTTTTCCCCGGGCAGGCACTCATCTTGCCGGTGCCCGCGCCGAGCTCATCAACGCAACTGCTCGAACAGCACACCCATTATACGACCTAACGACGATACATTGCATATCGCAACTATATAATCTACACATTAGCGCAAGGTAAACGTCAGCGATGGTGCAAATAAGCACCAAATAAGAGGATGCACTCACTGGCGCCCCGATGGCGTTTGAAGCATGGGTCTCGCCGTTGAACCCCGGGAAGCCCTAGCAGAGGTATAAAATTTTAATAAATGGTGCCCTGCAGGCGTTCTGCAGCAGTGCGCGTGTGTCAAGTGCGTGCTTTGATGGCCGCGCGATCTGTGCATGCGTGACATGAGTGCACCGTGCACACAGAGGGCGCGCATCACGGCCGGGTCAAAACGTACGCACCAACCATTACTCAGGCCATTCACGTGAACATTATAGCGTTCTATTGTGCGTTTTCCGGTACACGTCATTCGGCCGACTCCCCTCCCTCGCAGCCTCCGTCGGGTCAGGTAACGGGGTGCACCTACCGCGGAATTGCCCCACCAGGGTGGGCAGGCCAGGTGGGCAGCTTGAACAGGTCCTGGGAAATCATGAACAAGCAGCATTTGGGGCGCTGAGGCATGATAGCATTGGTACAGGTGTATGTGACTTGTATGCAGCCTTCGCGGACGTTGTGCGCGGGTTGTGCGCTTGTCTAGAAGGCGCCGAGTTGTGCCTGTCTAGCAGCGGCATGTGCTGGAATAGTATCAGTGCCGTCGTCCGCAGTGCAAATGCTTGCTACTGCAGCTATACATTGATAATTACGTGCTACTCTGCATGGCAGGTTGGCGTGTGGATCGATGTCCATCGGTTGGAGCGCTTGGCCTAGCTGGTCTGCGCGAACGATCTCAGGATCCTTCGAAGCGGTTCAACATCCATGTACCAGGACCACTTGGCACAGGAACACTTCAACCTAAAATGGAACTGTCTACGGCCATCACGGCATGATTTGGCAGCGCGGTGATCTGACAGCTTGGGCTTGGGTCGGTCAGCGCTACAAGTGATACGTCCTGTCAGGACGTATATCAGTCGGCTTCAGCAATCATTGGATGGGTCCATAACAAAGTTAAACAACTACGAGTGGAACTGGGGTCTGATTGATGCGGAAATCACTTGGCGATCGCTGCCGCTGGCGGTCTTGCTCTATGGAGCACCAGGGCCTGTGTCGCTGGCCTCGGTGTCGCTGAAGGATTTCGCGCGTTCCCACGCCAGTTATGAATTAATACGTTATAAAGGAGTTGTATGGAACAAGCCTGGTGTGCATCACTGACTCCTGTTTTGTAATCTGCTGTGTTGCGCCTGCCGGTGCTCCGAGCTGGTCGCGCGCATGGCGAGGGACACAGTCACATTGGCACGCTAGGACCCGACCAGTGTTTATAATGGTGGTGTATCTTATGCACTGTGCAATCATTCGTTCGCGATTTGAGCGGTAACCTGGGCTGTGGCGGACTAAGCCTAGTGCTCGCTCTTAGCTGCCCGAGCAGTTCGGCGGCTCATCTCGCCATAACAGCGGTGTTGTTTGCGCCAGATGTAATGAGGTCATATATGTGAACTGCATGGCAGTATGTTTGGGGAGCTTTCGTAGCGTTGTATCGTGACAACCGCTGTGTTGAGGCCTGCCACACTGTATGGGGACTGCACCAAAAATATATCACCGTTGCTCGCCTGTCTGCGATCCGACCAGCATGCGCCATCATTGATATATGATGGGTTATGTATGCGGAGTTGGGATGGATTTCGAGATCTGTGGATGGTTGTGCGGGCGTGTATACGCTGGTTGCAGGCAAGACGACTCCTGCCTCGGACCACGCGCGAGCGTCAACTGGCGGGTGATTGCCAACTGCATCACAGGCGTTATATAATAATTATATAGTGTATCGGCGCCTGTAACGGACGCTAATGTGCGGTTTGCAGATTGCGCGCTCAAGACTTCCTCATTCAACGGCAAGTCTATTGCGTGCCCCCAGTGGTGCGTGCAGCCTGTGATACCGGTTTCCTCCGCAAGTACCACATACTATACGATACGGTTGGCATTTCCCCACTGTGTGTCGTTCATCGGCGTGAGGCTGGATGTCTTAGCCGTGGCTGCACACCACCACCTGACTTGTTTAGCGCCTTATATGTTGCCCGGTCATGCCGCACACGCCTGGCGCGATCCCCTTAGCTACATACGGCTCAATGTGATAGCCTTGCTTTGTTTTTAGCCTGTTTGCGCCTGTTTATCGTGCGCGCGGTGCTGCGCCTGAGCTGCCCACCTTGCCTTGCCACGCGCCCTACTTGCCACTGTACCAAACTGCAGGTGCATGCGCGTGGGCAAGGCGGGGTGGGCAACTAAAAAACCAGGTGGTCAAGTCAGGTAGGCAGGTCGCATGGGCAGCATGTGGTATAGCAGCAATGCTACATTGCCGGTAGTATTTACTGCACCGTGTATTCAGTGCTGTTACAGTGGTGCATCACCATCACTGGCTACTGGTAGCTACCCAGCTGCCACCACTGGCCACTCGCCAGTGGCCACTGCCACTGCCACAGCAGTATCCTATGCTCATAATGCGCTGAAGGCCACTCTATTTATCAATGCACCCAACTTGGATGCAAATGTACTACTGATCTGACTCTGACTCCGTGTCCTCGGACGGGCTTGGGCTCTTCCTACGCCTGCAAGCACAACTCAAACAGTTTGCCTGGTGGTCAGGACTCCCAAGTCCGGAACATTAACAATATCACGTGCTGGTATTTCAGTACTAGCATATTACCGCGAAGGCACTCACCTGTTGGCAGGACGCCTCGCTGTTGTGCGCTTCCCTCTCGCAGCATTCGTACGATTAGACGGTTGATTGTCCTGCACGAGCGCATCCTGTCATGCACTGCTATCAAATACGTTTCATGCTCGTAGGCCTTGATGTCAACACTACCTTAGATAAGCGCCGAGCTGCGATGAAGGGCGACACACCTGAGTAGATCCGGACGCATCCGATAGCTGCTTGCCCTTCTTCGGTCGCTTGCTCTTGGGCTGCTTTGCTGCACGTGTTGCAGCTCTCTTCTGTCGTTTAGTTAGGCCTCCCGCATCTGCCACTGCATCCGTCTGTTCATCGGCTGCTTCATCAAACACTGGCTGCTCGTCTGCATCGTCAGCTGGCAGTGATCCGACGGCCTTCTTCAGGAATGTACTAAATTTCTTTGGTGGCTGTGGGACGACACTGGCAACAATTTTCAAAAAACTGGCTGAGTCCACGTGGATCCCTGATCCCAGCCTCTCTGAAGCAATGTTCCTGCAGGCACCTCACCTTGCAGGATTGCATGAACATTAGGCAGTATTGGAACGTTTGATTAATATCAGCAGGAGGTGAACACACCACAAAGGCCAAGATGCATCGGAGCATGAGAATCTGACCGACAGTGATGAATCCCTGTGCAGCTTCCCAACCGGCATCCGGGATGAACTGCCAACCTGGTCCTCAGTCTGGTCAAAGTCTGGCACTGGCACTCGCCCACAACATAAATTCATGGTACGCTCAAAGTCTGGAAAATCCACTCAAGTGGTCGTACCCATGGCTGCAAAGGCAGTCTTCAAGAAGTCTGTTGGTGGGGGGCTACATAGCTGAGCCCCCCGTGAGCTGCACCGGCCCATGTGTTGGTTAGCTCATCCGGTTTAACAATCTGAAAAGGCGAGGCAGCTGCCGGCTCTCCAGCCGTACCCCATGCCAGAGGCCATGCACTCACCCCTTGTGCATCAGCTGCGGCCTCAGCTGGGCCTGCTGCTGGGGCACCGTCTGCTGCTTCAGCTGCTGCAGCTGCGTCAGCCGCATCAGAGGCACCAGCTGGTCCTGCTGTAGCATCACCAGGTTCAGCAGTCGCTGCTGCTACATCGGTCGAAGACCTGCTTGTCGGTGGCAGGGGAGCTGGCATGTTATCTACTTGTTCAGCTGCCCAAGCAAGCAGCAGTGCCCGCATGCCCTGCAAGTACGTGCATAGCTAGACAGCAGATACAGCGTGCGTCAGACTGTGGACCAATACTGGTCATTGCAACCGTAGGTGAGCACTCAGGGCTGAGCATGCACTCAGGGCAGGCACACCTGGGGGAAGTGTGAATCGGAAGATAGGAGTACCATGGCTGTATGGACATCCTTGCGGAAGTTGAGAGCCTGGTGATGCCTTGAGGGATCCGCAAGGCGCTACAGCACAGGCCTCAGCTCTGCTAGGAACCTGGTGATATCATCACCAGTCAACGCCCATCGGTCGTCTCTGAGGATTACCTCGAGCTCACCAGCTGCATCCTTACTTTTTGCCCAAGACATAACCCAAGCCTGCATGGTAGGCTGGCTTTTATTCCTGGCATTGCGGTTCCCTAGCTTACCGATTGCATCCAGGGCTTTGACAATGCTGCTGCCCTGGGCGGTGGAGCCCTCCTTGTCAGCGACTGCAACCACGTAATCTTTGCACAGTCCGACAATCTCTGTTAGCCCATTCCTAAGGCTGTACCCATGCTGCAGTGAACATAGGCCTGCCATGTCCTGCAACACATCTTCGTCAGCACACCGATGAGATGAGCCTGGCACTAATCAGAAACTTTTTTCATTGAGTATAATAGGCTCAGGCAAGTTGACCAGTACTAACAGCCGCGGACGTTACCGTTGTATGGCCAACAGGCCTGGTGGTATTGCTCCAGGCTCGTTTAGCTTTCAGGCTGCTCCGGACATTTGCCGATGTCATTGAACCTACTGTCAATCCTGGTTCTGCTAAAATAGTTGTTGCAGGCAAGCATGTGGCCAGGTACAGAAAACCTGGCCTGGTTATGTATGGGCAACAACGGTGTAGCCGTGCGAGCATGAGATTTTCAGCCTGCAAAGTAGGCTAAAACTACAACTCTGCCTACATTCAAGGCCACTGGATGGTACCATATAGTTCGCGGATAGCCAGAAATCAATTTGCAGTCTACAGGCAGCGACACCGACAGCTTTCACACCACGCATTTGGCACCGGGATAGCTGAAATGTCAGCATTGACAACCGTACCTCATCCCTGGTCCGCCTAGGCGTCCCTGAAACTGTAGTCGCGGAGCGCATACCGGCACCGGAGCTGGCGGTGTTAACAGCCGAGGTGTCCGGCAACACTACACCGAAACAGCCCGTATGATTGTCCAGCGCGAATGCCCAATCTTCGTCTTGTTCATACGGGATGCCGAATACTTCGGCGAAAATTTGATCAGCGGATTCTTCTCTAATGGTGGTACTGCCATAAACGCTGTAGCAATCACACGCCCGGCGCTGCAACAGTTTGTGGACGAAGGTTTTAGCAATGTTATTCAAATGATCTGCTATGGAAATGCCCTCTCTTTTGCGGACGGCTACGGTGAATGGCCCTCCAGGCGTGCTAACAGAAGAGAGTGGAGGTCTCGGACACGCATAGCTCTAGTGGTGACGTACGTTTCTCGAATCGACAATGGGAAAAATTAGCGGTGTCGATTGACTGGCCAGGTTAAGCACAACGGCCGACATCGTTGTTTATGCGGGGCGCAGGTGTATTGTGGCAGGTGGCTGCAGGGGGAAACAGACAACACCAGAAACGCATTTTTTTTACTCTGTCCTCCCCGTCTCTCCAAAAGCAGAACGCAGGCAGTCTTTATTTCGCATGGCATGAATGAAATGAATTTTTGTGAGCGAGTCAGTTGATACTGAATGGCACGAGAACAAGTTCTGGTTTGCACTAAATTAAAATTTGACTAGTGCATTCAATGTGATGCAGCTCTGTAGCGGAGCTAAAACAGCACCAAAACTTCAATGCAGTATCACGAGAACGTCGCAGGAACTATTCGTTGCTGCTGGGGCCTCAGCTGTCTGTACCTGCACTTATATTTACACGTACACACTCTACCCCTGCAGACTGTATCTCGCTATGGAAACTGCAACAGAAAATCTGCAAACGCTCAATCATCTACGTACTGCAAATCCTTCCTCCCATGGAATCCCATCTTATGGCTAGTCAGGAATGTGTCCCCAGTGACACCATAAATGCAGGAGCAACTGCAATGAACTTGGCTGAGATGCACAGCCCATTTATACCCACGTTTCCTGTCACTTGCACTCAAAAACAGTGCACTGGGGACCACACAGGCACCCTGTGCTGGATCATCATTGTATGCAGACTGCAGCCCTGCACCCCGATGCACTGGCAGCCTGTCATACAAGATGCCTACCGCAATCCTGGCCTCATCATTCTGCCAGCCCATCCCTGCCTGCCTGACAAGCAGAATCTGTTCAACGTGCATCACGCACGGATTCTGTGTCCTGCCAGACAGGAACGGGACATAAGCAAAGTGGTCACACCGTGTCCGTCCGTGAGCCCCTGAACCAGTCTCAGTGCGGATGATGGAAGCTCCGCGCTGAATGGAGGCTGAGTCTGCGCAAAAGGCCTCAGCAGCCCCCTTGAATTCTGCCCCATTCGCAACCCCCAAGACGTGCTGCCGCAGCAGTCGCCCAGCAATACCCAGCTCCCCCTCCACCTGGTGGGCGCCATTCTTGACTCTAGCTTCCATGCTGTCCAGCGACTCGACGAGTTTGCTCAACTGCATGCACACGAGTTCGTGGTATCCCTGCAGCGACAAAGGTAGAAAATATGCCTGAGACAAAACAGGAGTTACTGTCAACACACTCGCTGTACATTCCAAGGAGGGACTCAGCATTCAGAGTTGACTGCAGTCATGCAGTATCATGGTCATGCGGATACCGCACTCATCGTCCTCTTCTCCAGTGTACGATTCCTTCAACTCGTGCAGCTGTACACCATCAGAGCCTCCCTGATCAGTCTTCCTCCGCCTCTTCTTGAGCTTCAGCTTCCTCCTCGGGGCGTCAACGTCGTTGTACTTCCTCTTGTGTCGGCGCAGGCACATCTCCAGCACACAACATTGCGCTGAAGCCTGTGCCATGTTGCTGCAGGCGTGATGGGTGATCTTGTGCTTCGTTTCCCGAATGCCGCGCTCGCCAAAGTCCTCTCTCAGGAATGCGCCGGGGCCAGCTCTGAGGATCATCTCAGGAATATGCACCAGTGCCCTGTGCAACAGTAGGGTGCACATCTTACCCTGCAAGTACTCCTCAGCAAATTCGGCAAACATGAATAGGTGGTTCTGCGCTGTACGGATCTGCAAGTATGTGTGTTGGCCAGGACTGTAGTACATAAAATACATGGCAAATGTTCGGATGTGCTCCCACATCTCCACCATCCGAGGTGGCATGCGAGGGTCATCCTTGCACGTCCAGAAGGCAATCGCCCCGGACACCTCCAGAAATGTCGCAACTTCTTCGAAGTACCATCTAGACACAGCAAGTTCCCTGCAAGGAAGCAGGTACGTGAGAGAGAGGCACAGGATGTCTAGACATGGGGAGTATCAGGCATCGTAGGGATTTGCTCGGACACACGTGTCTGATGGTCCCGATAGCAGTCGGACGCCCCGATTGTACGCACTGGTGAGATGGATGCGCTTCAAGATGTTGTTCATGCGGGCCATCAGGCCGTCTTTGTTGGTTGAAAGATGCCATGGCCTGCCATTCACAAACACTCCATTGCCACTGTCGCAAATAAGGTCAATGAACGCCTTGACAATCCCATACAGGATCGTATGGGACATGGGCTCAACGAATGTAGACTGAAACCTGCAAAGCAATGCGGTGTCATAGTAGACACCTGCTGTGCCGCGACACCTGATGTGCCCGACCGCACCTGCGGAAGATAATCACTGAAGTCAGGCCATACACCACAATCGAACCGCTTAAGCCAATGGTGCTGAGTAATCGGAACACACTCGTACGACTTCAGGCCAGATGCCTGGAACGCGTTGATGCCCCTGCAGCCAACATCCTTGTGCGCCTCATTGACTTTGTCATGCCGCGTCTTGTACTTCTGTTCACATTCTGCAACCAACCGCCATTGCATTACGTGAACACAAGCACCATCGACTTGAGACCAGTACTAGCATCACACAAGATGGCTGCGCGCAGCTGCCGCAGACCCACCCCCTGCATGCGCAGACACAGGAGGGATGCGCGCAGCTGAGCGAGACCCCCCCCCCTGCATGCGCAGACCCTGGATGGCTGCGCGCAGCTGCCGCAGACCCACCCCCTGCATGCGCAGACACAGGAGGGATGCGCGCAGCTGAGCGAGACCCCCCCCCCTGCATGCGCAGACCCTGGATGGCTGCGCGCAGCTGCCGCAGACCCACCCCCTGCATGCGCAGACACAGGAGGGATGCGCGCAGCTGAGCGAGACCCCCCCCCTGCATGAGCAGACCCTGGATGGCTGCGCGCAGCTGCCGCAGACCCCTGTTGCATGAGCATTTGTCTTGGGCTGAGCATGACATACCCCAGGACAGTATCCTCTCGGTCTTGGAGTTGGGGTCGGCACCATGCCGGCCACCATCAGCCGCCCCTGCAGGCAGGGGATTCGAAATGAGCCCCCTGGCGGTCTCCTGCTCGGCCAGCTCGCTGCGATGACGATGCATGTCGTCCGTTATCTCAATGGACTTCAGGGTGGTGTCTTCGAATGAGGTGACTCCTCGACGAGACTTCCTGACGAAGCTGGCTTGCTGAACTAACCATTCCTGTAAATCGAATACAGGCTAGGCGGGCTAACGTGTGGACGGCAGAAACTGCATGTCAGGGAGATCGGCCGCTGCGTTGACAGGATATAACATGCAAGTGTCAGTCAACAACATGCAAGAACAGTATCCATCTCCACCTGTGAGCCCGGCTCGCCTGGCTTGGGGCAAAGCTTGAGTGCTGCAGTCGGCCCTCGGTAGCCCAGAAATCGAATTGTCGACAACGGCGTCCCATCCCACAGCAGCCTGACTCCCCGGATCCCACACTTGTCGCACCCGCTGCGCCCGGATGCTCCACAAGTGAGGGCCCAGCCTCGTCTTGCAGGAGTGTCAGCGTATGCAAATACCAGCACTGGGAAGACCCGACGCATGACATTGCGATAGGAATCATGGACCGTAACCGGCGCCCCTGTCACAGTGATATTCCCTGCGCATGCAAACGCGAAAGCTCACGATTGAGCTGCAGATTCAACTCAATACAGGCATATTCACAGTATGCACACCAGGGTTGGGTTATAAGCATGGATTCTTGGGGGTATAATTGTAAATATTAGATAGAGAAAATAATATGTGTTCTATCTATCCGGGCCCGATGACCCAACTGTAGAGCACCGCAGCGTATACGTATGAACAGTGATGTGCAACGCACCATCGGCAGTCTCAACGCCTGTGGGTTCGAAAATCTTGAACTGCCTCAGAATGGCCATCAGCAATGTTGTCATGCAGGTGGGCTCTTTGGGACCTTTGACGAACGCAAGGGTATATGTGGCCAGGTCGGTGTTTGCCAGGAACCCTGGCAGGTCCAGGCACTTGAGGCAGAACACAGTGGTTGTGGACCTGCCATGCTGATGCAACTGCACGCCATCCACGAACAGCCCAAATAAGAGGACCATGTCTGTACCGTACGCTGTCATGACCTCGTCTCTTGGGTCAGCATCAGCGAGGAAGTCTGCAGTAGGGTCTGTATCAGGGGTATCGGGCACCTGGTCAGGGGCAGGCCCTGCACTAGGGGGAGGCTGGTCTATTGTGGCTGCAGCTGGCGAGGCGACACCGCGGTCACCGGATGGAGTAGCAACGACTCCATCGGCGTGCGCCGCAGCAGGAGAGACGGGGCCTAGGTCGGCTGAGCCAGAAGCCCCGCCATCCCCCATCAGCGCGTCCTCCGGCTCAGGCTCTGACAATGCTGTGAGGGCGCCGCCATGTGCCCGGTCAAGACGGCCGTACACCTCGCACTGGAGCATTGCCACAGTCCGGGTGCCGGCATACCTCGCAAACATCGGTTCACCGAAGAGGTGATTGATGACATCTGCCAATGGCAGAATGAAAGCGCTGCACCAAAAACAGAACGGTACGGATATTAAACAGGAGCCACATCGCCCAATGCATGACAACCGGGGGTTAACATAACAGAGATTCATGCAGATCTGCATGGGTCAGGGACCCTAGTGCGCAATAAAGCCGTTACGTCATGTTTGAATAATGCCGCCGGATCAATTGCATCAAACTTGATTGAGTGGACACACCGTCGGACCGCCTTCAGCTGCCGGTTGCGCTTCTCGTACCGATGAGCACCACAAATGGGACATCTTTGGCCCATGTGACGCTTCCTCTCGTGGACCGGCAGTGGCAGGCCATAGACATGTGGACAGCTACCAGTGCTGCACATGTCGATGGTGTAGGTCTCTACAGATGGGACGTCATGCAAGCCGTTCTTGTAGAAATTTCTGATCACCTCGGAATGTCGACCTGGTTGGATCGAAGCATCGCTCGTCAGCATGTCGCCATAGGATGTAAATTTTAACGGAGGGGACCAGCGCGCTCGCAGAGTATGACGGAGCCCACAGTGCACGCTGCAGGTGCAGTTGGCATGTCGGAGTGCGTGCGTGCATGTCATGTGGGACTCTCCCTTACAGAGTCATCCGGGACCAAACTGGCCGACTTCCAGCAGATGTCATGTGCAAAGAGCAGATCATGTGGCCGGCCCAACCCCCAAAATACGTGGGGGGCGTGAGGCATCGGGCTCTCAGGTGCGGGGGCCGTGATGAAGTGCTCGAGTGGGGCCGGATGGAGTGGGGGTGCTGCTGTTGGGGGGTCGGTGGTGGCCTGTTTGCTGGGGTGGGCGGTAGGGCGCATTTTGGCAGGTGGTTGCTGTGTGCGGTTGTGGCGCGGGTGCCGTGGTGGTGGGGTGCGGGAGTGTGCATGCGTGTGTGAGTGCATGGGTGTGGTTGTGTCGGTTCGTTGTGGCTTTTCACCTGAGACAGTTGTTGCTTGTCGCTGTTGTCTGCTTTCGGGGGTTTGGGCCTTCTACTTTCCTGCTGTTGCCCTCGCTGCTGGGCTATTGCATTCATCTCACGCTTACAACTCTCAGAGGCTCTAGGCTCGAATAACCCGGCGCTCACATGCCAGCGAAAAAAGCTTTAATTTTTAGTATAAGGCAGAGAATCTATACACCTGCCTCACTGGCGAAATCTGCAAATCCAGATCAGACTGTACCAGCCACAAGCACACTGCATTGACACACCATACTGTACCGGCGCGCATTGGTGGTCGTGCAGCCTGGCACGACGCAAGCCTATGCGCGATGGCCTGTCAGCGCCGGCAGGCCGTCTGTGGGGACAGGAAGGCCCGGCAGCAGCACCCGTCCGACCAGTCTAGCACGGAGGAGCGCGGCCGCGCGGGCTTGGCGAGCCAGCGCGCGGCACAATGTTGTAGACAGGTCGCGTATGGCATTGAGCAGGAAAGTACGCTTTGACAACGCGCCGTGTCCCGCGGCTACCTCCGCAACCGTCTGGAGGAAGCGGTACGCGTCCCGTCAAACCCTGCTATACGTCCCATGCACGAGCGGGATGAACTGGGCGGCACCTGTGACGGCGCCATATTTGTCGCGCTTTTGCCGTTCGCCCTTCTCAGCGGTCGCGCCAGCCTCACGTGACGCATCACGCACATGCGACCTGGCAAGTGGGAGGTGTGCAGGTGATATAGGTTGACATGTGTGTTACACAGTGATAGATCTAGGACTCAGCAGCGCCGAGGCAACAGACCAGGCAACAGGCAAATAGACAGACCGGCCACCGCAAGCACCAAGGTCACGCGCCGCACGAGCAAATGCCAGAACGAACTATCGCCAGCGCGAAAGCAGACACGCACACACCACGCAGTACCACTCAGGCCACGCGCACACCAAACACACAGCCAGCACTCGCCGGGCCCACAAGCGGTCGTCGGCGCGACACTAGCAGTCTGCACGGGCACGACAGCGCGCGCTACGGCGATGTCCGAGGCCGCGAGGCACCGGTCCCAGGAGCCATAGCCTCAGCCAGCCCGGCAGTCCGAGCGGTGTCCGGGGAGGGGCGCAGAGGAGAAACGGCGGACGTGCGCTGGGAGGAGGGAAGAGGGAGGGAGGGAAGAGGGAGGGATCGGGTGCGGGGGGGCGGGGGGGGGGGGGGGGCTGCAGGGTGAAATGGGTGGAGGGGGGGGGCTCTCTGGGCGAGATGGGCGGAGGGGGGGGGTTGACATGTGTGCAGGTGATATAGGTTGACATGCATATGTTGCGGGTGGTTTGCACGCGTTTTCGTGGCACAAGCAGTTTACTTGGTGGCAAGTGTGAGAAATCAGGCATTTTCAGACGTCCGTTTGAGTAGCAGCCAACACCAACCACAGTGGAACCAGTAACAAGGACTTTCACAACAGCAAGGCATCCGTTTTTGCTGCCGGTTGTGGCTGGCAGGTGGGTGACATGCCAGCCATCTCCTGAAATATTTCTCTGCTTGTGGCACGCTCTCCAACCCCGAATGTGGCAGAAGGCCATAGATGCATGCATGAGCCGTATCGCTGTTCTTCGACCGTCGACGTCGCGGCTGGACGTGATGTACATGAAAAACGAACCTGGGGCCGGTCGCTGTGTTACACAGTGATACATGCAGGACCCAGCAGCGCCGTACCTGGATCCGGTCGCTGTGCCGAGACAAGTGCAGCACATGAATACATGTGGCAGCATGGCTACAGGGTCATGATATCTCACGGATCCAGCTGGACTGCAGTCCATCTTGTATATCCAGCCCGGGCCTGATTGAACGCGTGCAACTGCACCCCTTTCTCCTTCGCTTTGCGCGAATACTAATGGAATGTGTCAGCCTGAGCGAGCGGCCATGGTATACGAATGTGGTCCGAGCACAGCTGACTGACGCTATGTCAACGGTTGGCAGCATGTGCTGTTACAACTGCTGTGTATGCACTGTTACATCGAGGGGCTCCGATCCAGTGCACCAAGCGAACGTACAACTAGATTCTAGACTCACATGCTACCCAGCAGATGCAAGCCGGCCAGGCGATCACCTGGCTTAAACTGCTGTTACAACTGCTGTGTATGCATATGCGTTTTCCCGATCTCAATCAAAGGTACCGTTCTTTGGAAATCTACGTATACCGGTACTATTTCTTCGCAGCTGCCGCTTTCTGAAACATCTGTCATTGAAAGTACATCAATGTTGTACAGCACGGTGCATCAACCCAAGTGCATGACTTTCTTCCTCACACCACATAAGCTTACCCGTTCAGTCATTGCAAGTCGCACTGAGTATCATATGGTAGGTGCACCCTGCTAGTATTCCTACTCGATATTGCACACATCCGCCGTCGCTGTGCTGCTTGTTCCTGCTTTTTTACTATACTGCTGAGGTCTTGATCTATCGCAGTGTTTTGTCGCATGGGCCAATGTTACCCATGCACCATTCCCTCAAGACTACCACGAGTCGCAGTGTCACGCACCCTGAGCGTGCAGGATTCAGGTCATGTGCAGCGCCGGACGTGGACGGCTACTGACACTAGAACTGGTAGCGCTACTGTAGGTACGCCATCAGCCCAGCGCTAGACACCTCAGCTGCGAGCTCCCCGGCGAGAGTGGACGGCTGCAGGAGCGTGCTGCAGCCGGATGTGACCATGCGTGGCCACGCGCCCCCGTCGGCACCTGGCAAGTATGGCACTACCACGTCCTTGAGGTGTGTAACACACGTAAACCTGCACACACTGGGCGGCTTTACAATCGGGCCGCCTGTGTCTGGCTCCAAAGCTCCCCAAGCAGAAGCTTCTGGACAGCGACGCCTCACAGCCCGCGGGCGAGCACGTGCCGAGCAGACATGCATGTTTAAGCCTGCATGCATGTGCACGCCTGTGCGGATCCATGTGAGTGGACCCACCCCAGAGCTACAAGATTCAGCTGGCATGCCGCTGGTGTGCACATGGTGCTGGCGTGCATGCGCGCACTAATATGGCATATTGGTGATAGAGTGCTGACACAAGGTGCAACATTTCATGATGTACATCATGAGTTTTGGGTACGAACGTGAGCTCTGTGGCAACGTTATAGGATGCGGAGCTCACCGGTGCTTGCGCAGCTCAAATTGGCCGCTGTTAACAAAGTGCAGGAAGACGTCCCAGCACGACAGGGCGGGCAAGTCCTTATTATGCTGCTTGTAGAACTCACAGTCAAAGCAGTCAAGGCCAAAGGCTGCCTTGTGGATGATCTCCGGAGCCCGCAGCTCCCACAGGCGGTCCGGGACAGGCGAGGCCTGCGTGCGTAGGCCTCCCTGCACAGTATGCACTGCTAACTTTGCCAAAGCTATAGCCTACAACTGTGCCAACGCATCCAATAAATGAGGCAGCCAGTGTGAATCACAGGTAGCACTAGTATTGCACAGTGCGTGGCTGCACAGTGTCTTCCTGCGTGGCGGTTGTCTTGTGATCACTCAAAGCTGCACTGAAGCGTGGTGCTTGCCGACGGCCAAGCCAGCTTAGTGCCGAAAGTATGTCATGCGTGATGCCATACATCGCAGTCTCTTCTCAACATGTCACAAGAGTTACCTATTGTTTCCATCCTGCTAATACAGTGAGGAGACTCGGGAGCGCACAGTCTCAGACTGATTGTACCAGTGGTCATATGCCGCGGCGGCCTGGGCAGACAGCGCCCCGGCTTGCAACAGGCGGTCCCTCACTGTGACAAACATGAGCTCCATCGGTGCCAGGTTCACGCCATCCTCAAGCGCGTACTGGTATGGGTCAGCCTCAGCGTTGCAGTCCCAGGAGTTTTTGTTTCGCCAGTCAACGCCCTGGTATCGCACCTGTAGATACGTGGTTGATGTCGCAACATCGCCAACATGTTGTGCACCACGGCTTGCAATATACATATCGCCGCACTGGATCGGAGCCCCTCGATGTAACTGTACATATCGCCGCAAGCATACATATAAAATTTGCCGCACCATGAAGCTGTCCAGCGTGTAATTGGCGTCGAGTATCACTGCGGAGGCGCCGAGCTCGCTGTAGTACAGCGCGTCCATGATGTTGCTGTAGCAGCCAAAGACCCGGCCATCATTCATCATGAGCTGCAGGCCAACCGCGTCTGTTGCCACCGCGTGGGACTGCACGTGCGGGTTGCGCCGCACACTCACTGCACCACTGGCCCCGGGCTTGGCCACAGTCGCACAGCTGATAATCGAACCTACCAGCTTAACATTCCCCACAAGCTTGGCGGCCATCAGCTCTGTGAAGTGAAGCCTACCCTGGACACAGCGAGTAAGGTCGCTGCGGCTGCGAGTCGAGCATGCATTGGAGAAGAATACTGGCATCATGCCAGTGGCATGGTGTGATCGCGATCGGTGCTGCAGAGCTGATCAGGCTCGCTCGCTCCCTGAGCTCCCTGAGCCTACAATTCCCGGCATGTGATGTGGCAGCTGCGCGTCAATTTGATCTGACAGAGTGATGCATGGACATGGCGTGCTCTTGCAACTGGCCATGGTGCGGCCAGGTCCAACGCAATGCAGCTGACACAGCCTGCCGCGTGCCCTGGCTTTTGACTAATTCGCATTCTTGCGCGAGTCTACCCTAAGGCCTGCAGTTGCATGGTTTGATTCATGAAAAGCACAGGCAGCAATCCGCACCTTGAGATACTGCGGTAAAAACGGCCCCCGAACGGAGGAATTGAGGAAGTAGAAGTATGAGTAGGCCGAAACATCGATGTCCTTCAATACCCACCCAAACGTGCCCCAGTCAAAGCAGTGCTTGCGGTGAAACACGTATTTTGCATTAGCGGGCAGCTGTGGCAGCTCTGCCGCCTGCATGCATGCTAAAGTTGGACCAGGCCAGTGTAATCATGGGCACACGACATCGATATCAATCGATGTCCAAAGAGTCCTCACATGCAGCCCAAACTGATTTACCAGTGGGCGATCGCAACAGTGTGCAACTAGTACTGCACGTGTGAACAGGCCTACCAGGTCTACCAGGCCCATTTGACACCAGGCAAACCGGTGCTGGACGCTGCCAGTGGCCATGGGGTCAGCGTGGTTGATGGTGGTGTGACACTGTGATATATATATATATATCAAGGCCTGAGCAGCACCGAGGGGGGGAAAGTAGGGAAAAAACCCCACCAAAACAAACAAACTATCACAAGCAGCATGATCACCATCTGCACCACCATGGTCGGTGCAGATCTCAGAGAGCTGGGCGCGCTCAATGCTTCGAAGAATTCTGCAGAGAGCAGTGTTCACAAGGCTCAGTAGCAGGTGCATGAACCGCTGCAGCCCTCACAATACAACACGGGCACTGGTGGCTGGGTCACAGATTGATCGGTGATTCGTCTCTCGGTGAGCTCACTGATGTGGCCAGATGTGGACAGCTTGAAGCCTGCAGACTCGCGCTACGCATGGCAGGATGTGCAGAAGATGTATGCCTGGATTAAGTCACACCAATTCTGATGGGGTCTTGTTCACAGTGATGATGAACTCGCATGAGTCACAACCCGGAATTCCATGCTTGACAAAGAAGCGGAGATTCACATAGTACTCGGGATCTGCGTCACTGAAGGCATACAGCACCAGCCGCTCCTGCGTTGGTGGATGCCCATACTCCAGCGTTGGCACATCTGCACACGGATCGTTCCTGCATATCTGATCACGTGCATAGAAGTCGCACAGCGCACTGTGCAACAGTGGCACATTGTGTTAAACAGACATCACCGCGCACAGTCGCCCAGCAGTGAGGGCAAAAGCAAGCACACACCCCAGCCACAACAAGCGCTAACATCGCTGAAAACTCGGGCCTGCAGAGCACATTGCAGCCCCGTGGCTTCCCAACAAACATTGCTGCCCCACGGAGTGCGGGCTGTGCACGGGGGGGCTGCTCACCATTCTTATGAGTCCGTCCATGAAGATGCATGCCCTCATGCGCGTGCGATGCTGTCAACAATGCAAACAGCACCACGCCGCACAGCAGCAGGCCGCTGAGCAATCCCAGCAGATAGTCTACCGGCGGCAGCCAAGTTTGGCCACACGCGCCAACGGGTGTCAGCGGAGTCCACAGCCTCGAGCTGATGACATCACGGCAGCGGGAGCGCCAGGATCGACGTGTTGGAGTTCGGCCCGCCGACTCTGACTCCAGCAAGCAGGCAACCAGGGCCCCGGTGTCCAGGCACTCGTATGCAGAATCATCTGGGAATTTCGAATACGCAAAACTGCATGAAAGTGGTCCTCACGGCATATGGTCGCTCATATCAATCGATAGCTATAGGTCGATAGCTATAGGTCGATAGCTATAGGTTGCCTGGCCGTGGCGTCGACAACCCACACAGCTGGGTTATCGTTGGCCTGAATTTCAAGGTGAACCTGCGGGTCCGCAACTCATGCTACACGTTCATGTATTTGGGTAGGAATATACAATATTGCAGATCAATTAATTGATATTGCCTGCCGAGATTGCAGAGGAGAAGCTTGATGTGAGTAGATGAGCCGTTACCCTACATGAAATGGGGGGGGGGGGGGGGGGGGGCACGGTCAGCCATCAGTGCGCTTCGGGCCAGGACCCAAACCAGTGGCACACGATGGCACACACGGCACACACTCTACAGCCGATGCAACCATCGTGGACACAGCCCTTCCAAGGCAATTTACGACCAAAGCGGACAGTAGACCACACCAACCCCCGTTGATTGTAGTATTGTCAAGCAGGAAGAGGTCCGGCCGCGTTGCACTTGTGCGCAGATGCGCACTGCAGTATATGCAATTGCATGCCAGGATACAGCTGTCAGTTAAAGCTGAGGCAGTACTTTTTACATGCATCTACGAACGTTCGGTTGGTGCACTGGATCAGAGCCCCTCGATGTAACTGCATCTACGAACGCATTTGCTTTCATCGTAATCAGACTGTTGGGCCCTCTGGCACTTGTGGACATAGCTGAAATCTTTGAGGTCTCTCAGGATCCATTGGTGCAAAACAAACTGAAAGCCAAATGGAGGGTGAACGCGCTGCTTGCGCTGTGTGACTGGTTCCAACTTAAGGTTTGGCAATGCCTAGGGCCAAAGCTTACCAGGCTAGCAGGGCCAGCTGCAGTACTGGCACCAGTGCCAGTGTGGCACTTGTCAATCAGCACGAGCCTGTATTTTCAGCTGCAGGTCTTGCACAGCCAGAGTTCGCACTTCGCACGATTGAACCTTGCCATGCTTAGCCTACCTCCCTGCTCTGTCACGTCATGGAAAGTATTCGTGTAACGTTGCGTATGTACAGTCTGCACGCGCAGTCTGCATGCGCAGCTGCCTGTTTGGGCATGTCTAGAACGTAGATAGCTAGACACAGCCTCATGAGCATCAATTCCTTTGTTGATGCACGGCACCTCGACGGCGGACCGGACTACACTCGTTGCGTAGCACAGAAAGCGCACAGAGTGCGTACGGCCCTCCGCGCGCATCGACTATCCCTTGAGTACGGAGAGGGAGGCGACGCAACTGATGAGGCCCGGGGATGCAGTTGGAACATGACTTCCATGACATCTGAATCAGCAGCTTTTAATTATTCAATATGTGTGATATATACACATGCCGAGCAGAACGAGCTCGGGCACGCAGAGCCCCGAGCGCCTGGACTTTCTGTCGGTGTCACGAGGGGCAGGACTTTGTGGACAGTACACGCTGTAAGCACGGCACGCTGAACGAACGCAGCTGCCGCACCTCATCTGTCAAGTAGTCCAGCATTAGCCTGGTCTGAAGCGCAACACTCTGTCAAGCTCCCGAGTGGCGTGCTGCGGGACTTCAACACTGGTCGACCTGTTACGTTCCAGACATGCATGTATCCATAACGTCACGTTACGGGCACCAGATGTTGCTCCTGAAGGTCTAAACGGGCTTCCACAATTAGCTAGGCACTATTGCGGCATGCAAGGAACCGTTTTGCAGCATCGCATCGACGGGACGGACGAGCGACGTTGCACGGGGATGCACGCGACGCGACGTGTACGAACATCGCATTTGGTGTTATACAGTGTGTGATAGATCTAGGACTCAGCAGCGCCGAGGCAATAGACCCGGCAACAATCAAACAGACAGACCGGCCACCGTACGCACCAAGGCCACGCGCCGCACGAGCAAATGCCAGAACGAACTAGCGCCCGCTCGAAAGCAGACACTCACACACCACGCAGTACCACGCAGCCCACGCGCACACCAAACACACAGTCAGCACTCGCCGGGCCCACAAGCGGTCGCCGACTCGACACTAGCAGTCTACACAGGCGCGCTTGCGCGCGCTACGGCCATCCCTTCATCGCGTTTTGTGTCGGTCGGAGCAACTCCAAATTTAGCGGTTTGCAGTCAATCAGCATCCATGTCGTGCCCCGGCATGCCGACATGCAGCTTCCGAACACGAGTGCACGTCCAATAAAAGAAACTATCAAAATATTATGCACGTGCCTTGCAATTGGTGTGGTCGCTGCACACGCTGCCATCACCACATGGAATTTCCAAGTTTGCCGGTTGTGCGCGGGCGGTCTAGGCATCGCGACGTCATGATCTATCGCTTGAGCTGTTTGTGGCGGAACTGAACTCGGAGTTGCACGACTGCGGTAATCGTCCCACATGTGAACAACGCGGCAGCAGCTGCAGCGCATTAAGCTGAGAAAGTGAGATACGTTACAGATGTATGCTCCACAAGGTGGAAGAACACAGAGGCTCGATTCATGGCAATGCACCAAAAATCAATCACCAAGCTGAGAAAGCGGCAGCAACGTGGAGAGCAGAGTAGCACGCAGGCTACCTGCACCGAGACCCGCAGGCGTGTACATGTGGTAGCGCATTTTCAGACATATGTGTTGCACTGAGTCAGGTCCGACATATGTGCGAGAGCAGTGTTTTGTGGTGGTGCTGAACATTGCCTGGCCATAAACTGCAGCTGACTGACTAAATGCTCTCACCCACCCAAAGCCGACATCCAGCTTAATCGTATACCATGGATTACGCATTCCATGGTCTGGGAGTCGGCAGTCATCCTGAAGCTAATGTGTTCGGGCAGCGCATCGCGAACATGATCATAATTAAGCTAGTAGTACACTATAGCACTGCCGGTAGTGTGCTCGCGGTGCCTTGGCGCTTATGCCCAATTCCAACGCCGTATCGTTAATATGCTTACAAGATTGCGGTTTGGGATGGGGCCATGCGTTGCCACGCACACGCATGCCGGTGTGTGTTCATGCAAGCCGCGGTCCATAGAACCAGAGTTCAGTTCCCATGTGAACTGTCGACTGCTGCCTTGGCAAGCTGCATGTTGAAAGGGTGCGAGATGGCTCTGGAGTGCTGGCAGGCGTCTGACAGTGAGAGCCAGAACGTGGATTGGATCAGCAACACGGGCTTCTGCAACACCATGAAGGAGTGCACATCATGAAAGGGTGCTAGCTATAGGGTTGAACAGCGTTCTACCCGGCCCTAAAGTGGACCATCGTGAAAGTGTCTCACCTGCGGCCGCATGCGGGCACAGCTGCGTTTGTGAAGCGGGGGCCTGGCCGGGGCTCGAGGCCTGATGCAGTTTTACCGTCTCATGGAGCATTCCGTTCGTTAACGAACGTTCGTGCACGTGAGAATGGCTCCTCGACCTGTTGCGCGTCATACTCGACAGCTAACGCTGCAGGCAAAATCTTGTCTGCTGTATCGATATCCAGCGCACCATGGCATGCATGGCCATGCCATCCCGGAACCCTCATTAACCAGGTTCGCAGCGCTTGTGGCAGCTCATGCAGTTCACCTGTGGTGTGTGACACGGCGCCATCTGTACGCGGTATAAGAGATTGGCCCCGGTACTTGATTGTTCACGAATTCCAGCCCCGGGCAGAACATCCAGCAAGATAAGTCGAAGGTTAGCTGGCACAATATTTATTTAATTAAATCGCGGAAGGACAAGGTCAAGTTACGCAGGTATGTCTGCCAATATTCATTTTTGCACCTGCAACTGCTCATGCCATGACAGCATATTGCTGATCGATCAGCCGTGTCGGATATGGCATACATGAACTGTGTGAAAGGTTTAGATAAAATGCGTTTTCGCGTAGTGGCATCTGATGCCACTCGAGCAGCAGAACGCAGGCAAGCCCTACCAGCGGTCCTGGACCCGACTGCGTCGGGATGAGTTTCTTAAGCTTAAGCTTGGGCGTCCGGCCACACATGCACCGTCTTCGTTCAGGCTCAATGTACTTTGTCGCACATAGCCATATTAGATCGCAATTCCATAAGAACTCAACGTAGTTGTCTAGCGACTCTGGCAATTGTCAGCTTCTTCCATCATGATGCCGCGACCGGTGTCGCGATCGTCCACAGCTCTAGCTGCTGCATGCTGCGTATTGTGGGCAGCACGTACTTAATGGCGTTATGGCTCGAATTGTTCTCGTACGTGCGATTGCATAGAACATCGTTATTGCGTGTAAGCACCTGTACTCGAGGATTGTTTTGAGGGCTGTGGGGCATCATGTTACACCTGCGTGTCCTCCAGTGTTTGACGTGAGGGTGTCGGTCATCATATTTAGAGGTCGTCCGCATTGAATGACAATGAGCATGACCTCTGGCAAGCGATGCCGTAGCCCTTCCTCCCTACAGGTGTTCACTACAGTCGATTATGTGTTACACAGTGATAGATCTAGGACTCAGCAGCGCCGAGGCAACAGACCGGGCAACAAGCAAACAGACAGACCGGCCACCGCAAGCACCAAGGTCACGCGCCGCACGAGCAAATGCCAGAACGAACTATCGCCAGCGCGAAAGCAGACACGCACACACCACGCAGTACCATGCAGGCCACGCAGTCGATTATGTAGTTTAGATGTATTTATTCAAGCCCAATGCTTGAAAACACTTGAATGCCCCAGCTACACATATGCATGTTGGCTGCAAAAGCAACACAGATTAGCTGCAGCATGTTGGCTGCAAAGCAGTAGTCTGCTTTGGAGCAGTAGTCTGCTTTGGAGCAGTAGTCTGCTTTGGAGACAAGCTGGTGTTAAGCTGATAGATATTGCTGTCATGACATGCATGGCATGCATGTTCTGCACATGGACAATTTTTGTTTGCTACTTGTGTGTATGTTGCTGCCTGCAGAGTGATTGGTCCTGTGCCTGCCTCCTGATGCTTTAGCTGCTGGGGTCTTTTGTTGATCTTCTTTTGATCTTCGTGAACACATGACCAGTCATTGCAGCAGGCATATATACCATGTGTACCCAGACAGTTATCTAAATGCGCTTTAGAGGTCAGACACCTTGGAGAAGAGAGAGCTCTTCTCTGGCTGTGTGTAATTCGACCCTGTAGACCATCGACCCTGCTCCTGAGCAATGAACATAACACTGGTATGACTGTTCTTGAGATAGAGGCCTGTGGAATGGATGTCTTGAATGGCAGTGCCTGTGTGCTGGAAGAGAGGCTATGGTGTGCAGCAAGTGCCTTATCTCACTGGCTGTGCAGTGCCATGCATGACATGAACATGTGATATGCAGGGTAGTGAAACAGGGATCAACTGAAAGCAAGATGCTGCGTTTAATGATGGCCACTGCTCTGGCCCTGGCCGCTGCCGTGGTGCCTGCCATTGCGGATGACATGGGCCGCGCATCAGATGGCAATGGCTTGGTGTTCCAGGGCGATGCCTCCCGCCACCTGCTGCAGGGTGAACGGGTTGTCATCTCAGGCGGCAATGGGAACGGCATTGTTGTTACTGGCGATGATGACAACGACCCCTGTGGCGGAGAGAATGCGGAGTGCTGCCCGGGCAACACATGCAACAGCTCCAGCCTCACCTGCCGCACCCTCTTCAACCGCTGCTTCCCTGCGGTGGCCGCCTGCAGCCCATCTGCACTGCACCTGGTGTCCCACAGTGCAGTGGCGACTTCCGAGTCTTCAATGGACGCTGCTTACCAACACAAATGGATCACCGCCTGCTCCAACCAACCCGGGCCAATACGGCGGTCCGAGGGGCCTTCCCCCTCCCACGCCGGCCCCTCCCACACCCACTCCTCCCGCTGCCTCCACCTGCTCGTGCTCAGGCACGTCTTGCTCATGCAACATTGACTGTGGCGACGTTGGAGAGGGCTGCTGCGCGACAACCTTCCCCGGATTCACAGTCAGTGTTTGCACCAGTGGAGCATGTGTTGGGGGAACGTGCACAGCAGTCGCTGGTGGGGGCTGTGGCGCTTCCACGGCTGTGGGCGGGAGCTGTGTGCTTCTGAGCTAGATGTGGGTAGCTATGACGTCGGGTCCCTGACTGCACAGGTACAACATTCACACTCAGATTAGTGCACAAGATTAGTGCCATTCTGCGAGGCACCCGATCAGCTTTGGCCCTGTCTCAAGCTCAGCTCAGCTACGCGCAGCGTGTACAGTAGCGGTGTGCTGTTCGGGATCAAGGCAGTGCTTATAATTCGGGATCTGCCGGACTTCATCTTGCATGCAAACGTAAGATGCGTCGTAAGATGACACAAATTTGATTGATGATTTTGCCCAGTGCGTCCATATGATCTTGTTGAGCGATCAGTGCATTTCTCAAGACATGGAAGGTGCAACTTAAATGACATGATCGTGATCTAAACCACAATTCCGTGTTACAGCCAGCAGAGCATTTAGTGTGAAGCTAGTGTAGAAATTGCATCCTGAGGTGTGTGGAGTTGATGGTGCCATCTCACCTTGCACACTGTAATATTGCAAAACTCATTTAATTCCTCCTCTGGAGTAAGCCACCGTTCAATGAAGAAAAAGGGCATTGAGTCTGTAAAGTGGATGTTTGCACAGTGATATATCAGCTGAGGCTACGGATCCTGCTGAGGCTACGGATCTGGAACCGGTGCCTCGCGGCCTCGGACATGGCCGTAGCGCACGCCTGTCGCGCCCCGTGCAGACTGCTAGTGTCGAGTCGATGACCGCTTTGTGGACCCGGCGAGTGCTAGCTGTGTGTTTGGTGTGCGCATGGCCTGCGTCGTACTGCGGGTGTGTGCGTGTCGGCTTTTCGCGCTGGCGTTAGTTCGTTCTGGCATTTGCTCGTGCGGCGCGTGGCCTTGGGGCTTGCGGTGGCCGGTCGTGTTTTATTCTGGCATTGTTGCCGGTCTGTTGCCTCGGCGCTGCTGAGTCCGCTATGATCTATCACTGTGATGAACCACAGTGATATATCTAGTTACCCCTCAGTGCTGATGCGCTGTGGCAACAGAGCAGGTTCAACCACACCATGCTGGTACTCTTACATCAGACGGCGTTCCGAGCCAGTGCACCAAGCATCTTTCAAACTACATTCTAGCCCCACACCATACTAATACTGTTACATTGAGGGGTTCCGATCCAGTGCACCAAGCGAACGTACAACTAGATTCTAGACTCACATGCTACCCAGCAGATGCAAGCCGGTCAGGCGTTCACCTGGCACAAACTGCGCACCCGTGAGCCGTGTTACCCTGGACATGGTCTTTCTGATCACAAACCCATTTCCTTTCACTGACGCCGCACTGAACTCCCGCAAGGAGACCATACTAATACTAGTCTGTATATGTGTGTGGTACATGCACGTTTGCGACTTGTGCCCTCAACATGGCAATAATCTCACAAAGCAGCATAGGGTGTCAGGGCTGGCGTGATCTATCACACATGTGACCATTGCACACTGCCCGCGAGACCTGGTCGAGGTAGCTTTGTGGACATAATCAGCTGGCAAACACGTCACACACATTTCGACAGTGTTTGTAATACAGTCCTGCTCTTGATTTGCATCTAGTTTATGTTACATTTCACCTTGGTGCATTAACCTTCTCGCCGCCACCTCAGCAACAGTTAACCACGACCCGCAACTTGTGATTCCTCTGTCACACCCATCTACCCTTTGCACCTATGGCCAGCCCGTCCAACCTGGCTCGGAGTTGCGCGGTCGCACGCGTTTGACTTGTCAGCGTGTGGCACGTTGTCCACACACCACGCATGGCGTTAAGCATTAAAGTGTGCATGGAGACCATGCTATGCCCTGCTGCCACTTCCGCAATCGCATGGAGGCACTTGCACACCTCCCGCCCAGCCCTGCCATATGTCTCATGCATGAGCGGGATGAACTGGGCGGCGCCAACGATTGCGCCGTGTTGGCGCTCTTCTGCCCTTGACCCTTCTCGGCGTTCGCGCCAGCTGCATTCGCCATCCCCCACATGGGAGCTTTCAAGTGTGTTCACATCCAGCATTGCCATGCGCGTGGTGAGGAAGGCCAGCAAGTCACCCAGGTGTGGGGGCTGCTGCATCCGCGGGGGAAGGTGCATAATCGGCTGCACGGACATCCGGTCAGAGGCGGGGAGCTCGCCACGGACCATGGGTGAGGCGCGCTCTTGAGGGCGGTGGGATACGAGGGAGGCGGTCGTGGCCAGAGGATGGCTGGGGCGTGCTGCAGGGCAGCCCCTCACCACGCCGGCTGGGGCAAGGCCTTGCAAGGGCGAGGCGGCGAGGCGGCATCGGCGAGACGGCGGGAGGCATCGGGACCACGATGGGGGGTGGTGGTGGCCGTGGGGGTGGGGAGGAGGCCTGGGCAAGGGCTTCAGTGCCAGCTGATGTGCCATCGCTCATAGACCGCGGCCGCGCCCACTCATGGCCCTGCTATCGATACCCACCGTTTGGTCCCCCAGCAGCGGTGCAGCCTCCCTGGCGGTCGAAGTAGTCCCAGCCATAAGCAGGGTGGCCGACGGGCGTTCAGGCGCAGGTGATGCTACTTGGCACCGCGACACGCCCCCTCCCACTATCGATGCCTCACGATTCTGCGCTGGGCATGGTGCGACGTGACGGATGCCGTCATCATGCTGCGTCGCCGGGGAACGGGCAAGTCGAGTTGGGACACAGGACCACCGACGTGGCGCATTATATACTCCGCAACACAGGCTTGATGCTGTCCCAACAATATTTGTCCGCTTTGTGTGTATGTGTATGTCGGATCTACGAACGCTCCTTGCCATTCTGGCATTAGCGTGGACAAGGGATCATGCCAATACACAGCTATGCCTGCGTGAATCAGCAGGCGCAGGAAAATGCTCACAGAGTCAATGTGTCGCTGTAACAGCGTGCACGTGGCCGCAGTCGCTGTTATACACCAGGACGAGCAGCTTTGGGATGTCAACAACCTGTACGGTGTGGCCCCGACGAAAGCTGCCCTGCGCGACTGCACGTGACGATAGCCATCATAATTGCAGGGCATTATAACTGCTTAGCATCTGTAGGGCTTATTGGCCTGTTATGTGGGTCGCAGCCATGCGCTGGTGCCTTTGTCGTTCGCGGCACAGTGCGCCCATGGCCAAGGCAGCATACACTGGCATACGTAGCACGTCCATGAAACAAAATCCAATACAGTACATGTCGTAGCTGGTAATGAAAGCGAGCAGGTGCTCTTTCAAATGTGGAAACAATGTGAGTTGCACTACAAAGCTGCCGGCCGCATCGATCCGTCTTTACCGAGCTCCAACACACGCTCCCGGTGAAATAAATACCATTAAAACGAAGCAAGTGGTGTATTCGCTGTGCCTTCACTAATGCTGCTTCATGATGCCCCATTTCCTTGGTGTTGGCAAGCATGCACAAGCCATAACAAGCAACACCCAGCTGCAGATGAACGCTGTCTTCTGCCTTCTGCTCCGCACAAGCAAGCAAAACTTTACCAAGTAACACAGATCAATGCAGGCTCAGTGGTTGGCTGCTTGGGTGCCCTGTGCTGAGCTGAGTTGCAACAAGTTGCTCAGCTCCAAGTGGACGTGTCGCTTGGTTTCATTCTGTGCGTGCTGTCACCTGGTACCTGTGCCTTTTCGATGTTTCGCATGTCCAACTTATAATTCTTGAGGCACCTGGGATGGCGGGGGGCACGCCCGTCGCTTGCGGCTGCCGCCGCGCCGAGGTCCTCGATGGGTGTGCCTCCACTCTGGTCATAATTCGGGCTGCTGGATTGATCTGGGTTTGAGGCATCCGGCTGCTTGGGAGAGGCTGTGCATGGTTTATGTGGGTGCGGGCTGCTGTGCACTGGGTTTGTTCTCTTGCGGCGGTACTTGGATTGGACTTGGTTTGGATGGGATCGTTGCCTTCCCTGTGGCCTTGAACCCTTGCAATGAAGTGGCGGTGGAGGCTGATGAAGTGACCGTTGGGGCTGTTGTCAGTCAGGATCTGGTACACATAAACCTATGCTTGCCGCTATGGCTGCTGCATGTTGGTCTGGCGCGTTGGTCGTTGACGAGCTTGGCCACCTGTCATGATTAGGTGGCCTTTCAAGGCTTTGCTTCCATTGGGCTGCTGGGTGGTCTTGATTGAGTATATGCATGTGTTACACAGTGAATAGATCTAGGACTCAGCAGCGCCGAGGCAGCAGACCAGGCAACAAGCAGACAGACCGGCCACCGCAAGCACCAAGGCCACGCGCCGCACGAGCAAATGTCAGACGAACTCACGCCAGCGCGAAAGCAGACACGCACACACCACGCGGAATTCTTTTAATATCCAGTAGCGTCAGCATAACATGGAATATATCGAAAATGTACATGCCACCCATCGTGCACCAAGCGACACAACACACTCATGACGTAAACCAGATGACGGCGCCGTGCATGATGACATAGCGCTGCCATCTGGCGGGCACTACCGTGCGCAGGGACCGCACATCTAGACCTGCCGCGCATTCAAATCAATTCCATCCAAGGTATTTTCTTGGCTTCTTGCTATACAGTTGGTGGCCATTCGCGGCCACTGCGCGCACAGCTGCCATGTTTGCAGAGTATGCACGAATGTCTGTTGCTAGTTAGCTGATTTGAAAGGACATATCAATGATGTATGTAATGGTTTGATCTGCGAAATATGATCTGGAGCGAAGGACGTCGCAGTTGTCAGCAAGGCGATGAATTCAATGCAACACCAACAGTCCAGGCCAAGTCAGCATCACACAGCTGTGGATCACTAGCTAAGGCGTCAACTGGTAAATCCATCCACTCTCTGCAGATCTTAATTATGATGCGTAAATTACCTTACATGTTCTACTGTGGCAGTGACTTCAACCACACTTGCACAATGGACATGCACACTGAAGCACCCGCACACGACACATAATAATACTACTAATCAACCAATAATCAGCGATTAAACTATTGGGCATAAATGTTATTGGGAAATCATGCTGCTGTTGCTGGTGGACAGAAACCGATCTAGTCTGGTCCAGTTGAGCTTGCTTCTGCTGGAGGTGCTGCTGTGTTGGATAGAAATGTTTGCTGCTGTCTACGGGCAAGAGTAGTTGCTGCTGCTGCAAAATGGCATAGGCCTGCTGCTGCTGCTGTGTCGGAACATGGAGAAGCTGCTGCTGTGTCGGAGCATGGAGTAGTTGCTGCTGCTGCAACATGGCGCAGGCCTGCTCCTGCTGATGTATTATGTGGGCTTGACGCTGCTGTGTCAGAGCATGGAGCGGTGGACGTGTGCACCATACATATGGAGCGGTGGCCGTTGTAGCTGCATACCTCTTACGAAAGCGGGGTGCCGTCCTTTGATGAAATCTAAAACCTGGACTCTCTCTTTGTGAACGGGAGCATCATGGTTGATCTTGTTCAACGGGGCCGTATAAACTGGAAGCGTGCAGCTAGGATGCATGGCATTGCTGCTGATTGTTCCGAGGGGCTGGCGCTTGTGGATGGCCAGCCCCTCCGGTCCCGGCCCCACAGCTCCATTTTCATCCTGCTCAGCTCTCTGAACATAAGTAACATAAACGTTAGTGTCAGTGATACACACAGGGGCGCTTGTGGCTGGAATAGCAGGGACATATGGAGACGAATTGGGACGCACCCGTGTGTCACAACGCCGATCGCAAATAACGGCCTGGTTCTCCATTAATGTACTTCGAAATTGAGCTGGATGTGGACCCTGGTCTAGCGTAGCTTGATCAGCAAGCCCGCCAAGAATCTGTCGCCGTTGTTGACATCCAAGATCTATGCCGCTGTCCTCGACGTAGCGCAGACCACAACGCAAGCTGTAATAGGAACGATATGTAATTGATATGGACGGATTACGTTCGAATTGTAGCGTTGTTTAACGAGACATATGTCGATGCGGGAGGCGGTAACATCGGACTGACATAAAGCGGATCACCGGGCCAGCGGATCATGGCGTGAATATCACAACGTAACGAATGTGATATCATTTAGTTATCATTTGTTGGAGCATCGCTGTGCAGAGGCGCCGGGGCCCCGTGGCGCAGGCACGCGGATCCCGGTGGCCACGGGATATCATCGTTTTGGCCATGCATGTGATACGTTACAGATGTATGCTCCACAAGGTGTTAGAACACAGAGGCACGATTCTCTCCCTTACAGAGTTGTCCGGGACCAAACTGGCTGACTTCCAGTAGATGTCATGTGCAAAGAGCAGATCATGTGGCCGGCCCAACCCCCAAAACCTGTGTGGCTTGTGTTACACAGTGATAGATCTAGTGTGGCTTGTGCAAGTCCCAACTGCCTGTTTCAATTCAGCTTGATGCATTTTGTGGTGCCCTGGAGGTCCAATTTAACACAAATCACTAGCTACCCATCCCCTCAGGGCAGAAATGCTCCCCAAACGACCCGTGTCCACCTGCTCTCATGGTCTGCAACCTGCAGTGCCCGTGGCCTAGCCCAAAACTTCATGTGCTCCTTCTGCCAATGGCTCCCTCCCTGAACTGCATTAGCTCCATGCTTGATCATTGTTGAGCAGTTGCGCCTCAGAAGCTGCAAACCTCCCTCTGATTCCATTTCTTTCTTTCGAACCCCCGAGTTCGCGCCTGGTCAACGGTCTTATTGGTATACGCTTTTGTTCGCGGAAAGCTGCTTGGCACTCAGATTCACAATTCAGCAACATTAACCGGAACGGAATCACTAATCAATGCGATCCCACCGTGCGTGGAGAGAATGATGACATGTTAGTCGACATGGGCAGTGGCGGCAATCATGGCGACGCGTCACGCACATGGCATGCGTGTTTCGAGCGTCCCGGATGTGGTCGCTAAGGGCTGGATTCATGGCAATGCACCAAAAAATCAATCACCATGGCCAAGCGCCGTACACGGACAGAAACACAGCAGCTTCTGTATTGCGCTAAAGTTTCCTCGACATATTCTCACATGCTATTCACTAGTGCTGCTCACAGCACGGCTCACAACACACTCAGAACTGCTCCACCGGCCCGTCCAGGCCCGGCATGAAGTGCGTTTTGGCCATGCATGGGGCGGAGCGTGGGAGGACGGTTTGGGGTTTCGAAATTCACGAGGTAGCTGTTGAATGTTCGTAGGTCACGAGGATATCAAATGGTCACGTGTCTTAGTGGGGTATAAATATATGGAGGGCACCACGCAGTACCACAGTATATGCACTGTTACATCGAGGGGCTCGGATCCAGTGCACCAAGCGAACGTACACCTGCTGGGTAGCATGTGATTCTAGACTCTAGTACGTTCGCTTGGTGCACAGTATATGCATGTGTGCATTCTATCGGGAACTGCCGTGCACACGCCATTGCTGTGGTCGAATCCCATGCATCTGCGTAAACCCGCATGAGTAATCAGGTTCGCAGATGCACAGCAGAATTACAGCTGATTATTATTTCTGTGTTTATTGATTGTATTATTGCATGTATGACTCCCGTGTTCAGCGTCCCTTTATATTGGGACGTCGATGGTCTGCGCCGGCGCCACGTGCGGTTGATCGAACGTAGACTGCTAGCGCTCATCACACGCAGTCATGTCTGCCGGAACGCATCTGCAGGCTGCGGGAACACGCAGCTGCTAGACGACAGTCAGCTGGGCGTAGGCGTCCCCATGAGTTCAACCGTCACTGGCCGCTTTTGGATCAGTTATCCTGTCACTTCATGAAGCAATTCACACCGTGCACATGCCACCAGCTGAACGCCACCAGCTGAATGCCACCAGCTGAATGCCACCAGCTGAAAAAGCAATTCAGCTGGTGGCATGTGCACGGTGTGAATTGTAGTCGATGTCGGCACGGTCGTGACAATCGTAAATTACAAGGATCCAGAAAAGTATGCTCGCCGAGCGATCCATTGCTACGTGCACCGCATGCACACTGTTAGTACGAATATCGTATGGTTGAATGGTAAAGCATCATCGCGACTGTGCGTGTGCAAACAATATGTACAGGTAGCTCCCAACCCAGGACGACTGTGTAAGAGTGTGCTCCCACGTGCACGATGGTGTTGTCTGCCAGTCAGCTCCTTCGTGACGCAGCGAAGTATTTGCCGTACGTACGTGCCCTGCAGCGGTCGTTGTGGGAAGTGCCACTCAGGAAAGTTATGCCGGGGTATCGATGGTTCTCATACCATGCCAGACGCGTAGAACCCTTACATGAACTGCGGAGATTGCTGCGTGTGAATCTGCATGCATGCCACGCAACGGACCTCCCGCATATATGACTCCCAAGGTAGTGAGCCACCCCAAAAAATACACACACCAGGTATCACGCCAGACCCAATCGGGCATCGGCCATAGCACCTGCACAGAGAGCAGCTGACAGGACGTAGGACTTTCAGAGGGCACTAATGAGTGGATAGTTATCCTACATGTACGCTTGTATAGGAGACAGGTCCGCCATCACTATGCTTCAGGCCAGGCCTCAAACCAGTGGCTCACTTGTAGTGGCATGCACAGCACACACTCTAGAGCAGCCCTTCGCGCCCCGCCCTCATGATCAGGCCTCTGCCGGCCAGCCGGAGGGGGAGGGCTGGTACGCCCTGCACTGTGGGGGGCGTGAGCCACCAGGCTCTCATGGGCGGGGGCCCGTGATGGAGTGCTCGAGTGGGGCCGGCTGTAGCGGGGGTACTGCTGTTGGGGGGTTGGTGGCGACCGGGTTTGCTGGGGTGGGCGGTAGTACGCAGTGTGGCTGGTGGTTGCTGTGTGCGGCTGTGGCGTACGCGTGGGTGCTGTGGTGGGGGGGTGCGGGAGTGCGCATGTGTGTTACACAGTGATAGATGTAGGACTCAGCAGCGCCGGGGCAACAGACCAGGCAACAAGCAAACAGACAGACCGGCCACCGCAAGCGCCAAGGCCACGCTCCGCACGAGCAAATGCCAGAACGAACTATCGCAAACGCGAAAGCAGACACGCACACACCACGCAGTACCACGCAGGCCATGCGCACACCAAACACACAGCCAGCACTCGCCGGGCCCACAAGCGGTCGTCGACTCGACACTAGCAGTCTGCACGGGCGCGCCAGCGCGCGCTACGGCCATGTCCGAGGCCGCAAGGCACCGGTCCCAGGAGCCATAGCCACAGCCAGCCCGGCAACACGAGCGGTGTCCGGTGAGGGGGGCAGAGGAGAAACGGCGGACGTGCGCTGGGAGGAGGCAAGAGGGAGGGAGGAGGAGGATCGGGTGCCGGGGGGGGGGGGGGGGGGCGGGGGGCTGCAGGGCGAAATGGGTGGAGGGGGGGGCTCGCGGGCCGAGATGCGCGGAGGGGGGGGGGGGGGGGGGAGGCGACGCAAGCCTAGGCGCGATGGCCTGTCAGCGCCGGCAGGCCGTCTGTGCGGACAGGAAGGCCCGGCAGCAGCGCCCGTCCGACCAGTCTAGCACTTGGCGCGCCAGCGCGCGGCACAATGTTGTGGACAGGTCGCGCATGGCATTGAGCAGGAAAGTACGCTTTGACACCGCGCCGTGTCCCGCGTCTACCTCCGCGACCGTCTGGAGGAATCGGTACGCGTCCCGTCCAACCCTCCGTACGTCTCATGCACGAGCGGGATGAACTGGGCGGCACCTGTGACGGCGCCATATTTGTTGCGCTTTTGCCGTTCGCCCTTCTCGGCGGTCGCGCCAGCCTCACATGACGCACCGCGCACATGTGACCTGGCAAGCGGGTGCATCACCTTCACATCCAGCAGCGCCATGCGCGTGGTGAGGAATGCCAAGAGGTCGCCGCGCTGCGGAGGCCGCTGCAATCGAGGCAGCGGGGGTGCGGGAGGGGGCGCTGCCCCTCTCGGTCAGGTGCGCATGTGTGTGGATGCGTTGGTGTGGTTGTGTCTGCTGTGTCGGTTCGTTGGGGCTTTTTACCTGAGACAGTTGCTGCTTGTTGCTGTTGTCTGCTTTCGGGGGTTTTGGCCGTCTGCTTTCCTACTGTTGCCCTCGCTGCCGTGCTATTGCGTTCATCTCCGTGTACCACTCTAGAGCAGTGGCATGCACAGCACACACTCTAGAGCATCCACTCTAGAGCATCATTCCAGGGTAGATTAGGTCATATCCAAGCGCACGGCAGACCCAAGCATAGCCCCCTTTTATTGTAGTGGGTAGGTTTGAATTCGAATAGGGTCACACATCACTCCAGCCCGTACATGTGACCACAGTGGCACCCGTGTGCTGCGTGCTGCGTGTGTTGGGGAGCCAGCACGCCAGCCACCCACGAGCTGCTAGACACAGTGAGCCACACCGAGCCCATACATAGAGTCAATGCAGTGAACATGCGAATGATGTTGGATTCGTTGGAGACGGGCACCCATGAGCGGAGAAGGCATCAAGGAGCAAGGTTAATGCCGTCACTGCCGTGACATGCTCCGGCAGGAGGTCCTCCAGCAACGCTGCGAGAACAACATCGCGCTTATAATTGTTAATATTAGTAGGGTCACCAGACACTGCGTACAGCCGAGCATCACGAAGGTACTGAATGTGGTGCACGCTCTGATGTACTCAGCATGAGACAGTCCCGCACCGCAAGAGAAAATCAAATGCTAAATGTACACGTAGCGCCACCGGAGTTCCACCGGATCATCAAAGCACCTATATATAGGCGTATCATACACCACAGTGATTGCCTGGCCGGCTCGCATCTGCTGGGTAGCATGTGAGTCTAGAATCTAGTTTTACATTCGCTTGGTGCACTGGATCGGAGCCCCTCGATGTAAGAGGGCATATCATACACCACAGCAAGGCACAGCTCATATGCAGCGACATCGCCGCTCATGCCATAGGAGTGGGAGCAATCCCAGCTGCAGGTGCGACGAGCAGGGCGCCATGAGCACCCACGTCATCAACAAGAGAGCGGACTCATATGTACGTTGCATACGTGCCGCTAGGGCACGGCAGGCACAGGCCAACGGCCATTAATTTGCGGCGGTGGGAAATGTCCCGTGCCTGCTTGCGCAAATGTCGAACGGCTGCAGGCGGGGAGGGGCCTCGCACCCCGCGGCACCGCACAGTGTTCGCCCAAATGCCCAGCCGCCTAGTGGCATTGCGGACTACTGGAGCAGCATCGGCAGTACGGAGCAGCATCGGCAGTGCCACGGCCCCCAGTCGCCTGCTGCAGGTCAGCGCACACCACATCCAGTGGCATGTGTACATGTGCCCAATACAGCCACCCATCTCGAGGGTGCGCCTGCGACCGCATCGCGGCACCCATACAGTTCGAAGACTGACCCGCCGGCAACGGCGCCATAAAGCAATCTGATAGGGAAGCATGTTCCCGCAGGAACGCCGCGCAAGCATCTGCTCTCCGGACGCGGCAGCGATTTTTAGCATGTGCACAATCCTGAGCAGCTGTCCCTCGTCAGCATCACACCATAAGCATGACAGAATGCGAGACAATGTGTAATTTATACCACGCAGCAGAGCCGGGACCGGAGTTAAGCCCTGCCGCAACACGTGCGGCGTGGTGGAGAACGTCATCCATGGAGGCGTGCGCAGCACACACAGAAAGCGCACCAAGTACGGCCACTCCGGCACGGGCGCATGCGGCTTCGAGTCCCTGTCGCATGAGCCATCCAACCGTGTGCGCAAGGGTGCATTTGCCTTCCTGAATGAAATTGCTGACTTTTTAGCGGGGGCCGTGTCTAGGCGCATATTCTTGCAGAATGCCATATGTGACCCCTGCACCACCCTCTGCCATGATGCCACTGTATGCATACCAGTCTGATGCATTGCAATCCCATGATTATTAATTAGATGAGGTGTAGAGTGGTTTTTTTGGCGGACGGTTCTGTCCCCATTGCATTCTGGCAGCGTGGCCTCTTGGATGCAGGAATAGATATCTTTGCGACCATGCTGAATTCTGGAAAACGGACTTCGCCAAATGTCCGACGACTGCACAATAAGTACAATTGGCTTAATACACACAGAAATACGATGCAAAACTACAATTGAAATATGCAATGGCTCAGCAGCTGATGCACATGACCCCTGACGCCTGGCCCAAGCCGTGGTGGAGCTCTCGTGGTGAAAACCACATGTAGAGCAGTACCGGCTCATCAGCCGCTGACAGGGCACACACAGGCTGCACAAGCGATGTGCCCTAGGCGCACATATGCCCTCTGCGCCCCCGAAGAGCGCAGCGGCGCAAGCTATGAGATTTCAATGATTCTTGTAGCGCTCACATAGTGTGTCAGATCTAGGCTTTAGGCAACTGCGTGCAAGCTAGTCGTTGGTGTGTACTATCAATGAGGTAGAAGATACACTGGATGCTGCTGATTACAGAAGTGACACAGGCTACCGTGACTAGATTCGGCCAGTGCCAATGGCCTCATCAGACGGATGGTGTGCAGTCCAGCAGTCAACGGCGATCACGAGCGTAGGGCTCCTAATGTAGTCCTTGAGGGTATAGCTGTCTCAACCTGCCTTTTCCATCACTAGGTTGAGAAACAACGTGAGTCCGGATGACGGGATCGGCGTGTCCACATGGCCCACAGGCGTGAGCAATGCGCGCAACACGCATGCAAGGCATGCGTGCATAGCAGCATCTCATCCTACGAAACACGCAGCCGCAGCTACACGAATAATGGCCAGGCCCAGAGGTCACTTGGCAAGCGCTCAGAGAGTCTCAGTCATGAAAGCAGCAGTGCCTGACCCACCGCGCAGACGTGAGCGGCGGGCGCTGGAGAATGTGGAGCCAGCATACGGCGGCCTCAGCGGGGCACAAATAAGACAAGCCTTGGGCACAAACGCGCTAGCAGGACCCAATATGTACAGTTAGCAACAGGCAGAGAAGTTGCACCCAAACCCAAGCCCAGGCC
Organism: Ulva mutabilis; assembly: GCA_900538255.1. Taxonomy (NCBI): domain Eukaryota; kingdom Viridiplantae; phylum Chlorophyta; class Ulvophyceae; order Ulvales; family Ulvaceae; genus Ulva; species Ulva mutabilis. The sequence continues at coordinate 39,780 of UNSF01000185.1, forward strand.
ATCACGTGGCAGCTGCGAGCAAGCGCAGAAAGGCATCCCTGGCCCGATGGAACCCGTCCTCAAACAAACCTGGTCGGAAGGAGAGAAGAGCGTGGCGCGTGGCAGGCGCGCTGTACCCGAGGTACGCAGCTTCGAGCCACACAGACAAGAATCCCACAGCATGGAGGAGGCCGTTCAGTGTAGCGGAGGTGTTGTCGCGGAGGCGGGCACAGGCGCCCATGATCCAGGTGCGGAAGTAAAGGCGGCCGACCCGCGACGTGCGCGGGACAAACGTCACTCGAGGCGGCTCTGTGCAGGATAATTCTTCGGGCGGAAGAAGTGGTGGATGTCTTGTGGGTCGATGATGATGCGGTGCTCAAGGACGTCAATGACATTGCCGTCGGCGGTCTCCTCGCAGACCATGCCGGCTGGGTATGCCGCATACACAGCCGCTTTGATGGATGCATACATTGCGCGCGTTTCCGCGCAGACGATGACAACGCCATCGTCGACGTACTGAAATCCGGCAAGGCGGCGCGTCAGGTCGGGGCCAAGGCGTGCGTGGAGTTGCAGCTCGGCGGCGATGCACACCAGCATCGCCATGGCAGGGGATATGTATCCGCCCATGGCGGTGCCACGTGTCTGTCGCAGGACCTGGTCGCCCACAGTGATGAGGGTGTTGTGCAGCTCAGACTGGAGGGCAGGGAGGAGTTGACTGGGGGTGACGCGCGTGTTGCCGGTTGGCTTGGCGCCGGAGAAGGTGCACGGCAGCACCGTGCGCCTACGGAGGTGGACATGTCATGCGGCTGCGCCACCATTGGCAGCGTAGAGAGCGAGTCCGAGCGCAGCAGCATCGCAGATGGCGTCGTGTGGGAGTTCGGTAAACACGTTCTTCACGTCGAAGGCAAAGCCGCGGCGGCTGCCGTGCACGTGCTGGAGGCGGAGCTGCGCCGCAGCAAGGCGGCTTTTCAGCTCTTGGGTGCTGACGCCGTTGAAATGGTTCGGGAGGGAGCCCAGGCAGCGCACAATGTGCATCCACACGAGGCCTGCTGCCTGGAGTGCATCGCGGGCAGGCAATCTGTGGCAAGGCACGAGCGGGCGGGATTTGACATGTGGGACCTTGTTCTTAGGCAGGGCATATGGGGCGGGGAGTGAACCGGAGGCGGACCACGGTGCGAGCGCGTTCAGGGAGGCCACTGAGAAATGAGAGCGGAGGTCAGCGAGCGACTGTTGGGGTGTGGTGGGGACGGCTGTGTAGTGCTGGGGATCGCCAATGAAGAGGGCATGCAGGCGGGAGGCGTATTGCGTCGGGCACTCGAGCCACATGGCTCTGCTGTTGCGGTCAAGTGGGACCGGAACGAGGCGCATGTCGACGAGCTTTGCGGAGTCTGCTTGTAGCGCCAGCGAGGTCAAGCAGCCCGGCTTGGGGATTGGTCGGAACCACCGGAGCTGCATGTGTGTCGGCGTGGCGGCAGCGGCCCCGGTTGGCAGCCACCCGAACTGCCGTGAGAGCTGGCGCATGGTATCTGCAACAGCGCGCCGCAGGCGGCGTGTGGCTGCGTCTGGGTGGATTTCCTGGCGGGTTTGGGCAGAAAAGGGGCAAGTGGGGGAAGGAAGGCACAGAGGCGTCGAAGCCAGCGTTGTGTTGGGGTGCCCATGGTGTCCGACCAGAGGCGGATGGCGGCAGCATCGTGTGCGGTGCGGATGCTGCCGGAGCGGGTGTCCTTGTGGTGTGCGTACGCAGCGAACGCAGCGACGACTGCAGGGCAGGACTGGAAACCCCGCAGTGGTTCGTGTGCTTTGGTCATGCCAGGGCCGGCGCGCCAAATGCGTGGCGTGCCGCTTTGTCGACCCACTGCAGCGTGGTGGAGAGTGTAAGCGAGGTGGAGGTAGGGAGGGGGAAATCGACGAGCTCACCGCAGTGGTCGCGCATGCGGCGGCACAATCTGAGCAGCGCGTCGTGGGGGTAGGCTGGATCTAGGGGTGGGAGTCCGCCGATCAGGCGACCTGTGGCCTGATCAAGGCCTTGGCAGGCCATGCGGAGTGCCGCTGTGGTGTTGGTGGACCAGTCAGTCATGCGATTGTAGACGCGTTCGAGTGCAGAGGTCGGCATGTCTGGTGCGAGACCCTTGAAGAAGGACCGGATCTCCATGTCCGTGATGGAGCTGTTCGGGGGGGAGGTGGACATCAGCAGGTGCAGGTCACGCGATGCCGCTGTCCGGGGCGTGGGCGATGGTGAGGCTGCTTGCTTGGCAAACATCGAGTGGTCGTCTGATGTTGGCGGGGCGAGGGTGGTGGCTGGGGGACCGGCACGGGTTTGGCTGGAGTAGTCACGGAGCAGGTCAGTCACTTGTGCGAGCAGCGCGGGCATGTCGGGGGGCACGAGCGGGTCACGCTGTCGGTGTGGGGAAACCTGCGGCGGTGGGGGTGCCGAGGGGGGCAGCGGTTGTGTAGTGACAGGAGCGGGTGTGGCTGTGGCTGCAGCTAAACGAGAGTGTGGGGTGGGTGGGAGTGGGGGTGGCAGGCCAGGTGGGTCATGGAGGAGTATGGCAGCAGAGGTGGGTGCGGGCGGTGGATTGGCCGCGAAGGCAGAGGGGGCCGAGGTGGGTACGGGGGGGCCAGGCGGCTCTAGTGGCTGGTACGCCACAAGGCGAGGCCGGGTGGGGGGTGGTGGGCCAGGTGGATCTGGGGGCCGGGGGGGTAGTGAGGAGGTTGGACGGATGCCCGTCGGCGGCAAGCATGTCTGGTTGGAGGCGCGGACACATGTGTACAGCTGGTGGTGGTGGCAAGGGGGGATCCGGAGAAGACACACGTGTGGCGGGGGCGTCTCCGGTACCACAGGTGGTGCAATGGCAGTGAGGATGTGTTGCAGGGGGCTGCTGGTTGGCAGCTCTGGGGGAGGCACGGGGGTGGGCGTATGCAGAGCGTGCGCAGCGCGGTAGAGGAAGTTCATGTCCGGCAAGTTTGCGATGGACAGGGAGGGTGGTCCGGGCAGCTTACCCGGGTGCGGCGCAATGGATAGGAAGCTGCACGGTGGACGTTTGCAAGTTCGTAGTCGCATGTGAGCTTGCCGCGGTAGCAGGTGCTCCGGTCGGTTGCGCCAGTGTAGCGGAGGTGGTGCCGGTGGTGGTGGTAGCTGTTTGTACTCTGTAGAGTCGAGGTAGCCGGGCAGTTGGCCGAGGAGCAGGTGTGTGCTCAGGCCGTCGGATGTGCGCAGCGAGGTCAGCAGGGACGCGAAGCGTTGGCTATCGATATTATCCGTTGAGCACAGGACTAGAGCTATTAGGACGTGAGACAACTCTGTAAGAATTGGCAATCTGGGTCTGGAGTGTGGAGGTGGATGGCTGCGCGTCCAGTTGGTCGCGAGTCATGGAGGTGGATGGGGTGTTTTTGCCCGCAGTCCTCATCTCAGTTCGTTGAGCAAGAGGGGACATACACGGGTGTGTGTACTATCAATGAGGTGGAAGATACACTGGATGCTGCTGGTTACAGAACTAACACGGGCTCCCGTGACTAGTTTCGGCCGGTGTCAAGGGCCTCATCAGACGGATCATGTGTTACACAGTGATAGATCTAGGACTCAGCAGCGCCGAGGCAACAGACCAGGCAACAAGCAGACAGACCGGCCGCCGCAAGCACTAAGGCCACGCGCCGCACGAGCACATGCCAGAACAAACTAACGCCATCGCGAAAGCAGACACGCACACACCACGCAGTACCACGCAGGCCACGCGCACACCAAACACACAGCCAGCACTCGCCGGGCCCACAAGCGGTCGTCGACGCGACACTAGCAGTCTGCACGGGCGCGACAGCGCGCGCTACGGCCATGTCCGAGGCCGCGAGGCATCGGTCCCAGGAGCCGTAGCCTCCGCCAGCCCGGCAGCCCGAGCGGTGTCCGGGGAGGGGCGCAGAGAAGAAACGGCGGACGTGCGCTGCGAGGAGAAAAGAGGGAGGGAGAAAAGAGGGAGGGATCGGGTGCGGGGGGGGGGGGGGAGGAGCTGCAGGGCGAAATGGGTGGAGGGGGGGGGGCTCGTGGGGCGAGATGGGCGGGGGGGGGGGGGGGGGGGGGGGGCGACGCAAGCCTATGCGCGATGGCCTGTCAACGCCGGCAGGCCGTCTGTGGGGACAGGAAGGCCCGGCAGCAGCGCCCGTCCCACCAGTCTGGCACGGAGGGGCGGGGCCGCGCGGGCTTGGCGCGCCAGCGCGCGGCACAATGTCGTGGACAGGTCGCGCATGGCATTGAGCAGGAAAGTACGCTTTGACACCGCGCCGTGTCCCGCGGCAACCTCCGCGACCGTCTGGAGGAAGCGGTACGCGTCCCGTCCAACCCTGCCGTACGTCTCATGTACGAGCGGGATGAACTGGGCGGCACCTGTGACGGCGCCATATTTGTCGCGCTTTTGCCGTTCGCCCTTCACGGCGGTCGCGCCGGCCTCACGGGACGCACCGCGCACATGCGACCTGGCAAGCGGGTGCATCACCTTCACGTCCAGCAGCGCCATGCGCGTGGTGAGGAATGCCAAGAGGTCGCAGCGCTGCCGAGGCCGCTGCGATTGGGGCAGCGGGGGTGCGGCAGGGAGCGCTGCCTCTCGATCAGGGGCGGGGGGCGCATCGTGCGGCGGGACGTGGGCCGCGGCGGGGGGGCGGCAGCGGCAGTAAGGGTAAGGGAGACCGGAGCCGGGGCTTGGGTGCCATGAGGGGTGTGGGGCACGTCCGAAGCCTGGGGGGCCTGCGAGAGATGGGGTGGGGGCTGGACCGGCGCGGCATCGGCTGTAGGGTCCGGCGGCGGATGCGGCGGCGATGGCGGCGGTGACGGCGGCGGTAGCGGCCATGGACGGATGGTGTGCAGTCCAGCAGCACTATAATGATGCTGCCAGCCCGAGGAGGACGTACACGAAGGATGTGCGGATGGCACGAAAGTGACGGTCGGATGACGGCGGAGGGACGTCATCGGGATAGTGGCGTGGCGTACTCAAACTAACGAGTACGGTATCGGGACAGGATGAGGACACGTGGATGATGCCAGGCGGATGCTCCGATGACCCGACGATGTTATGCGGACGGCTGGATGACGCTCGGATGATAGGAGGATGTCGTCGAAGTGACGTCAATGATAAGATTACATGTTATATGATGACGTCACTATGGCGAGGCACGGGCGTCATGATGGCATGGTGGGTATAAAATATGGGTCACCTAAGCGTCATCATGGCGTCCTCGTCGGAGACGCAAGTCCGCCTGCCACCAAGATCACATCCCGATGGCGTCCGTAGGAGGACGTCCTCCTCGGACTCGAGTCCCCCACCCGCGTCACCGAGGACGTCCTCCTCGGATCGCAAAACCACACTGCTGGCGCCTTCTGCAGGGCTCCCTGGCAACAGCGCTCGTGTCACTGAGACACACCAGCTCACTACATCTCAGCTTCCTACATCCCCGCATGCTCCTCTATGCATGTCCAGACTCCATTCTGGCAGGCAGTTCACCCTGCTGCTACCATGGCCGCCAGCCATGCCGATCCTGTGCGATCTAAGGCATGGCGTCCTCCAACGCTGCGTCGATATGCTTCTGCAGTGCAGCCAACTCTGCCTGCAAGGTTTTGTTCTTCAGGTGGGTGGAATTGGCTGGTCGTGGCAAGGATTCCATGTGAAACAGCATATACTATGGGCTCCAACCTGTCAACGTCGCCCATGAACGCTCATCAACACAAACTCGCGCAGTTCATGCATCTAGCGAGGTGGATCTTACCTCAGCAGTTGCTAGTAGGTCCCACATCGGCGCAGTGGCGCCTACAGTTGTTGGAGTTTGGTCTTTCAGCAATCCTTTTAGCATGTTAAACCGCTCTTGAAGGTCTTTGCCACGCTCGACCGTGCGCTGCACCACACCTGACTCTGTCAGGACAGAAGATGTTGGAGATATTGTGCTGGTTGTGCCGATAAGCAAGGCAAGTTTTGCGCCACGCTGCCTGGTTTGCACAGCACTGACAAAAGCAATGAAAAGTCAGTCAAGTCACCTGAGCGGGCGGGTTGAAATCGGTGGTCAAAGAAGCCCCGTGTCCTGATGATCGAGTACTTTCACGAGCCCGGACATTAGAGCTTGGTACAGGCGAGCTCATGGCGCTTGGCTGACTGTTGGGCTTGGGCTCGCTCTGATCAACATCCAGCCTCCGGCGCGCGGCACCTCTCTACACATTGCAACGAGTTATTGGCTGGCAGTTGCCTTGGTATCATGCCAGCCATCAGTCAACACAATTGCTTGCGTGCAATCAGGGCGCATCGTTGGGTTAGCATGGTAAGGTAAGCAGGCTTGCGGAGGAGCTGATGACATGCCTGCACCCCGTCGTCCTCAGGCGGGTCGGCTGCTTTCGCTGGCGACTCTGCAACATCTTCAACAGCCTCTGAGTTAACACGGGCTGGTGCTTTCACCACCTTAGTGGGTGGCTTGCGCTTCTCCGTACCCCTCCTGGTGCTGTTCCCCCATTTGGCCGGAACTGCATAGACACCACGCATTGCCCAGTCTTCGCATGTCCGTGCGGGTGCTTTGGGGTCAGCTGGGTTTCGCACCTGCAGGAACGGAGACTGTCAATCGCTGACATGCGATGGTCAAAATGCATCACATGCCCCTGGATGACAATGCCCCGTACCTGCATGTCGATGCTGTTCCTGACAGTCACAACAACACTGATACATCCACACGTACGCTTAACACGAATGAGTTGGTATTTGCCAAGTCCAGGTGACGGTGCGGGCGGCATACCAGATTTGTAGTGAAAGCTTTCAGATTGACACCATATTGCGAGGTAGGTGGTATCTGTTTCTTCGTGGCCTTGCCAAATTCCTTCTCTCGTCGGTTATTGCGGTTAGACAGACCAGTGCGCAGCTGGTCGTATCTGCAGCAAACCCAGTGTAACTGTGTGCGGTGGCAGTCGACCTCTGGGCAGAAGGCAGGTGAGCAGCATGCACGCACGTAATGTCCTATTTTAGAGCTTCGTGCATCATAGCCCGCCATGCTTTGCCTAGGTTTTTGCACAAGGTGACACCCTCCTCAACGGCCGTTCGATTGGCAGCGGACATGTTATGCTCCGTTAAGAATGACTCGAGGTACTGCACAACACCGGTGGGCTGACTGAAGTACGGCATGCCACCTATACTTGGCGGTGCCAATCGATCATGCGAGATGTGGGCCGAATTGAGCTCAGTGCCCTCGTCGGGACGAGTGTCCGAATAGGCCTATTCGGACTCCATGCACTTGTCGCCACAATGCTCGACGCGGCCCCACCCAGCCGCGTATTGAGCTAAGTGCCCTCGTCGGGACGAGTGTCCGAATAGGCCTACTCGGACTCCATGCACTTGTCGCCACAATGCTCGACGCGGCCCCACCCAGCCGCGTATTGAGCTAAGTGCCCTCGTCGGGACGAGTGTCCGAATAGGCCTATTCGGACTCCATGCACTTGTCGCCACACTGCTCGACGCGGCCCCACCTAGCCGCGTATTGAGCTAAGTGCCCTCGTCGGGACGAGTGTCCGAATAGGCCTATTCTGACTCCATGCACTTGTCGCCACAATGCTCGACGCGGCCCCACCCAGCCGCGTATTGAGCTAAGTGCACATGCGACAGATACATATACAAGACTCGGATCTACCTTCGGAGGAGCTTTGCGGGCCCCAGACACGGTAGCACTTTCCTGCTGTTGCCCTCGCTGCCGGGCTCTTGCGTTCAAATCCGTGTAACACGGTAGCACGTGCGAGGGAACGTAGCGTCAGCACGAAATGCATGATGCATGAAATATTGGGGAAACAAAATTGAGCCGAGGTCTCCCGCGCGCGGTCATGAGATCATCATGCCAAGCTGATGTGGCAATGACGTGTACATCGTTAAAAACAAACAGTGCGCGTGCAGCGTCCTTGATATCATGACACAGAGTCGACTCGGAACAATAGCCTGAGGCGAAACAATTAAAATCTGGTGCGTCGCTGTGCCACCGCGGAGACGAGAGTACGTAAAATGCTTGTTGCGCAGCAAAGAAACACAACAATGTCAAGAAGGACTTGGAATAGAAGACACTGGTCTCGAAGGTTAGAGAAGATTTGCATAGATGGACACATAATAGACACATGTTAGATGTTCGCGCGCTATTACTTTTACTGAGATAGATAGATAGATAGATAGATTCAAGCGCGCTATTACAATTGAAGAGATAGCAGCTGCAAGACAGTCACAAGCTCAAGCCGGGTATGTTCTCAGATGCACTTTATCAGAATGCCTTCTGGACGGGATGAGCAAGTTGAAGAGGTATCACACCATCGCGGCTCAGAACTCGAACGCTTCGACGGCCCCCAGCATGATAAGTGAATCCGGTATCAAGCTCACGAGCTCAGCGAATCCGTCTTTCACAGCCTTGGTGTCGCAAAAATGATCCTGCTTGTCCCTTACAGCCTCAGGGATGTTCTTCAACATATTCTGCACAAAATCTGGTCGGTTGACAACAGCATGCGTCTCTGCTAAGTCACAAACGCCCGCATCACTCGAAGAGGTCGAGGTGCGCCAGACTGGACAGCACTGGCATCTACTGTGTTCACGCATACTGCGATTATTATTGTGCCGGTGGTCTCGACAGGGTCGACGTCATGATCATCCAAGGGCGGGCAGAGAAAGGGCAATTGCGGGCTTGATCAGCTATTCCAACGTGCACACCACATTCAGACTCGAAATCGGTACAAAGCCACAATAGCGAGAATCAAAGGTCCAGGATAGCATCGAGATCGGACTGCTGGGACTTTAGCCATAGCGTGGGGCTGCTAAGCACCACAGGGCGCGATAGTGGTGTCTTTCATAGCCCTCCAGAGCACCATATTCGAATGCACATATCGTCTAGCTGACCATATCGATGGTGTGGCTGTGCCAGCATTTCAGCACGAACCGTGGGGAGGCGTCAAGGCACGCAGCCGTGGAGTTGTTAGTCGACGTCAAGCCAGGTCAGACGATGTAACACAGAGCTCCACTCACCACTTCAGCTGTGATAAAATGCACGATTTACTCGATGTTTGATCGTACCGCAGCGTGATCATGGCCGCATTGGTTGGATGTACCATCTTGAGTTGCGTTAACGTTGGGCACCTCCAAGCTGACTTCAGTACAGCTCTGCTATGCCTAGACGTAGAACAGAGTGGATCAACTGTAATACTGGCGTATTGACTTCACTTTGTTTCAATTCGTGTAGACAGGACGAAGCTGGCTTTGCGAACAGTGCGACCCGCGCCAAGTCGCGTGCGTGTCTACAAGCGGCCCTCTGGAAGCCGCTGTCGGCGGTGGAGTACGCAAGCCCCACTAGTGTATCTTGATCGGCCCTCAGGACACGCTTGTTGATTAAATTTTCCCATAGCACTAATAACAAAATGGAATGCGGGGATGCCACGAAGCGCCCGTCGCACGCAAAAGGAGATCAATGCCAATGAACAGCTTGTCCCAAACAGTATGAGCCTAGGGCATCCAGGATCCTCAGAAACCAAGCACTTGTGTGTATTTTGTTTTTGCGACGTTTACAGAGTGAAACCGTGAATCCCCAACTTGTCGCATGCGGATATCGTTGCTCTGGTTCAGCTACCAGCTCGGGAGCTAGAATTCGCAGATCTGCGCCGCAAAAATATGCAACATTTAAACATTACTTAAACTTCTCCAGTGTTACTGGTGCGAATTGCAGCGTGGACCGGGTGGGGCTCTAGACGCCGCGGACACTGGAGGGGACCCTCGACAAGCACCACCACGTACGCCATCACCTACTAGCTATGGGCCATGTTAGCCCTGACCATAGAGGGTAACCTCATCAAAAAATTTGGCCACATTCTTAGTTTTTCATCAGCAGGCTACAAAAGCTCTCACCCACTGCACAGCCACGCCACGCCACCCAACCGCCAGGATGATTTTGATTCATCTGTCCATCTGCTTGGATCGGGGCTCGCACGCTAAGCAGGGAGTGAACAGATAGAGCCGAAACAAGCTCAACTATACGTCAAACAGAAACCCACGGGCAGTCTGCTGTGCCGGTGTGGCCAATGCACACGTTGATTCACATAGCACTCAGCTATTGCCAGTGTGGCCCATGCGAACATGCAGTTGAGCACGCTTCATGCACTGTCATGGCAGTCCACTGTGCCGGCGTAGCTCCTGCGCACTTGCAGTTTGAGCATTGCTTCATGCACTGTCATGGCAGTCCACTGTGCCGGCGTAGCTCATGCGCAACTAGCAGTTGAGCATGCTTCATTGCACTGTCATGGCAGTCCACTGTGCCGGCGTAGCTCATGCGCACTAGCAGTTGAGCATGCTTCATGCACTGTCATGGCAGTCCACTGTGCCGGCGTAGCTCATGGCGCGCTTGCAGGTCAGCATGCTTCATGCACTGTCATGGCAGTCCACTGTGCCGGCGTAGCTCATGCGCACTAGCAGTTGAGCATGCTTCATGCACTGTCATGGCAGTCCACTGTGCCGGTGTAGCTCCTGCGCACTTGCAGTTGAGCATGCTTCATGCACTGTCATGGCAGTCCACTGTGCCGGCGTAGCTCATGCGCACTAGCAGTTGAGCATGCTTCATGCACTGTCATGGCAGTCCACTGTTCCGGTGGTAGCTCCTGCGCAACTTTGCAGTTGAGCATGCTTCATGCACTGTCATGGCAGTCCACTGTGCCGGTTTGTAGCGCCTGCGCACTTGCAGTTGAGCACGCTTCATGCACTGTCATGGCAGTCCACTGTGCCGGTGTAGCTCCTGCGCACTTGCAGTTGAGCATGCTTCATGCACTGTCATGGCAGTCCACTGTGCTGGTGAGGCTCATCCGCACGTGCAGTTGAGCATGCCTCCTAGATAGCTACGCGCTCCCGGCGCTCCTGGCGCTCTGCCCTGCTTGTGTGGACCATGCAAGTAAATAGATGAGCATGCTGCATGCACTCTCTTGTCACTCTGCTGCAGTGCTGATCAGGTGCTATGATCATAGCGGTTATCACAGCCCGCCGCGAATATTACATGTACCTACACTACAACGTCTGCAATACATACAATATAATCGCCTAGTGCAATACACTGCACAATGTGCAACAACGCAATGTCTGCTCAGCTCTGCTCTGCGTTGGCCTGCATTGTGTCATATGCTTGCTTGTCATATCAAAAGTGCGGCATAAAAGATGCCACATAATGCATGTGCCTTGGTGCTTGCGGTGGCGGCCTGTCTGTTTGCCTGTTTCCTAGTCCGTTGCTTCAGCGCTGCTGAGTCCTGGATCTATCACTTTGTAACACATAATGCATGTTTTACACGGTGACAGATTGGCCCGCCCTGCCTTCCCGTGAGCTGCCGCGCGGAGAGCAAGCTGCTGTTGCCCTCGCGGCCGGCTCTTGCGTTCATCTCCGTGTAACACGGTGACAGATCTAGGACCCAGCAGCGCGAGGCAACAGACCAGCACGAGCAGCAACAGCACAGACAATACCGCAACGCAGACAATACGCAGATAATGCATGTGTAGCACCATGTGGCCCAATGAAACACGGGAGTTCACCTCAAACGTGGTCGCCACCGGATTGTCGCGGTAGTGGCTTGCACGCGTACACGTCGTTCAAATCGCTACAACGCCCCCGGATGAATGTGCAGGTGCCAGCATGAAGAATATAGACAGTGCTTCAAATCCAACATATGTTGTGTTTACAATGACCTGTCCCGCCGGCGCAGCCTCGCTCGCCGACGATTCAGTGCGCTGCACATCAATTGACGCTGCTGATACCATCGCTGATATCTTACGTGGATACCATCTTACCATCTCTTATATTCGGTACTGAAAGTTGAGACCACGTTGCGCTACTGCTTGTTCGGTATTGGCACGCGTATTTGCCCGATGGTGGCTACCATGATGCCACCGGTCATGCAAACAACTGGCCGGCTCCACAGCCAGTCTATCTTTGAGCTTTGACTCTCCTGTATGACCTTAAGCAGGTCCAGTGAGTCAAGCCGGACGTTTGCGGACTGGGAGCTTCGGTTGTTGCCACTCCTTCGAGATCGTCCGCTGCGTTGTAACCCCGCCATCCAGCTAGCGGGCAGGTAAATCCCATCTAAGTACATCTGTAGTATTTGTATAGCAGTGCTATGCTATTGGTGCCTTCTAGCACGCTCGATGTGTGTCCGGCACGCGTGTTTGCGCGTTATTAGGTACCATGATGCCGCCTGTCCACGAGCGACGGGCCGGCTCCATAGTCGGCCTATTTTTAAGCTTGATTCTCTTGTTCGACGTTATGCTAGTCCAATGAGTCCCGCCGGACGTATGCGGCAGGGAACTCCTGTTGTTGCCACTCCTTCGAGATCGTCCGCCACGTTGTAACCCCGCCCTCCCAGTAGCGGGCAAGTGACTCACATTACCATCTAAAAACATCGTTGGTGTTTGTGTAGCAGCGCTGTGCTCCTGATGCATTGCAGCATGCTAGGTGCATGTGGACCGAATGCACACGTTGCCGACGACTGCACAATCAAGTGTCCTTTGCTGCCATAGGTATCCTTGATAGACACCTCGACATCGTATTTTAGGTATGTCTACCCAATAAGGGGGACACTCGTGCCTGGTGCAGCGGTTACCGGAGAGGTGGGTGTCCAAATAGGCCTATTCGGAAACCCAGAGTTGGGAGTCGAATAGGCCTACGGACACCCAGAGTTGGGAGTCCGAATAGGCCTATTCGGACACCCAGAGGTGGGAGTCCGAATAGGCCTATTCGGACACCCAGAGGTGGGAGTCCGAATAGGCCTATTCGGACACCCACCGCTCCGGTGAAGGTGGCATGGGCACCTGCCTTTTCGCTACAAGTGCTTCATGTCGCCCTCGCGTACACATGCAGTGCATAACAGACATACAGTGTTCCACCTCTCCTGCTGGCAACGTTGTGTGTGGACCATGTGAGCATATGGAGCATATGGACCATTCCATGAGGTTGATCTCACGTCCATATTGACCTATTGCAACTCCATCATTGGCTATCCAATCCATGTCAAAATCGTAGCCTTCCGTTGTTTCGAGGTCTCTATTGTGATGTGCCACAGTCACAACATTCCACGGCCAGTAGTGGTAATTTCTCCGACACAAAGTCTACTTAAACGTCCTATATGTGCTCTAGCCAGGGCATCTCCTGCTCACCCGAGCAGGACGTCACCGATTACGTCCGGGTTACGTCACCAGCTACGCGCACCACCCAGGACGTCATCGGCATGTAAGCCGTCTCAGTGGCGGTGGCAGTGACGGCATCAAGATGTCCCACCTGTGGGTCATCCGGATGTACCCCAGCCGTGCGCATGATGGCATGGGGACGTCATACCCAGCCGCCACCAGCCAGTTACGTCATCTTGGCGCCCTTGTCTCCCGAGGACGGATTGTGATCGCTAGATGACGTCCCTCTCGAGTCACGATGGCGTCCTTGGTGCTTTTNGTGGATGGCTGCGCGTCCAGTTGGTCGCGAGTCATGGAGGTGGATGGGGTGTTTTTGCCCGCAGTCCTCATCTCAGTTCGTTGAGCAAGAGGGGACATACACGGGTGTGTGTACTATCAATGAGGTGGAAGATACACTGGATGCTGCTGGTTACAGAACTAACACGGGCTCCCGTGACTAGTTTCGCCGGTGTCAAGGGCCTCATCAGACGGATCATGTGTTACACAAGTGATAGATCTAGGACTCAGCAGCGCCGAGGCAACAGACCAGGCAACAAGCAGACAGACCGGCCGCCGCAAGCACTAAGGCCACGCGCCGCACGAGCACATGCCAGAACAAACTAACGCCATCGCGAAAGCAGACACGCACACACACGCAGTACCACGCAGGCCACGCGCACACCAAAACACACAGCCAGCACTCGCCGGGCCCACAAGCGGTCGTCGACGCGACACTAGCAGTCTGCACGGCGCGACAGCGCGCGCTACGGCCATGTCCGAGGCCGCGAGGCATCGGTCCCAGGAGCCGTAGCCTCCGCCAGCCCGGCAGCCCGAGCGGTGTCCGGGGAGGGGCGCAGAGAAGAAACGGCGGACGTGCGCTGCGAGGAGAAAAGAGGGAGGGAGAAAAGAGGGAGGGATCGGGTGCGGGGGGGGGGGGGAGGAGCTGCAGGGCGAAATGGGTGGAGGGGGGGGGGGGGGGCTCGTGGGGCGAGATGGGGGGGGGGGGGGGGGGGGGGGGCGACGCAAGCCTATGCGCGATGGCCTGTCAACGCCGGCAGGCCGTCTGTGGGGACAGGAAGGCCCGGCAGCAGCGCCCGTCCCACCAGTCTGGCACGGAGGGGCGGGGCCGCGCGGGCTTGGCGCGCCAGCGCGCGGCACAATGTCGTGGACAGGTCGCGCATGGCATTGAGCAGGAAAGTACGCTTTGACACCGCGCCGTGTCCCGCGGCAACCTCCGCGACCGTCTGGAGGAAGCGGTACGCGTCCCGTCCAACCCTGCCGTACGTCTCATGTACGAGCGGGATGAACTGGGCGGCACCTGTGACGGCGCCATATTTGTCGCGCTTTTGCCGTTCGCCCTTCACGGCGGTCGCGCCGGCCTCACGGGACGCACCGCGCACATGCGACCTGGCAAGCGGGTGCATCACCTTCACGTCCAGCAGCGCCATGCGCGTGGTGAGGAATGCCAAGAGGTCGCAGCGCTGCCGAGGCCGCTGCGATTGGGGCAGCGGGGGTGCGGCAGGGAGCGCTGCCTCTCGATCAGGGGCGGGGGGCGCATCGTGCGGCGTGGGCCGCGCGGGGGGGCGGCAGCGGCAGTAAGGGTAAGGGAGACCGGAGCCGGGGCTTGGGTGCCATGAGGGGTGTGGGGCACGTCCGAAGCCTGGGGGGCCTGCGAGAGATGGGGTGGGGGCTGGACCGGCGCGGCATCGGCTGTAGGGTCCGGCGGCGGATGCGGCGGCGATGGCGGCGGTGACGGCGGCGGTAGCGGCCATGGACGGATGGTGTGCAGTCCAGCAGCACTATAATGATGCTGCCAGCCCGAGGAGGACGTACACGAAGGATGTGCGGATGGCACGAAAGTGACGGTCGGATGACGGCGGAGGGACGTCATCGGGATAGTGGCGTGGCGTACTCAAACTAACGAGTACGGTATCAGGACAGGATGAGGACACGTGGATGATGCCAGGCGGATGCTCCGATGACCCGACGATGTTATGCGGACGGCTGGATGACGCTCGGATGACAGGAGGATGTCGTCGAAGTGACGTCAATGATAAGATTACATGTTACATGATGACGTCACTATGGCGAGGCACGGGCGTCATGATGGCATGGTGGGTATAAAATATGGGTCACCTAAGCGTCATCATGGCGTCCTCGTCGGAGACGCAAGTCCGCCTGCCACCAAGATCACATCCCGATGGCGTCCGTAGGAGGACGTCCTCCTCGGACTCGAGTCCCCCACCCGCGTCACCGAGGACGTCCTCCTCGGATCGCAAAACCACACTGCTGGCGCCTTCTGCAGGGCTCCCTGGCAACAGCGCTCGTGTCACTGAGACACACCAGCTCACTACATCTCAGCTTCCTACATCCCCGCATGCTCCTCTATGCATGTCCAGACTCCATTCTGGCAGGCAGTTCACCCTGCTGCTACCATGGCCGCCAGCCATGCCGATCCTGTGCGATCTAAGGCATGGCGTCCTCCAACGCTGCGTCGATATGCTTCTGCAGTGCAGCCAACTCTGCCTGCAAGGTTTTGTTCTTCAGGTGGGTGGAATTGGCTGGTCGTGGCAAGGATTCCATGTGAAACAGCATATACTATGGGCTCCAACCTGTCAACGTCGCCCATGAACGCTCATCAACACAAACTCGCGCAGTTCATGCATCTAGCGAGGTGGATCTTACCTCAGCAGTTGCTAGTAGGTCCCACATCGGCGCAGTGGCGCCTACAGTTGTTGGAGTTTGGTCTTTCAGCAATCCTTTTAGCATGTTAAACCGCTCTTGAAGGTCTTTGCCACGCTCGACCGTGCGCTGCACCACACCTGACTCTGTCAGGACAGAAGATGTTGGAGATATTGTGCTGGTTGTGCCGATAAGCAAGGCAAGTTTTGCGCCACGCTGCCTGGTTTGCACAGCACTGACAAAAGCAATGAAAAGTCAGTCAAGTCACCTGAGCGGGCGGGTTGAAATCGGTGGTCAAAGAAGCCCCGTGTCCTGATGATCGAGTACTTTCACGAGCCCGGACATTAGAGCTTGGTACAGGCGAGCTCATGGCGCTTGGCTGACTGTTGGGCTTGGGCTCGCTCTGATCAACATCCAGCCTCCGGCGCGCGGCACCTCTCTACACATTGCAACGAGTTATTGGCTGGC
This sequence comes from Ulva mutabilis, assembly GCA_900538255.1. Classification (NCBI taxonomy): domain Eukaryota; kingdom Viridiplantae; phylum Chlorophyta; class Ulvophyceae; order Ulvales; family Ulvaceae; genus Ulva; species Ulva mutabilis. The sequence goes on from UNSF01000185.1 coordinate 56,075, forward strand.
AGTTGCCTTGGTATCATGCCAGCCATCAGTCAACACAATTGCTTGCGTGCAATCAGGGCGCATCGTTGGGTTAGCATGGTAAGGTAAGCAGGCTTGCGGAGGAGCTGATGACATGCCTGCACCCCGTCGTCCTCAGGCGGGTCGGCTGCTTTCGCTGGCGACTCTGCAACATCTTCAACAGCCTCTGAGTTAACACGGGCTGGTGCTTTCACCACCTTAGTGGGTGGCTTGCGCTTCTCCGTACCCCTCCTGGTGCTGTTCCCCCATTTGGCCGGAACTGCATAGACACCACGCATTGCCCAGTCTTCGCATGTCCGTGCGGGTGCTTTGGGGTCAGCTGGGTTTCGCACCTGCAGGAACGGAGACTGTCAATCGCTGACATGCGATGGTCAAAATGCATCACATGCCCCTGGATGACAATGCCCCGTACCTGCATGTCGATGCTGTTCCTGACAGTCACAACAACACTGATACATCCACACGTACGCTTAACACGAATGAGTTGGTATTTGCCAAGTCCAGGTGACGGTGCGGGCGGCATACCAGATTTGTAGTGAAAGCTTTCAGATTGACACCATATTGCGAGGTAGGTGGTATCTGTTTCTTCGTGGCCTTGCCAAATTCCTTCTCTCGTCGGTTATTGCGGTTAGACAGACCAGTGCGCAGCTGGTCGTATCTGCAGCAAACCCAGTGTAACTGTGTGCGGTGGCAGTCGACCTCTGGGCAGAAGGCAGGTGAGCAGCATGCACGCACGTAATGTCCTATTTTAGAGCTTCGTGCATCATAGCCCGCCATGCTTTGCCTAGGTTTTTGCACAAGGTGACACCCTCCTCAACGGCCGTTCGATTGGCAGCGGACATGTTATGCTCCGTTAAGAATGACTCGAGGTACTGCACAACACCGGTGGGCTGACTGAAGTACGGCATGCCACCTATACTTGGCGGTGCCAATCGATCATGCGAGATGTGGGCCGAATTGAGCTCAGTGCCCTCGTCGGGACGAGTGTCCGAATAGGCCTATTCGGACTCCATGCACTTGTCGCCACAATGCTCGACGCGGCCCCACCCAGCCGCGTATTGAGCTAAGTGCCCTCGTCGGGACGAGTGTCCGAATAGGCCTACTCGGACTCCATGCACTTGTCGCCACAATGCTCGACGCGGCCCCACCCAGCCGCGTATTGAGCTAAGTGCCCTCGTCGGGACGAGTGTCCGAATAGGCCTATTCGGACTCCATGCACTTGTCGCCACACTGCTCGACGCGGCCCCACCTAGCCGCGTATTGAGCTAAGTGCCCTCGTCGGGACGAGTGTCCGAATAGGCCTATTCGGACTCCATGCACTTGTCGCCACAATGCTCGACGCGGCCCCACCCAGCCGCGTATTGAGCTAAGTGCACATGCGACAGATACATATACAAGACTCGGATCTACCTTCGGAGGAGCTTTGCGGGCCCCAGACACGGTAGCACTTTCCTGCTGTTGCCCTCGCTGCCGGGCTCTTGCGTTCAAATCCGTGTAACACGGTAGCACGTGCGAGGGAACGTAGCGTCAGCACGAAATGCATGATGCATGAAATATTGGGGAAACAAAATTGAGCCGAGGTCTCCCGCGCGCGGTCATGAGATCATCATGCCAAGCTGATGTGGCAATGACGTGTACATCGTTAAAAACAAACAGTGCGCGTGCAGCGTCCTTGATATCATGACACAGAGTCGACTCGGAACAATAGCCTGAGGCGAAACAATTAAAATCTGGTGCGTCGCTGTGCCACCGCGGAGACGAGAGTACGTAAAATGCTTGTTGCGCAGCAAAGAAACACAACAATGTCAAGAAGGACTTGGAATAGAAGACACTGGTCTCGAAGGTTAGAGAAGATTTGCATAGATGGACACATAATAGACACATGTTAGATGTTCGCGCGCTATTACTTTTACTGAGATAGATAGATAGATAGATAGATTCAAGCGCGCTATTACAATTGAAGAGATAGCAGCTGCAAGACAGTCACAAGCTCAAGCCGGGTATGTTCTCAGATGCACTTTATCAGAATGCCTTCTGGACGGGATGAGCAAGTTGAAGAGGTATCACACCATCGCGGCTCAGAACTCGAACGCTTCGACGGCCCCCAGCATGATAAGTGAATCCGGTATCAAGCTCACGAGCTCAGCGAATCCGTCTTTCACAGCCTTGGTGTCGCAAAAATGATCCTGCTTGTCCCTTACAGCCTCAGGGATGTTCTTCAACATATTCTGCACAAAATCTGGTCGGTTGACAACAGCATGCGTCTCTGCTAAGTCACAAACGCCCGCACCACTCGAAGAGGTCGAGGTGCGCCAGACTGGACAGCACTGGCATCTACTGTGTTCACGCATACTGCGATTATTATTGTGCCGGTGGTCTCGACAGGGTCGACGTCATGATCATCCAAGGGCGGGCAGAGAAAGGGCAATTGCGGGCTTGATCAGCTATTCCAACGTGCACACCACATTCAGACTCGAAATCGGTACAAAGCCACAATAGCGAGAATCAAAGGTCCAGGATAGCATCGAGATCGGACTGCTGGGACTTTAGCCATAGCGTGGGGCTGCTAAGCACCACAGGGCGCGATAGTGGTGTCTTTCATAGCCCTCCAGAGCACCATATTCGAATGCACATATCGTCTAGCTGACCATATCGATGGTGTGGCTGTGCCAGCATTTCAGCACGAACCGTGGGGAGGCGTCAAGGCACGCAGCCGTGGAGTTGTTAGTCGACGTCAAGCCAGGTCAGACGATGTAACACAGAGCTCCACTCACCACTTCAGCTGTGATAAAATGCACGATTTACTCGATGTTTGATCGTACCGCAGCGTGATCATGGCCGCATTGGTTGGATGTACCATCTTGAGTTGCGTTAACGTTGGGCACCTCCAAGCTGACTTCAGTACAGCTCTGCTATGCCTAGACGTAGAACAGAGTGGATCAACTGTAATACTGGCGTATTGACTTCACTTTGTTTCAATTCGTGTAGACAGGACGAAGCTGGCTTTGCGAACAGTGCGACCCGCGCCAAGTCGCGTGCGTGTCTACAAGCGGCCCTCTGGAAGCCGCTGTCGGCGGTGGAGTACGCAAGCCCCACTAGTGTATCTTGATCGGCCCTCAGGACACGCTTGTTGATTAAATTTTCCCATAGCACTAATAACAAAATGGAATGCGGGGATGCCACGAAGCGCCGTCGCACGCAAAAGGAGATCAATGCCAATGAACAGCTTGTCCCAAACAGTATGAGCCTAGGGCATCCAGGGATCCTCAGAAACCAAGCACTTGTGTGTATTTTGTTTTTGCGACGTTTACAGAGTGAAACCGTGAATCCCCAACTTGTCGCATGCGGATATCGTGCTCTGGTTCAGCTACCAGCTCGGGAGCTAGACTTCGCAGATCTGCGCCGCAAAAATATGCAACATTTAAACATTACTTAAACTTCTCCAGTGTTACTGGTGCGAATTGCAGCGTGGACCGGGTGGGGCTCTAGACGCCGCGGACACTGGAGGGGACCCTCGACAAGCACCACCACGTACGCCATCACCTACTAGCTATGGGCCATGTTAGCCCTGACCATAGAGGGTAACCTCATCAAAAAATTTGGCACATTCTTAGTTTTCATCAGCAGGCTACAAAAGCTCTCACCCACTGCACAGCCACGCCACGCCACCCAACCGCCAGGATGATTTTGATCATCTGTCCATCTGCTTGGATCGGGGCTCGCACGCTAGCAGGGAGTGGAACAGATAGAGCCGAAACAAGCTCAACTATACGTCAACAGAAACCCACGGCAGTCTGCTGTGCCGGTGTGGCCAATGCACACGTTGATTCACATAGCACTCAGCTATGCCAGTGTGGCCCATGCGAACATGCAGTTGAGCACGCTTCATGCACTGTCATGGCAGTCCACTGTGCCGGCGTAGCTCCTGCGCACTTGCAGTTGAGCATGCTTCATGCACTGTCATGGCAGTCCACTGTGCCGGCGTAGCTCATGCGCACTAGCAGTTGAGCATGCTTCATGCACTGTCATGGCAGTCCACTGTGCCGGCGTAGCTCATGCGCACTAGCAGTTGAGCATGCTTCATGCACTGTCATGGCAGTCCACTGTGCCGGCGTAGCTCATGCGCGCTTGCAGGTCAGCATGCTTCATGCACTGTCATGGCAGTCCACTGTGCCGGCGTAGCTCATGCGCACTAGCAGTTGAGCATGCTTCATGCACTGTCATGGCAGTCCACTGTGCCGGTGTAGCTCCTGCGCACTTGCAGTTGAGCATGCTTCATGCACTGTCATGGCAGTCCACTGTGCCGGCGTAGCTCATGCGCACTAGCAGTTGAGCATGCTTCATGCACTGTCATGGCAGTCCACTGTGCCGGTGTAGCTCCTGCGCACTTGCAGTTGAGCATGCTTCATGCACTGTCATGGCAGTCCACTGTGCCGGTGTAGCGCCTGCGCACTTGCAGTTGAGCACGCTTCATGCACTGTCATGGCAGTCCACTGTGCCGGTGTAGCTCCTGCGCACTTGCAGTTGAGCATGCTTCATGCACTGTCATGGCAGTCCACTGTGCTGGTGAGGCTCATCCGCACGTGCAGTTGAGCATGCCTCCTAGATAGCTACGCGCTCCCGGCGCTCCTGGCGCTCTGCCCTGCTTGTGTGGACCATGCAAGTAAATAGATGAGCATGCTGCATGCACTCTCTTGTCACTCTGCTGCAGTGCTGATCAGGTGCTATGATCATAGCGGTTATCACAGCCCGCCGCGAATATTACATGTACCTACACTACAACGTCTGCAATACATACAAATATAATCGCCTAGTGCAATACACTGCACAATGTGCAACAACGCAATGTCTGCTCAGCTCTGCTCTGCGTTGGCCTGCATTGTGTCATATGCTTGCTTGTCATATCAAAAGTGCGGCATAAAGTATGCCACATAATGCATGTGGCCTTGGTGCTTGCGGTGGCGGGCCTGTCTGTTTGCCTGTTTCCTAGTCCGTTGCTTCAGCGCTGCTGAGTCCTGGATCTATCACTTTGTAACACATAATGCATGTTTTACACGGTGACAGATTGGCCCGCCCTGCCTTCCCGTGAGCTGCCGCGCGGAGAGCAAGCTGCTGTTGCCCTCGCGGCCGGGCTCTTGCGTTCATCTCCGTGTAACACGGTGACAGATCTAGGACCCAGCAGCGCCGAGGCAACAGACCAGACAATACGCAGACATAATGCATGTGTAGCACCATGTGGCCCAATGAAACACGGGAGTTCACCTCAAACGTGGTCGCCACCGGATTGTCGCGGTAGTGGCTTGCACGCGTACACGTCGTTCAAATCGCTACAACGCCCCCGGATGAATGTGCAGGTGCCAGCATGAAGAATATAGACAGTGCTTCAAATCCAACATATGTTGTGTTTACAATGACCTGTCCCGCCGGCGCAGCCTCGCTCGCCGACGATTCAGTGCGCTGCACATCAATTGACGCTGCTGATACCATCGCTGATATCTTACGTGGATACCATCTTACCATCTCTTATATTCGGTACTGAAGTTGAGACCACGTTGCGCTACTGCTTGTTCGGTATTGGCACGCGTATTTGCCCGATGGTGGCTACCATGATGCCACCGGTCATGCAAACAACTGGCCGGCTCCACAGCCAGTCTATCTTTGAGCTTTGACTCTCCTGTATGACCTTAAGCAGGTCCAGTGAGTCAAGCCGGACGTTTGCGGACTGGGAGCTTCGGTTGTTGCCACTCCTTCGAGATCGTCCGCTGCGTTGTAACCCGCCATCCAGCTAGCGGGCAGGTAAATCCCATCTAAGTACATCTGTAGTATTTGTATAGCAGTGCTATGCTATTGGTGCCTTCTAGCACGCTCGATGTGTGTCCGGCACGCGTGTTTGCGCGTTATTAGGTACCATGATGCCGCCTGTCCACGAGCGACGGGCCGGCTCCATAGTCGGCCTATTTTAAGCTTTGATTCTCTTGTTCGACGTTATGCTAGTCCAATGAGTCCCGCCGGACGTATGCGGGCAGGGAACTCCTGTTGTTGCCACTCCTTCGAGATCGTCCGCCACGTTGTAACCCCGCCTCCCAGTAGCGGGCAAGTGACTCACATTACCATCTAAAAACATCGTTGGTGTTTTGTGTAGCAGCGCTGTGCTCCTGATGATTGCAGCATGCTAGGTGCATGTGGACCGAATGCACACGTTGCCGACGACTGACTGCACAATCAAGTGTCCTTTGCTTTGCCATAGGTATCCTTGATAGACACCTCGACATCCGTATTTTAGGTATGTCTACCCAATAGGGGCACTCGTGCCTGGTGCAGCGGGTTTACCGGAGAGGTTGGTGTCCAAATAGGCCTATTCGGAAACCCAGAGTTGGGAGTCCGAATAGTGCGCGATGGCCTGTCAACGCCGGCAGGCCGTCTGTGGGGACAGGAAGGCCCGGCAAGCGCCCGTCCCACCAGTCTGGCACGGAGGGGCGGGGCCGCGCGGGCTTGGCGCGCCAGCGCGCGCACAATGTCGTGGACAGGTCGCGCATGGCATTGAGCAGGAAAGTACGCTTTGACACCGCGCCGTGTCCGCGGCAACCTCCGCGACCGTCTGGAGGAAGCGGTACGCGTCCCGTCCAACCCTGCCGTACGTCTCATGTACGAGCGGGATGAACTGGGCGGCACCTGTGACGGCGCCATATTTGTCGCGCTTTTGCCGTTCGCCCTTCACGGCGGTCGCGCCGGCCTCACGGGACGCACCGCGCACATGCGACCTGGCAAGCGGGTGCATCACCTTCACGTCCAGCAGCGCCATGCGCGTGGTGAGGAATGCCAAGAGGTCGCAGCGCTGCCGAGGCCGCTGCGATGGGGCAGCGGGGGTGCGGCAGGGAGCGCTGCCTCTCGATCAGGGGCGGGGGGCGCATCGTGCGGCGGGACGTGGGCCGCGGCGGGGGGCGGCAGCGGCAGTAAGGGTAAGGGAGACCGGAGCCGGGGCTTGGGTGCCATGAGGGGTGTGGGGCACGTCCGAAGCCTGGGGGCCTGCGAGAGATGGGTGGGGAGCTGGACCGGCGCGGCATCGGCTGTAGGGGTCCGGCGGCGGATGCGGCGGCGATGGCGGCGGTGACGGCGGCGGTAGCGGCCATGGACGGATGGTGTGCAGTCCAGCAGCACTATAATGATGCTGCCAGCCCGAGGAGGACGTACACGAAGGATGTGCGGATGGCACGAAAGTGACGGTCGGATTGACGGCGGAGGACGTCATCGGGATAGTGGCGTGGCGTACTCAAACTAACGAGTACGGTATCGGGACAGGATGAGGACACGTGGATGATGCCAGGCGGATGCTCCGATGACCCGACGATGTTATGCGGACGGCTGGATGACGCTCGGATGATAGGAGGATGTCGTCGAAGTGACGTCAATGATAAGATTTACATGTTATATGATGACGTCACTATGGCGAGGCACGGGCGTCAATGATGGCATGGTGGGTATAAAATATGGGTCACCTAAGCGTCATCATGGCCGTCCTCGTCGGAGACGCAAGTCCGCCTGCCACCAAGATCACATCCCGATGGCGTCCGTAGGAGGACGTCCTCCTCGGACTCGAGTCCCCCACCCGCGTCACCGAGGACGTCCTCCTCGGATCGCAAAACCACACTGCTGGCGCCTTCTGCAGGGCTCCCTGGCAACAGCGCTCGTGTCACTGAGACCACACCAGCTCACTACATCTCAGCTTCCTACATCCCCGCATGCTCCTCTATGCATGTCCAGACTCCATTCTGGCAGGCAGTTCACCCTGCTGCTACCATGGCCGCCAGCCATGCCGATCCTGTGCGATCTAAGGCATGGCGTCCTCCAACGCTGCGTCGATATGCTTCTGCAGTGCAGCCAACTCTGCCTGCAAGGTTTTGTTCTTCAGGTGGGTGGAATTGGCTGGTCCGTGGCAAGGATTCCATGTGAAACAGCATATACTATGGGCTCCAACCTGTCAACGTCGCCATGAACGCTCATCAACACAAACTCGCGCAGTTCATGCATCTAGCGAGGTGGATCTTACCTCAGCAGTTGCTAGTAGGTCCCACATCGGCGCAGTGGCGCCTACAGTTGTTGGAGTTTGGTCTTTCAGCAATCCTTTTAGCATGTTAAACCGCTCTTGAAGGTCTTTGCCACGCTCGACCGTGCGCTTGCACCACACCTGACTCTGTCAGGACAGAAGATGTTGGAGATATTGTGCTGGTTGTGCCGATAAGCAAGGCAAGTTTTGCGCCACGCTGCCTGGTTTGCACAGCACTTGACAAAAGCAATGAAAAGTCAGTCAAGTCACTGAGCGGGCGGGTTGAAATCGGTGGTCAAAGAAGCCCCGTGTCCTGATGATCGAGTACTTTCACGAGCCCGGACATTAGAGCTTGGTACAGGCGAGCTCATGGCGCTTGGCTGACTGTTGGGCTTGGGCTCGCTCTGATCAACATCCAGCCTCGGCGCGCGGCACCTCTCTACACATTGCAACGAGTTATTGGCTGGCAGTTGCCTTGGTATCATGCCAGCCATCAGTCAACACAATTGCTTGCGTGCAATCAGGGCGCATCGTTGGGTTAGCATGGTAAGGTAAGCAGGCTTGCGGAGGAGCTGATGACATGCCTGCACCCCGTCGTCCTCAGGCGGGTCGGCTGCTTTCGCTGGCGACTCTGCAACATCTTCAACAGCCTCTGAGTTAACACGGGCTGGTGCTTTCACCACCTTAGTGGGTGGCTTGCGCTTCTCCGTACCCCTCCTGGTGCTGTTCCCCCCATTTGGCCGGAACTGCATAGACACCACGCATTGCCCAGTCTTCGCATGTCCGTGCGGGTGCTTTGGGGTCAGCTGGGTTTCGCACCTGCAGGAACGGAGACTGTCAATCGCTGACATGCGATGGTCAAAATGCATCACATGCCCCTGGATGACAATGCCCCGTACCTGCATGTCGATGCTGTTCCTGACAGTCACAACAACACTGATACATCCACACGTACGCTTAACACGAATGAGTTGGTATTTGCCAAGTCCAGGTGACGGTGCGGGCGGCATACCAGATTTGTAGTGAAAGCTTTCAGATTGACACCATATTGCGAGGTAGGTGGTATCTGTTTCTTCGTGGCCTTGCCAAATTCCTTCTCTCGTCGGTTATTGCGGTTAGACAGACCAGTGCGCAGCTGGTCGTATCTGCAGCAAACCCAGTGTAACTGTGTGCGGTGGCAGTCGACCTCTGGGCAGAAGGCAGGTGAGCAGCATGCACGCACGTAATGTCCTATTTTAGAGCTTCGTGCATCATAGCCCGCCATGCTTTGCCTAGGTTTTTGCACAAGGTGACACCCTCCTCAACGGCCGTTCGATTGGCAGCGGACATGTTATGCTCCGTTAAGAATGACTCGAGGTACTGCACAACACCGGTGGGCTGACTGAAGTACGGCATGCCACCTATACTTGGCGGTGCCAATCGATCATGCGAGATGTGGGCCGAATTGAGCTCAGTGCCCTCGTCGGGACGAGTGTCCGAATAGGCCTATTCGGACTCCATGCACTTGTCGCCACAATGCTCGACGCGGCCCCACCCAGCCGCGTATTGAGCTAAGTGCCCTCGTCGGGACGAGTGTCCGAATAGGCCTACTCGGACTCCATGCACTTGTCGCCACAATGCTCGACGCGGCCCCACCCAGCCGCGTATTGAGCTAAGTGCCCTCGTCGGGACGAGTGTCCGAATAGGCCTATTCGGACTCCATGCACTTGTCGCCACACTGCTCGACGCGGCCCCACCTAGCCGCGTATTGAGCTAAGTGCCCTCGTCGGGACGAGTGTCCGAATAGGCCTATTCTGACTCCATGCACTTGTCGCCACAATGCTCGACGCGGCCCCACCCAGCCGCGTATTGAGCTAAGTGCACATGCGACAGATACATATACAAGACTCGGATCTACCTTCGGAGGAGCTTTGCGGGCCCCAGACACGGTAGCACTTTCCTGCTGTTGCCCTCGCTGCCGGGCTCTTGCGTTCAAATCCGTGTAACACGGTAGCACGTGCGAGGGAACGTAGCGTCAGCACGAAATGCATGATGCATGAAATATTGGGGAAACAAAATTGAGCCGAGGTCTCCCGCGCGCGGTCATGAGATCATCATGCCAAGCTGATGTGGCAATGACGTGTACATCGTTAAAAACAAACAGTGCGCGTGCAGCGTCCTTGATATCATGACACAGAGTCGACTCGGAACAATAGCCTGAGGCGAAACAATTAAAATCTGGTGCGTCGCTGTGCCACCGCGGAGACGAGAGTACGTAAAATGCTTGTTGCGCAGCAAAGAAACACAACAATGTCAAGAAGGACTTGGAATAGAAGACACTGGTCTCGAAGGTTAGAGAAGATTTGCATAGATGGACACATAATAGACACATGTTAGATGTTCGCGCGCTATTACTTTTACTGAGATAGATAGATAGATAGATAGATTCAAGCGCGCTATTACAATTGAAGAGATAGCAGCTGCAAGACAGTCACAAGCTCAAGCCGGGTATGTTCTCAGATGCACTTTATCAGAATGCCTTCTGGACGGGATGAGCAAGTTGAAGAGGTATCACACCATCGCGGCTCAGAACTCGAACGCTTCGACGGCCCCCAGCATGATAAGTGAATCCGGTATCAAGCTCACGAGCTCAGCGAATCCGTCTTTCACAGCCTTGGTGTCGCAAAAATGATCCTGCTTGTCCCTTACAGCCTCAGGGATGTTCTTCAACATATTCTGCACAAAATCTGGTCGGTTGACAACAGCATGCGTCTCTGCTAAGTCACAAACGCCCGCATCACTCGAAGAGGTCGAGGTGCGCCAGACTGGACAGCACTGGCATCTACTGTGTTCACGCATACTGCGATTATTATTGTGCCGGTGGTCTCGACAGGGTCGACGTCATGATCATCCAAGGGCGGGCAGAGAAAGGGCAATTGCGGGCTTGATCAGCTATTCCAACGTGCACACCACATTCAGACTCGAAATCGGTACAAAGCCACAATAGCGAGAATCAAAGGTCCAGGATAGCATCGAGATCGGACTGCTGGGACTTTAGCCATAGCGTGGGGCTGCTAAGCACCACAGGGCGCGATAGTGGTGTCTTTCATAGCCCTCCAGAGCACCATATTCGAATGCACATATCGTCTAGCTGACCATATCGATGGTGTGGCTGTGCCAGCATTTCAGCACGAACCGTGGGGAGGCGTCAAGGCACGCAGCCGTGGAGTTGTTAGTCGACGTCAAGCCAGGTCAGACGATGTAACACAGAGCTCCACTCACACTTCAGCTGTGATAAAATGCACGATTTACTCGATGTTTGATCGTACCGCAGCGTGATCATGGCCGCATTGGTTGGATGTACCATCTTGAGTTGCGTTAACGTTGGGCACCTCCAAGCTGACTTCAGTACAGCTCTGCTATGCCTAGACGTAGAACAGAGTGGATCAACTGTAATACTGGCGTATTGACTTCACTTTGTTTCAATTCGTGTAGACAGGACGAAGCTGGCTTTGCGAACAGTGCGACCCGCGCCAAGTCGCGTGCGTGTCTACAAGCGGCCCTCTGGAAGCCGCTGTCGGCGGTGGAGTACGCAAGCCCCACTAGTGTATCTTGATCGGCCCTCAGGACACGCTTGTTGATTAAATTTTCCCATAGCACTAATAACAAAATGGAATGCGGGGATGCCACGAAGCGCCGTCGCACGCAAAAGGAGATCAATGCCAATGAACAGCTTGTCCCAAACAGTATGAGCCTAGGGCATCCAGGGATCCTCAGAAACCAAGCACTTGTGTGTATTTTGTTTTTGCGACGTTTACAGAGTGAAACCGTGAATCCCCAACTTGTCGCATGCGGATATCGTGCTCTGGTTCAGCTACCAGCTCGGGAGCTAGAATTCGCAGATCTGCGCCGCAAAAATATGCAACATTTAAACATTACTTAAACTTCTCCAGTGTTACTGGTGCGAATTGCAGCGTGGACCGGGTGGGGCTCTAGACGCCGCGGACACTGGAGGGGACCCTCGACAAGCACCACCACGTACGCCATCACCTACTAGCTATGGGCCATGTTAGCCCTGACCATAGAGGGTAACCTCATCAAAAAATTTGGCACATTCTTAGTTTTCATCAGCAGGCTACAAAAGCTCTCACCCACTGCACAGCCACGCCACGCCACCCAACCGCCAGGATGATTTTGATCATCTGTCCATCTGCTTGGATCGGGGCTCGCACGCTAGCAGGGAGTGGAACAGATAGAGCCGAAACAAGCTCAACTATACGTCAACAGAAACCCACGGCAGTCTGCTGTGCCGGTGTGGCCAATGCACACGTTGATTCACATAGCACTCAGCTATGCCAGTGTGGCCCATGCGAACATGCAGTTGAGCACGCTTCATGCACTGTCATGGCAGTCCACTGTGCCGGCGTAGCTCCTGCGCACTTGCAGTTGAGCATGCTTCATGCACTGTCATGGCAGTCCACTGTGCCGGCGTAGCTCATGCGCACTAGCAGTTGAGCATGCTTCATGCACTGTCATGGCAGTCCACTGTGCCGGCGTAGCTCATGCGCACTAGCAGTTGAGCATGCTTCATGCACTGTCATGGCAGTCCACTGTGCCGGCGTAGCTCATGCGCGCTTGCAGGTCAGCATGCTTCATGCACTGTCATGGCAGTCCACTGTGCCGGCGTAGCTCATGCGCACTAGCAGTTGAGCATGCTTCATGCACTGTCATGGCAGTCCACTGTGCCGGTGTAGCTCCTGCGCACTTGCAGTTGAGCATGCTTCATGCACTGTCATGGCAGTCCACTGTGCCGGCGTAGCTCATGCGCACTAGCAGTTGAGCATGCTTCATGCACTGTCATGGCAGTCCACTGTTCCGGTGTAGCTCCTGCGCACTTGCAGTTGAGCATGCTTCATGCACTGTCATGGCAGTCCACTGTGCCGGTGTAGCGCCTGCGCACTTGCAGTTGAGCACGCTTCATGCACTGTCATGGCAGTCCACTGTGCCGGTGTAGCTCCTGCGCACTTGCAGTTGAGCATGCTTCATGCACTGTCATGGCAGTCCACTGTGCTGGTGAGGCTCATCCGCACGTGCAGTTGAGCATGCCTCCTAGATAGCTACGCGCTCCCGGCGCTCCTGGCGCTCTGCCCTGCTTGTGTGGACCATGCAAGTAAATAGATGAGCATGCTGCATGCACTCTCTTGTCACTCTGCTGCAGTGCTGATCAGGTGCTATGATCATAGCGGTTATCACAGCCCGCCGCGAATATTACATGTACCTACACTACAACGTCTGCAATACATACAAATATAATCGCCTAGTGCAATACACTGCACAATGTGCAACAACGCAATGTCTGCTCAGCTCTGCTCTGCGTTGGCCTGCATTGTGTCATATGCTTGCTTGTCATATCAAAAGTGCGGCATAAAGTATGCCACATAATGCATGTGGCCTTGGTGCTTGCGGTGGCGGGCCTGTCTGTTTGCCTGTTTCCTAGTCCGTTGCTTCAGCGCTGCTGAGTCCTGGATCTATCACTTTGTAACACATAATGCATGTTTTACACGGTGACAGATTGGCCCGCCCTGCCTTCCCGTGAGCTGCCGCGCGGAGAGCAAGCTGCTGTTGCCCTCGCGGCCGGGCTCTTGCGTTCATCTCCGTGTAACACGGTGACAGATCTAGGACCCAGCAGCGCCGAGGCAACAGACCAGACAATACGCAGACATAATGCATGTGTAGCACCATGTGGCCCAATGAAACACGGGAGTTCACCTCAAACGTGGTCGCCACCGGATTGTCGCGGTAGTGGCTTGCACGCGTACACGTCGTTCAAATCGCTACAACGCCCCCGGATGAATGTGCAGGTGCCAGCATGAAGAATATAGACAGTGCTTCAAATCCAACATATGTTGTGTTTACAATGACCTGTCCCGCCGGCGCAGCCTCGCTCGCCGACGATTCAGTGCGCTGCACATCAATTGACGCTGCTGATACCATCGCTGATATCTTACGTGGATACCATCTTACCATCTCTTATATTCGGTACTGAAAGTTGAGACCACGTTGCGCTACTGCTTGTTCGGTATTGGCACGCGTATTTGCCCGATGGTGGCTACCATGATGCCACCGGTCATGCAAACAACTGGCCGGCTCCACAGCCAGTCTATCTTTGAGCTTTGACTCTCCTGTATGACCTTAAGCAGGTCCAGTGAGTCAAGCCGGACGTTTGCGAACTGGGAGCTTCGGTTGTTGCCACTCCTTCGAGATCGTCCGCTGCGTTGTAACCCCGCCATCCAGCTAGCGGGCAGGTAAATCCCATCTAAGTACATCTGTAGTATTTGTATAGCAGTGCTATGCTATTGGTGCCTTCTAGCACGCTCGATGTGTGTCCGGCACGCGTGTTTGCGCGTTATTAGGTACCATGATGCCGCCTGTCCACGAGCGACGGGCCGGCTCCATAGTCGGCCTATTTTTAAGCCTTGATTCTCTTGTTCGACGTTATGCTAGTCCAATGAGTCCCGCCGGACGTATGCGGGCAGGGAACTCCTGTTGTTGCCACTCCTTCGAGATCGTCCGCCACGTTGTAACCCCGCCCTCCCAGTAGCGGGCAAGTGACTCACATTACCATCTAAAAACATCGTTGGTGTTTGTGTAGCAGCGCTGTGCTCCTGATGCATTGCAGCATGCTAGGTGCATGTGGACCGAATGCACACGTTGCCGACGACTGCACAATCAAGTGTCCTTTGCTGCCATAGGTATCCTTGATAGACACCTCGACATCGTATTTTAGGTATGTCTACCCAATAAGGGGGACACTCGTGCCTGGTGCAGCGGTTACCGGAGAGGTGGGTGTCCAAATAGGCCTATTCGGAAACCCAGAGTTGGGAGTCCGAATAGGCCTATTCGGACACCCAGAGTTGGGAGTCCGAATAGGCCTATTCGGACACCCAGAGGTGGGAGTCCGAATAGGCCTATTCGGACACCCACTGCTCCGGTGAAGGTGGCATGGGCACCTGCCTTTTCGCTACAAGTGCTTCATGTCGCCCTCGCGTACACATGCAGTGCATAACAGACATACAGTGTTCCACCTCTCCTGCTGGCAACGTTGTGTGTGGACCATGTGAGCATATGGAGCATATGGACCATTCCATGAGGTTGATCTCACGTCCATATTGACCTATTGCAACTCCATCATTGGCTATCCAATCCATGTCAAAATCGTAGCCTTCCGTTGTTTCGAGGTCTCTATTGTGATGTGCCACAGTCACAACATTCCACGGCCAGTAGTGGTAATTTCTCCGACACAAAGTCTACTTAAACGTCCTATATGTGCTCTAGCCAGGGCATCTCCTGCTCACCCGAGCAGGACGTCACCGATTACGTCCGGGTTACGTCACCAGCTACGCGCACCACCCAGGACGTCATCGGCATGTAAGCCGTCTCAGTGGCGGTGGCAGTGACGGCATCAAGATGTCCCACCTGTGGGTCATCCGGATGTACCCCAGCCGTGCGCATGATGGCATGGGGACGTCATACCCAGCCGGCCACCAGCCAGTTACGTCATCTTGGCGCCCTTGTCTCCCGAGGACGGGATTGTGATCGCTAGATGACGTCCCTCTCGAGTCACGATGGCGTCCTTGGTGCTTTTTGCCGCCTGTGTCCTCGGAGTACGTCATTTTTCGACTGGCAGCATCGTCCTAGTGCAGTCATGCTTACGGTGGCAGGTCTGTCTGCTTGTTGCTTGGTCTGTTGCCTCGGCGCTGCTGCATGAGTCCTAGATCACAACATAACGAATGCGATATCATTTAGTTATCATGTGTTGGAGCATCGCTGTGCAGAGGCGCCGGGGCCCCGTGGCGCAGGCACGCGGATCCCGGTGGCAACGGTAAATCATCGTTTTGGCCATGCATGGGGCGGAGCATGGGATGACGGTTTGGGGGTTTGAACAGCACGAGGTAGTTGCTGAAAGTTCGTAGGCCACGAGGGTGTCAAATGGTCATGTGTCTTAGTGGGGTATTAATAGATGGAGGGCGCATGCGGCCAACTGCATTCGCAGAGCTATCGATCGAGCTCGACCGATCTTCAATCGCGCGCCAGGCGTTGCCCGGTCGACATGTGCGCCAATACGCGGAAGTGTACACGTCCTACGAGCTCGCAAGGCATCGTTAATGCTCAGCATGCAACTCTTCAGGGATGAAAATCATACCGCTTGTCACTTTCATGCTGCATGCCTCCCAGCGGTGCGCTGTGTATTGGATCGTCGACCTAGGTATCTTCGAATTCAGCTTCCGCACTGACTGAAGACTTCTGCGATATCGATGCATATGCCTTGCGTATACCTAGACACACTGCCACACTCTCTCCGAGCACAATAGCAGTGTCCGATTCTAAAGCCTCAGCGGCTGGTCGGTCGGCTCGATCGTGAAGCTCAGTGGCAGTGCAGGCTTCAAAATCACAGTGTGTTCCGTCCATTACTGATTTGGACGCGCGCGATCACTTTGCAGCGACCACAAATGTTTTGTTGGCCGAATTGTGAAGCCAAGCTAGCTTATAATTAAGTAAGGCCGGGGAAGGCGAGCTACCCACGCGTCTTTAATTGATTTGGCATAGGGGAATGCCGTTAGTGTTCATGAAGTATTAGCATGCTGTAGGATCTACTATCGTAGCTAGGTAGCTATAGGTAAAGCGCTGGCGCTGTCCAACGCTGCAGCTAGCGCTGCGCATGCAGCTGACGCCAGCCTTCACGTTGCAAGAGCTCTGCACAGCGAACGCAGCATCAAGGTACCATCCGTTCACCAATTACGTTTACACACAACACGCAAACATTTGCAACATGAAGGCTGGTCCACTGTTTAATATTTGAGTTACTTTGTTGGTCTGCTCATGATCAGCCCATATATAGGCAAACAGCACTCGCGATCGCGAGCCTGCGTCTTGCATGCGGTCCGATACCCACTTGCCCACTTCAACATGAACATCATGCTTTTGCCTAACCGAGTAATACTGTTGGCGCTGCAGTGCCATCGCAGCCTCACGACAGCCTTTCGCTGCGTCAACTACGTATACGTACGTATACGCGTTGAGTACTTGGCGCAGTGATCGGCTGTCCTGAGGCCATGCCACTGCAGCGTCAACAGCATGCACACAAACACAATGATATATTCAAAACTTGCAACAAAATTCATTGCCGAAGTGGCGCTTCGGTAAGCGCTTCAGTGGCTCTTCGCGAATTCTCGAGCTTGGAAGCGCTTGGAGCGCCATTGCAACGCTCCGACGTCGACATTGCACACGCGACGTCGACATGCGTGTTGCGTGTTGCAATGTCGACACGCTGATGAAGAGCCTATAACAGGTCAGCAGACATGCGCGATTCTAAGCGCCACTTTAAGAGCCAATGGCTCTTCCCACACTATCAAATTGCACGCACTTGTCATGTGGCCTGTCTAGCTTCTTTATCATTATCATCCTCCCCTCCCCCCCCCCCCCCCCCCGGCAGGAATTGAGCTCACTGTGGCTGTGGCTTGCAGATGGCGGACAGCGTGGTCTCTCTGGGCCGCCTTCAGCGAGCTCACAGTGCTGGATCTGCGCAGCATGCATGCAGGATGTGCATACCATGTTAACACTGTGCGACAAGCGTTGGACCAGCGCCCACTCATTGCCGATGAGGTGCCAGTCATTCGCCATCCAGAGATGCGCCCCGTGGCCGACATCCGCGCAGCGCCGGCACATGATGAAATCAGTGTGGCCGGGAACAGCGCAAGTAGCACCTCATTCGTGACAGTCGGCCGACAGATGCAGCCAGAGCGGGCACAAGATGGGCACAGCAGCTACCACGGCCACGCCGTGTCCCACCCTGCAGCGCGCACAGCCAACCCTCGAGCTCCCCCGCAGTTCACAGGCCGGAGCAGCGATGGTGGGACCACCTGTGGCCACGTAGGCAGCCCGCAGCCGCGTCCGTCCCCCCAAAGGCGGGATGCGGGTGCACGTGCGGATACCAGCGCAGGCGCGACTGCGCGATGTCTGGATCGACCGGCAGAAGAGTGCGCAGTACATACCTGCCCAAGTCTTCCTGCAGCTGCCGAAGACAAGGAACAGGCTGCACTAGCAATTGGGCCTGCCTGCTCCGTTTGTGCACATAGGCCGAGGGAGTATCTGGAAGATTCTACTACCAGAAAGTTCCGGGCATACTGCAGGTCCTGCGCAAACATGATTGAGCGCGTGAACAGGCGGAGGCGGCGGATGGGGGGCCGCACGATCGGGTGTGCGAGCGCATTGCGTGCTGCGTGTGCTGCACTGGGATCAGCTGCCAGTGACATGGCCATTGAGCAGGCAGCAGAGGCAATCCTGGACAGTGTGCTAGAGGGGCCTGTGGCTGACGAACGCGGCACTGTCGGACCGACGCCGGTCGCGGGCGGACGTGCGGTCGACAGCCCAGCCCTCGCGGGCGCCTGCGGCCAACGCAGATGGGCTGCGGTTGACGTGTTGACTGCACCCCGGCCAACGCCTTGCCGGCCTGACGGGCGCTGCGGCAACATGACAGACATCATGTGCGTGGAGACTTTTGATGGTGACGGTGCAGTGCCGGGTGTGGGGAGACGCGAGGGGGTGGCTAGGGTGGCACAGGGTGCAGTTCGGCCTCGCGGTGAGGAGGGGCGCAGCGCAGCAGATCTACAGGCAAGGGCACAGCAGATCTACAGGCACGGAGCAGGTGGGACTGGATCGAGGTGTGCCAGCACGTGTTTGCGTGCCATCCCGCCCGGCGTGTCGGCCGCTGTCTCTCCATCATCGTCACCCTCACAAGCAGGTCCTGTGGCGGGCTGTGACGCCACAGGCCCGCAGTTGTGTCCCAGGCGTAGGGCTTGGGCAACGTGCTCCCAGGCATGCACACTGGGGCCGTCGGCGGCGGTGAAACGACCGGCGCTTCCCCAGCCGCAAGCTAGAGCCAGCCGTGCTGTGCAGGGGGGCATTGCAAGCGCACGCAGTGGTGCTGCGTGCAGTGCCGGCGGTGCTGCCACCTTGAGGCACAGCGCAGACTGGCCGCGGCAGACGGTGCCAAACGGGCGGACTTATGCGCGGCTGTCCTGGGCGGCCGCAACAGGTGAAGAAGGGCCGCCGTCTGCAAGGCAGCAAGGGGATGAGCGCAGGGCAGCTGCCGCCGTCGCAGCCAGCGGTGACTGTATAGGCATGCCAACGGCGGCCCTCACCTCGCCAAGAGCGGTTACAGGGGCTACGTCCATGCTTTGCAGCATGCATGCAGCCGGCAGCTGGGGCGCTGCGCAGCTTCTGCCTGCTGCAGCGCAGCTCAGGTCGCCTGTGGGGACAGGTGTGCAGCTGGTGCCTCGCAACAGCCGCATCGTGAACCGCTCGTACTTAGATGCGGGGGATGCAGGGGTCGGGGGTGATGCGACGGGCACTGCGAGCCCGTGTTTTGTCTGCGAAAGGCCCGTATCGCAGTTTGCCCGGTACTGTACCTCATGCATCCGCGTGCGGGGTTGCCTCGCTCGCACGTCTGGCACGTGGAAGGGCAGCACAGAGGCGCTGCGCTTTGCCTACCGCCATTGTGGGCTGCATGCATCGGAAAATGAGCTCCAAGAGGTCGCGGAGCATGCCCAGAAGCACACGGCCGGCCGCAACCGTGACGCGTGCTGCCTGTGCCGACAGCGGCGGGAGGGGGGAGCAGTGCAAGCCTGCCGCGTGTGCATGCACCTGTGTGCCACGTGTCTCATCAACGCTACCGTGCCAAAGGTGCTTTCTCGGGACCAGAGCCTGCTGAGCCAGATCAGCAGCGTACGTAGCCTGAGCTGCCTCAAAGGTGCCGGATGCATGGGCGAGGGGTCTGAAGGCGCTGGAAGCGGGCTGATTCTTCCTCAGAGTCAGAGCGAGGGCAACAGGGCTGCAAACCGGCCGCATAAGCACGGAAGTCGGCAAGAGCAGGAGACAGGAGCGCCTGCGGCAGGCAGCACGCGTGCTGGGCATATGCATGCTGAGGGAGTGCCTCGGGAGAAGACAGGCAGGTCCAAAGCTGTTGCTTGTCTCGCTGGTGCTAGCGGCGGGGCGACAAGGACGCGCAGTGATGCATCCAAGGCAGCGGGAGGCGCTGCCATTGCCGCGGTGGACAGATATGCTGCGCCGGCGGATGGCGCAGAGGCAATCGGGCTCGGCCATGCTGGCGTATCCGTTGCCAGAGAAGACAGGGGAGGCGACCCTGCATACAGCAACGGCACGAGCATGCATGTCCACGCAGCCTGCGATGCTGACCGGTCGCGGGGCAGCCCGCCTGATGGCAACGGCATGGCGTGCGGGCGGGACCTGCATGCGGGCAGCGTGGCGTGCGGTAGTGCCGAGGTGATGGGCGACGCTGTGCCATGCAACGGTACATGTGTCAATCCCCAGCACACAGCACGCGTCCCTGCGGCGGACACCGATGTCGCTGCAGAGCATGCGGCATCCATGAGTGGTACAGCAGCAGGCGCCATCACCGACACACAGCGTGCTTTGGGTGGCGCTGTGCTGGGCGCTGGCGCGGGCGTGGCGGGGTCTGGCGGCTGGACAGCAGAGTTGTACAGGTCAGTCCTGCCAGCGGTGCTTTCACAGCTGGCACCTGGTGTGCCCACCGAGGCGGCCGCGGCAATGATGTGCCTGCTGATTCTGCACAAGAATGCCCGCGAGCCCGCCGCCGCAGCAGGTGTGCATTCTGCGTCGCTGACTCACCCTCCTGCGCGTGCTACGCCCGCAGTATACCTGTCACAGCTGCAGTCAGCATCGCCCTTCCTGCCGCGACCATCGCCTGCCGGAGCGCGGGAGGAGCAGCGGGATGCTGCGCCGCTGGCGGTTGCGCCTGCTGTGCTGAGTATGCTGCCGCTCTCGCCAGCGACGTCACCTGTAGCCACATCTGCTGCCGCAGATGGCCGCTTCCCAACGGTTGACGCACCGTCGGCATCGCCACCGGCAGCAGCACCCCCGGTGCTGAGCGTGCTGCCGACAGGGATATGTAGATACACCAGCCACTCTTCGGGAAGCGCGGGGGGAGCGGGTGCGATCTGCACAGGCGTTGCTGGTAGTCGACAGGCAGGTGGGCCTGCTGCGGTAGACGAAGGGCCTGCTGTGACTGCAGCATCCCCATGTCCCAGCACGATGCGGAACGGTGATGCATCTGCGACAGCCACTCAGTACGCTATGCATGAGGAACACAGAGCAGGGACTGCGGCAGACTCCGCTCCGGCGCCCGGCTGTGGAATCTGCTCGGGTGGCGATGTTCGCAGCAGGAGTTTGTACTGCAGCTTGTGCGAGGTGATGCGCCAGAAGCTCGGCGGGGGAAGTGCACGCTCTGCTTGACGAATTCGCAGAAGTGTTTGATGCGCCAACTGTTGGTGAGCGGCAGGATGATACTCCTGAGGGCATTCGGTTGCAGCCCGATGCTACACCGCCCAACAGGCCAGCGTTCCGCTTGTCCATGAAAGAACGTAAGGAGGTAGAAAAGCAAGTCCAAGAGTTGTTGGATGCTAGACGCATTGTGCCGTCAACCTCAGCATTTGGTGCACCAGTGCTGTTCGTTCCAAAGCCGGACGGTTCGCTGCGCATGTGTATAGACTACCGCGCACTCAATAAGTTGACACTTAAGAATAAGTACCCACTTCCTCGAATTGATGATCTGCTGGATAATTTGAGCGGTGCAAAGTACTTCACCTCCCTCGATTTGACATCGGGATACCACCAGATCGGCCTGCACCCCTCAGATTGGGAGAAAACGGCATTCAACACACATGTGGGGAAATATGAATGGCGAGTGTTACTATTCGGGCTTTGCAATGCTCCGGCGCTCTTTCAAGCGAAAATGAACAAACTGTTCTCCGGGCAGCTGAACCGGTTTATGTGCGTCTACCTCGACGACATACTAATTTATTCGCGAACAGAAAAAGAGCATCTGCAACATTTGCGGATAGTGCTGGAAGTGCTGAAACAGAGTCAGTACAAAGCCAAACTGTCTAAGTGTGAGTTTTTCAAACCGGAATTGAAATTCCTGGGTCACATCGTGTCCACGGAGGGGATTAAGCCTGATCCAGCGAAGGTACAAGTGGTCAATGACTGGCCGCAGCCTCGTTCTGTGTATGAAGTGCGCAGCTTCCTGGGCCTGGCAAATTACTTCCGGCGATTCATTCGTAATTATGCGAAAATAGCCAGCCCTCTGACAGATCTACTCAAGGGCATTACGGCAACTGACCGGAAGGGAAAGCTGCTGCAGTGGGGCAAGCTCTCAGCAGAGGCTGCTCGCAACGTGCAAGAGGCGTTCACACATAAGTGGACCTCTGCGTGCGCACAAGCGTTTTCAGATCTGAAAGATGCTTTGATAAGTGCACCTGTACTAGCACTGCCAGACTTTTCCGAGTCGTTCATGTCGTAATTCAGTGGACCGCGGCCTAAGGCCTGTGGGATCCTGAGCATGTCGTTATGCGCAGGGGTTGGTGCTGTCACATACCTTGTTGTCTTAGGTATCTGTCCGTGACAGCTCCTGTACCTTCAGTGGAGGATCAATACACGTGAGACTTTGGACAGTTGAAGAGAGAGTGATTACACTACGATCTGTAGAGCCTATATAAGCGTTCAATCAACGTCTCATACGGATACGATCAGAATCAATGTCTGCGGCACGCAATCTTGCATGCATTGCTCGTGCATATGGTCAGCCATCGGTGCATGGCTGCCCCATAGCCACTCCGGATCAGCACCGTGAATCCACTCCATGCATGGTCACCGTAGTCCTGTGCATGGCTGGATCACGACACTCCCCCTAGACTAAGCTTGTACTACCGCAAGCTGCAGTCTATCTCTAAATTTTGCCAGTGCTGGTCCTGCCAACACCTTAGTAAACATATCAGCTAGCATGTCTACCGTGCTAACCCAGCTGATAGTCAATTCGTCGAGTTCTACGAACTCTCGGACCCTCAGGTCCCTGACCCTGATGTGCTTAGAGCGGTCACTAGAGATGGGGTTCACTGCTAGCAAGTTGGCACTCTTGTTGTCACCCCACAGCGTTGGCTTCACAGCCGACAAACCAAGATCAGTGCACAACTGCTTAGCCCACATCACCTCATTGGCTGCTGAACTCATAGCAATGAGCTCTGCCTCAGTTGTATCACCAGCCACAATAGTCTGCCTCTTCGAACGCCAGAACACACAGTTCCCATGCATCCGGACTACTACTCCTGACACGCTCTTCAAGCAAGCACCATTGGCGAAGTCAGCATCCGTAAATGCTTCCAACACCTCACATCCCCCATTGGAGCCACTAAAGGTCAAGCCAAAGTTTATGGTCCCTCGCAGGTATCTCAGTACGTGAAGGACACCATTCCAATGACATTTGGCACTCCCAGCCATATGCCTGGCCAAGACATTAGCCGGAAACGCAATGTCTGGACGCGACACAACTGCCACATACTGGATGCTTCCTACGGCTTGCATAAACCTCTTATGCTCTGTGCCTGTAGCCTTCGCCTGGCTAGGATCTTCCTTCAGACTAAACATTTTCTGCTTTGGTACCAACGGAGTTGGCGCCCGTCTGCACTCACTCATGCCAAATCTCTCTAGCATGTCCCTGATGCTCTTTCTGTGTGTGATGGTGATAGTGCGAGCAGTTCGATCACGTATGACCTCCATGCCCAGCACATATCCCAGCTCCCCCAGGTCACGACCCTCAAATGCCTCAAGAATCTTTCTGATGGCATCATCCATCTGCTCTCTGTGGCCGAAAATCAGCAGATCATCGACCCACAGAAAAATAAGACAACGTCCTACTTTGCAAATGAACAGTGCAGGGTCACTGGCTGATCTCACAAAACCCATATTCAACAAGAGTTCTGCAAGCGCTTTGTGCCACTCCCTGGCAGCTTGTTTCAGACCATACAACGCCTTTTTCAGACGCCACACCATACCAGACCCATCGTCTAGTACCGGAGGTTGTGCCACATACACTTCCTCCTCCAGAACACCATTCAGGAAAGCACATTTGATGTCTATATGCCTCGTCTCTAGATCCTCTACTGCACAGACTGATAACAGAGCCCTGAAGGTAGCATAACTGCCCACAGGTGCCCATGTCTCAAAGAAATCTACGCCCTCCACTTGCGTAAACCCCCTGGCTACGTATCTGGCCTTGAAACGCTCAATTTCACCCTGTGCTCCTCGCTTGATCTTAAGCACCCACTTGCCTGTCACAGGCTTCACTCCTGTTGGGCACTCAACCAGCTCAAACACATCATGTTCTCTTAAGGAGGTCAGCTCATCGAGCATTGCCGTGATCCACTTTTCACGATGAGCGCCACGCATGGCCTGCTGCACCGTTGGATCATCTACTACGGCCTCGACCCTCTTCCTCACGGTAGCTGCACGCCTGGACTCACTAAGGCTAGCAGTAGGGCCACCGTTTGGAGTCACCTTCTGCCCCGTCGTCTTTTCTGCATCAGGAGGCACACTGTCAGCTGCAGCTGACACTCCATCAGAACAGTCACCGACGTCATTCTCATCATCATTCACTACTGTGGGGCTCGCAGCATCACTCACATGCTCACGTGCTTCCTCCGGGGAAATGCGCTCAACAGCAGCATCACTCACAATTGCTCCCACAGCATGGACAGCAGGTCTTAAGACTTTGCGAATCAAGTGAAAAGGCTTTGGAACCCATCGAACCCTCACCTCATGTGGCGGATCCAGACGTTCTCCGCTGCCCCTCGCGGCACTTGGTGCTGACTCTCCCCCTGAGCCATCACCTCCTGTCGCTATTCCGCTAGGCACATGCCGTAGCTCGCCTTGCCCCTGGCCCTCAGACCCAGATATATGCCTCGGCTCATCATATCTGTCACGGTCCTCACGCCCTGACACCGTGGACCCGCGGTGACTTCGGCCGCCGCCGTGACCGTCAGCTCGCACAGGTGGGGGTGGCTCACTCAGCTCCTTGCCCATCGACCGCTGGACTGGTTCCGCTGAACGCGAGCGGGATCTAGACTCAGACGCAGAGTCATCCTCACCTCCATCACTAGACTCAGTATCACTCACTTCCTCATCAGTTGGAAGCGGATAGATATCACAGTCCCCTATGTGCAGCACAGCCCTATCCCTCGTAGGGATCGTCTCTGCAGGCCTAAACTCGTGGTGTAGAGGCCCAGACGGCTGGTTTGCTGCATCATAGTCCCAGTGTGCTACCGCTGCAGCATTGTCAGCCGCTGCATGATCGCAGCGCGCTGCAACCACCGCCTCACTGATCTCTGGTGTGTGCCAGCGCTCATGTCGCGCCAGCAGCTCTGCACCCAACACTCTAGGAGAAAACTCGGGCTCACCCTCAGGTAGCTCCTCTGTCGGTTTGAAACGCCTATGCAGCGTTCGTCTTGGTTCCCAGTGTTGATGGCCCAGACCCGGATGCTCCCCCTCAGCCCAATCCACATTTCTGCCCCTCTCTGGCATCATGTGTTCACGACTGGCTGGTGGACGCACTGCCCGCACACTAGTGCTCTTCACCCACTTCTTCATGTTGGGCAAGAACTCAGCTTCCGGCACTATACTGGTGTACTGATCGGGTAGGATCTCAAACTCACCCTGCTCATAGTTCTCTAGCACAACTGGGTCCGCCGTAGCCTCCCCAGCCATGTGAAATCGCTGCGCGAAATCCTTCACTAGAGCAGGTGGAGCAGCCGTGTGCCTGTACATCCGCACTGCTCCCCCATTCCCACGTTTCACGTAAACCCTGTCCATGTGAGGACCTCGACCCGGTCCCATATAGGCACCGAGGATTCCTCGCGCTTCCAGGTGCCTGAAGTGCTCCCTCCTTGGATACACATACATTGGACACCCGAAAGGCTTCACCTGTGCCACCACGAGACGGAAGTCATCTTCCTTGACCTTCCTAAACCACAACAAGTATGGCACAATCTCTCTGACATTCACATTTCTCATGTGCTGTGCCACAAATGCCAATTCTCTCCTTGCAACCAGCGTCTCACACAGCTCATTCAGACTCAGCGCATGCGCTGCAGCCTTCCTGACTCTCAGCTGCTTAGCCCGCTGCTGCACGTTCGTGGACCATGGCTCAGAGCTGGTGGCAACAAACCTATCCTCCAGCTTCTGCTTTGCCTCCTTCCGCCTCACACCCTCCAGTGCTGTGCTCGGCGTCAGGTTGTGTGCATGGTTCACGCACATGTATGCCTCCGGCCACAGGAATGCAGGCACTGCTGCCTGCAGCAGACTCGCCCGCACTGACGTGTTCAGCACACCGATCTTTCGTTCTACCAACCCATTTGACTCATGTTGGGCGGTGTCAGTGAACGTGTGTACTATCCCTCGCCACTCAAGGTACTGAGCCAGCTGACTCGAGCTGAACTCACCTCCTTGGTCCGTGTGCAGCCTCCGCACCCCTACCTCCTTGTCATAGACAATCTGAGTGCGGATGCGTTCTATCAGAAGACATATCATCTCCGCAGCACCGCTTTTTGACTTCAGCGGGATCACATGTGAGTACCTGCTGTACTCATCCACTACTACCAGGACGTAGTTCATTCCGCCTATGCCTACTGGCTTAATCTGTCCAGCCAGATCCGCATGCAATACTTCTCCAGCATACAAGGCATTCTCTGTCACTTTGCCCCCATGCCGTGCTCTGTCACCACTTCTCTGCTCCGCCACGTGGCAACCATGACACTCAAGCGCTACTCCCGTGGGTTTAGGCAACTTGAGGTCATACAGGTCTGGATTCTCAGTCATCAGTTTGAGAATCCGGTTGCCCGCATGGTGAAACGAGAGATGCACCAGAAATGCTGGGTCAAGTCGGTAAGAAGATCTCTGACCAATAGGCACACCATCTACCGCAGCGATTCTCGCCTGCTCACCAACCCATTTCCTATTTCTGTGGAAAAGGTTGTTGGCACTGGTCCAGTCTGTCCCTGAATCTACAGGGCGCAGTTCCCATATTGGTCTGCCCGTCCCGCAATACCAGCTCAATGTGGGGTTATCATCACTATCAACTCCCTGCTCACAGTTGCCCACAAATGTTTGTGCTTGGTCATAGAAACCCGGCATCTCTACTGTGTTTGCCTTGCCTGTGTGCAAGTACACATTCGACCGCTTCAGCACAGTCGTTGATAGGATATTGATCGGGCTGGCTGGCACCCAGTAGACATGATCCAGCTCAACATCTACAGGCACCAACTCACCCTGTACTGTCACGTACTTCCCCACATTCGCCCTGATAGTGCCCATGCCATATATCTTAAGCCTGCCCTGGTCTAAGGGCTGGCACTCTGTGATATCTGGTGGCTTGACCTCACTGAACATGCTATAGTCGAAGCATATGTTCAGATCAGACCCACTATCCACCAGAAAGGTGTATGGCATGTTGGGCGACGGCCCATCAGCACAGTCAGCTCGCAGTTCCGCTAGGTCTACCACAGCCACCTGAGGGCCCCCGCGGCCTCTGCCACGGCCTCGCCCTGCAGCTGCCTGTTTCTGTAGGAACTGCTTGACCTCTGCGGAGAGCAAAGGGCAATCTTTCTGCAGATGGCCAGGCTTCTCACAATTGAAGCACTTGCGCTTATCTGCTTCCCCTGCTCCCACTGCGGCAACCTCTGGGGGTGTACCATGGCGACCACCGTGGCGTCCACCACGATACCCTCGTCCCCCAAATCTCTGCTGACCACCGCGATCATCCCGTGGGAATCGCGATGGGGCAGACTGGCTGCTATTCTGAGCATGCGTCAGCAGCGTGGACACTATCTGCTGCACTGACAGTTGCTGCAGCATCGGCTGCAGCAGTGCATACTCTCTGTCCACTGCCAGTAGCCTAGAGCGGTATAACTGATCAGGCACAGCTTCTCCCAGACCCCTCATCTGGTTCACTATACCAACTACCTCGTTGACATGTTTCTCAAGTGGCTTTCCCGCCTGCCTGGCACCACTGAGTTGCTGGTATAGCTTCTGTATTTCTACTTCGACGGAAGGCATGTACTTGGCATGCAGCAATGCCCATATCTCATGGACAAAACTGCAGTCTGACACGAAATCCCTATCCTCCTTTGGTAATGTCACGAATAGCCAATGCTTGACTGACTCATGAGCCTGGCTATTCTGTGCCAGTGGATCATTCACTAGCAGGCTACTTTCCCCCACCATGTTTGCCCAACTCTCTACCTCTTTCTTGAACACCCGAAAGTGATCATGTCTGTGGTTCCATACCGGGAACTTGTGCTTTTCTACTAGCGACTTTCCCGGCATAGACTTAGGCATTACGAGCGACAGTGCGCTCGCGAGAGTTGCAACATCGATCGACCCGACTGTTGCTGCCGCCCCGGATGACATCGCAGCCTGCGAAGGCTGCGGTATCGGAGGTGGTATCTGCTGCGCTGCCCATGCTGTCTGGGCAACGTGTGGCACTTCCTGCGCTCCGTGCACCGCTGCCTGAGCACCCGCATTCCCCGTAGGATCAGCGTTGCCCGGCATGGCGGCCTGCAGAGGGTTAACACTGAGATACCCGTAGGTCCCAGCGTCTTGTCCTTCCCCGTGGGGCATGGACTGACCCTCCGCGGCCTGCTCGCGGCGCACTGTCGAGCGAGTGCGATGATGCGGAAGGTTAACTGCTCCCTCCACACCGTCAGAACCGATAGACCCTTGGCGAGATGCCATTGAATCGTTTCGGAGTGGTGGTGTCCTGCAACATGACCACCATATGTCGCAGGAAACGCAGACCCGTAGGCCTCTTTGCGAGACCAGCACACAAGCATAATGCAGCTCCGCCGTAGCATTCTGCATTAGCTTTTCTAGTCTCTCTACGGTCGGCTATACACTAGAGCGGTGTAGCACACTCATCGGAGCGTGCAGCCGTAACCGCAGGTTCCCCCTGGACTCTATCGCATGCTAACAGACATCACAAGAATCCCCACAATCATCACCGATACCATGTCGTAATTCAGTGGACCGCGGCCTAAGGCCTGTGGGATCCTGAGCATGTCGTCATGCGCAGGGGTTGGTGCTGTCACATACCTTGCTGTCTTAGGTATCTGTCCGTGACAGCTCCTGTACCTTCAGTGGAGGATCAATACACGTGAGACTTTGGACAGTTGAAGAGAGAGTGATTACACTACGATCTGTAGAGCCTATATAAGCGTTCAATCAACGTCTCATACGGATACGATCAGAATCAATGTCTGCGGCACGCAATCTTGCATGCATTGCTCGTGCATATGGTCAGCCATCGGTGCATGGCTGCCCCATAGCCACTCCGGATCAGCACCGTGAATCCACTCCATGCATGGTCACCGTAGTCCTGTGCATGGCTGGATCACGACAGTTCACTGTTGTGTGTGATGCTTGTACAGCTGCACCGGCTGTGGGTGGCATGCTGCTCCAGAATCGGCACCCAGTCGCTTTCTATTCTAAGAAGCTGTCTGGGCGTGAAGCAAACTACTCTGCTTCCGACATTGAAATGCTTGCCGTTATCTATGCACTGCGAGAGTGGCGGTGTTACTTGGAGTTGGCAGACAGGCCATTTGTGATCGAGACGGATCATCAGCCTAATACATACGTTGATCAGTGTACCAACCCGCATACTCTGAAGCGCAGAGCGAGGTGGTTGTATGAGTCGTCAGCGTACGACTACGTATGGAAATATAGGCCAGGCGCGTCTAATGTCGCGGATCCGATATCGCGTGCACCGCAACACTTTGCAATAATGCAAGCTGGTGGTAAATGTGTGCGTACGCTTGACAGTGTAACGGCCCACCATCAGAGGAATTCTGTCGCTCTCTTCTACGCTGGTGTCCTGCGTGAGCCACGCACTGCTAAGGGGGGGAGACGGCGCAAGAAACAGAAACTCAATCGAGAAACTGTTGTGAATGTCCATCCTTCGGCACAAGCTGTCAAAGGCTATGTGGTTCACAATCTACTTGCCCGTTGCCGACAAGGTTGCGAACAGATGCAGCGATCAGACCAGAAACGCTTTGACAGACTAAAACTGGTAAAACACCAGGACGGATTGTACTGGACGAAGAATGATCGCCTGTACATCCCCGACGTTGAAACGTTGAGAACAGAGTGCATAGAATCAGTGCATTCCCACCCGCAGTATGGTCACTACGGGGTGGCTCGTACGATCAAGAAGGTGAGAGAGGTTTTCCACTGGGAGCGCGTGTCAGTAGACGTGGCGAAATTCGTAAAGACTTGCGATTCGTGCCAGCACGTCAAGGCGTCGCACCAGTTGCCACAGGGCGAATTACACCCTCTCCCTATCCCAGGTCGACGATGGGAATCAGTGTCTTTAGACCTGATAACTGACTTGCCTGTAACTGAGCGGGGTTACAATACTATCGTGGTCTTCGTTGATCGCTTGTCGAAGATGGTGCACCTGGCGCCATGCACAAAGAATGTCACTGCCACAGATCTGGTCCACCTGTTTGAAGATACAGTGTGGAAGCTGCATGGAATTCCCAGCAGCATAGTGACAGACCGGGACGTGCGCTTTGCGTCGTTTTGGGAGCTCATGTGCGAGCACTTCGGCATTGAGCACAACAAGTCCTCAGGCAAGCACCCCCAGTCTGACGGGCAAACAGAAAACGCCAATGGTGTGTTAGAGGATACACTCAGGCATTTCGTTGACAACTCGCAGAAAAACTGGGACACGCTGTTGCCAGTGGCAGAGTTCGCCATGAACAATGCACACAATTCGACCATCGACAACACGCCGTTCATGCTGAACTACGGGCAGCATCCCGACACTCCCATCTCGCAAGTTTTGCGCAAAGAGAATGCGAGAGTGAACAAGTTCGTCGGCAGGTGGTCTGAGCAACTACAAGTTGCCAAGAGGTGCATAGAGGCAGCACAGCAAAGGCAAAAGGCCTCGGCTAATCGCCGCAGGAGACCGGCAGAGTTGCTAGAGGTGGGAGACCGAGTGCTGGTCCACATCAAACACTTCAAGCTAAAGCAAGGCTTCAAGTTGAAGCTAGCGCCCCGGTACTTGGGCCCTTTTCCGATTACAGAAGTGATTGGTCAGCATAGGCTCAGCTTTCGTGTTGAGTTGCCAAGCCCGTTGCATCGCATGCACAATGTATTCCATGTCTCGTCACTGAGGAAGTACCATGGCGATGGTCCTTATCAGCCCCCAGTAATTCCAGAGGTAGAGGACTCTGAATTGTTCTTTGAGGTTGATCACATCTCTGATACTAGGGATGTGCCTAGACGGCAATACCATGTGCATTGGGTAGGCGGCGGCCAAGGCTGGCATGATGCCATGCTTCTACATGGTTGCGACCATCACATCCGGGACTTTTGGTCGAGCCGCAACCAAGAGCCACCGACAGACGCTTTCCCCTTGTCGCTAGACGAGCTGACTGACTTGCTTGAGGGCAAGCAAGAGGCTTAGGGGGGGAGCTCTGTGACGATACAAGCTGTACGCGGCAGCACAGTCTTCTGGAAGCCTTCAGAAGGTCCTCGAGGAGGCAGAGATGCTTCTCTGACCTTCCGCGCACATGCCTGTGCCGAGGTTGCTGTGTTATGTGGTCACCAACACTGCTACGTGAGCATGCTCGAGAGAGCATGGCTGACGTGAGCATAGACCCTTCTAGAAAGGGGTGTTGGCGTGTGTGGGGATTAGCACATTGCAAATGGGCTAAAGGCAGGAGTCGCACACAGGCCGGAACACTATATAAGCGCTATGGTGTGCTGGCTGGACCTTAGAGGGTTTACACAGTACAGCTTGACACAACCCAGGTACAATCGGAGTACCGTCACACGCTGCGCATGGCGTGCGGCGAGCTGGGGCGCGACGTGTATCACACGCTCCTGCTGCGTGCTGCGCACGATGCGCATGCTGTGGTATCAGTGCGACACGCAAGTGCGGCCCTTGGCTTGCCGATGCATGCGGTGGATGACGCTGCACCCTGTGCGCAACTGCCTGCCACCCGCAGGCATGAGCATTATCATGAGCACCGCCTCAGTCCAGCAGCTCCAGCCACGACTGGAGCTGGGACCGCCCAACGACGTGTCAGCATCAATTCCTGGCACGCGCATGTGAGCGCTGCTGGCGATGCGGCTGATGCAGACTGCAGTAATCTAAGGTTGCGTGCGGGCCTGGCTGAGGGGGGCATTCAGGGCAGAGGATGCAAACGGCAGAGGCGAGCTGGCGGTCATCAGGGTGTGGCAGATGCCCCTGCCGCATCTGCAGCTGCAGGCCCGCCGCGCAAGCGTGCTTCAGCTGCCGCTTCAGCTGCAGTGCGGCCATGCGACAGGATGCCGTCGGCTGATCATGACATGCATGCGGCTCATGCGCGGGCAGGCGCGTGGGTCGTTGCGACCGGCCAGGGCACTGCGGCAGGCGCTGTCCGGGCCACACGATCGGTGTAGGTGGCCACAGGGGTGCTTGCTGGAGCCAGGTGAGCGGTTCACAGTGCATGTTTGCCAACAGTACATAGAACATGTCTCATAGTTCCAACTCGCTCTGTCCCAGAAGGGCCACCGGTCCTTGCAAGTGAATTATTATTATAATCATATTTCAATTACTTCAAACATTCAAAGTGATGCAGTGCAAATATACTTGCATGGGCAGGTACCGCCCATCACCTGCAAATTGCACGCACACTTGTCATCTTGCCTGTCTAACTTTTTATTGATACCCCCCGGCGATTGAGCTCACTGTGGCTGTGGCTTGCGGAGATCGATTAGCAGGGTGTCCCTGGGCCGCCTTCAGCGAGCCCACAGCGAGCCCACCGTGCTGGAGCTGCGCAGCATGCATGCAGGATGCTCATACCCTGCATATGTCAACGATGTGCGACCAGCACCTGCACAGGATGTGCTGGTAGCGAAGGGCCTGCTGTGACTGACGCATCTCCATGTCCCAGCACGATGAGGAACGGTGATGCATCTGCGGCCGTCACTGAAACCGCCATGCATGAGGATCATAGTGCAGAAGCTGCAGACTCCTCTCCAACACTCATCTGTGGAATCTGCTCGGGTGGCGACGTTCGCAGCGGGAGCTTGCACTGCAGCTTGTGCGAGGTGATGCACCAGCAGCTTTGGTGGCTGACGCGCGTGTGCGATCGCGCTGCGCATGGCGTGCGGCGGCGTGATACACGCGTGATACACGCGCTGCTGCTGCTGCTGTGTGCTGCGCAAGATGCTGTGATACCAGTGCGAAAGTACGGCCCTTGGCTTACCAATGCATGCGGTGGATGCACCTTGTGCGCTACTGCCTGCCAGCCCGAGGTACGAGCATGATCATGAGCACCCCCTCGGGCCAACAGCTCCGGCCGCAGCCGGGCCGCGCACCCAAAGATGTGTCAGCATCAGTTCCTGGGCGCGCATGTAGGCGCTGCTGGCGATGTGGCAGCTGCCGCCGGCTACAGCAAGCCACAGCAGTGTGCAATCCTGGATGAGGGGGGTGACCCTGGCAGAGAATGCAAACGGCGGAGGCGAGGCGGTCGTGAGGGTGGTAAGGCAGATGCCCCACAGTACACCCTATCTGTGTGGTTGTGTCGGCTGTGTCGGTTCGTTGTGGCTTTTTCGCCTTGGAGAGCGATTGCTTTTTTGCTGGTGTCTACTTTCGGGGGTTTTGGCCGTCTACTTTCCTTCCGTTGCCCTCGCTGCCGGGCTATTGCGTTCATCTCCGTGTAACACACCCTATCTGCAGCTGCAGGCCCGCCGTGCAAGCGTGCTTTTGCTGCCTCTTCAGCGACGACGGAGACAGGATGCATGCGTGATGCATGCATGGCGATCGACAGGGGCACAGCTGACGAGGGGCACAATTGACACATCGCCCGGCAGGCTGATGACTGGAGCTTCAGCTCATGCTGCCATCACTTCTCAGGTATGCTACACTGCAGACACTGGCTACTACATGCATCCATCTTTGCGTGCCACTGCACCAGCACTGTGATGTGATGACCGGACCTGCGACCAGACCTTCACTAATAGTGGTCCATGCTATTCTTGTCCTCGAGAATGGCGTGCTTGCCCATGCAACCTCTTGTCAGGAGCATGGTGGTGTCGATGTCAAGTGTCGGCGTCAATTGGCAAGCGCAATGTGAGATTCGACACATTGCGCTGCAACATGCGGTAATGCAGTACGTGTACGTGATGAGACTGGCTGGTACCGCACACTGCTCTGGGGTGTCATGTATGGGGCAGCGACTGTGACACCGACTGTGACACCGCAGCAAACACAAAGAGGCACAGCACAACAAACTACGATACTAAGTGTACTTCAAATAAAATTCAGGCTACGCAAGTGTCCTCGTGTCGACGCATGGCAGTTGGTACTGGTTTTGCGCTGTCAGATTGTTGAGCTTCACACTGTGACACTGCCATTGGCAGCTTGACTGGGTAGGAACAACACGCCTGCCCAGTTTGAAAGCGAGCACACCACGGACCATACTCGAGCTTGGATTCACAGACCTAAAAGACACCAGTGCTAACGCAGGCGTCGCTGCAGGCCGTGCGGCGTGCTGATCATGCGGTGTCAGCTGATGCCTGTAATCTGACTGTGGTCAGCAGCATCGTTCCCAAGCCCCACCCAGGCCATGTCCGCCCAACCCAGCCAGACGTCAATGCTACAGATTAATCAACGTGCCAGACATCACCGAGCTGTGGACCGCAGACAACAGCATGGACGCATTACGGCTGCTGTTGAGGCACCGCGCCCGATGGCAAGCTTCCGGATCCTTTCTAGCTCTCAGTTGCGTCGGCGATTGGCACTATGAGACGTTGAATGTAGTACACCTAAGCAGTCGCAGCATACGTGTTAGGTTAATTCTTCCCGGCCCACGGGCTCGACTCGTTAAGAGCGATGTACAGATCTTGATGAAATGCCTTGGGATTCTGTGCATCGACTCAGCAATATAACAGCTGTGTTTGTTTATGTACGGTATGGCATCATCCACGCACATCAGGAGCAGCCTGTATGCCGACAGACGTGCTGCGCGCCCGCACTGCTCTTGTAGCCATCTTACACAGATGAAGTCGTCTCGACTCTGCAACACCGTTGCCCATTATACTAGCGTGCTAAACTCGAACAATGGTCAGACAGATGATACGCTTAATTTTGCACCGTTCTGGACGCGGCAGGGGTAACGCCATCTTGTAGCGACGTTACACAATGATATATCCGTGGACTGTCGCACAGGCGTGCATGCGTACACCTCGCTGAACAAATCACGCCACGCATGGCTTGCATACATACTTAGACAGCTCGGAATCTTGCTAAATCTCGCTTGGAGCAACAGCACGCGGACAAGACCCGCGCGGCCAGCTTTGTTCAGGTGTGGCCACCGCTGAGCCATTATTGTCAATATCGCACCAACTTAACTGGAAATGTGTAAACTAGTCAGGCGGCGCGGCAATGACTGATATGCATGGTCCTTGGGCGTCAAAAGCGAGTCGTATCGCACGCAGCATGCACGACGGGTCCTGGGCACGGATCGTCGCAGCAGGCCTAGCCTGCCCAACCGCACAGGCAAGACATCTCACGTCCAGAGATCGGGAGTTCTCCGCGTATTTATCTCTCTTGCAGGCATGCGGCTTGAAACTCGGCGAACAGGCATGTTGTGTTGTGCGTGCCTGTCAATCTACTGTGGCAGCGCACCTCGAATGAGAAGCAGCTCGTTCGGCTACAACAACACAGCCGGCCGACGTCGTGGTGTATACGCTTTGACAGGCTGCGTGCGATTCATGTCAACGTCGTTCGCTGGACAATCTTGCATGTCGCTTTTGGCATTGCGCCAAGACGAGCGCGCTCCGTCCAATGGCCTGG
The DNA here is from genome assembly GCA_900538255.1 of Ulva mutabilis. Taxonomy (NCBI): domain Eukaryota; kingdom Viridiplantae; phylum Chlorophyta; class Ulvophyceae; order Ulvales; family Ulvaceae; genus Ulva; species Ulva mutabilis. The sequence continues at coordinate 91,885 of UNSF01000185.1, forward strand.
GTCACGCATCATGACTCTAGCTGATCTCTTGATAGTCACATGCTGCCTGAACGGCTGACCTCAAATGCTGACGCAATCATGTGCACGCCACCCACACTGTGGCACTCCCATCACCGATGATGGCACTGCGCAGGCGTGCGCATTGTGTTCGCAAGTCTACCAAACATGCTCTGCCGTCCGACATGACCCATATCAGATGTCATGGGCCATGTGGATGTTTGCCATTATGATGCCCTGCCTCGAACTGCTCGAAATGGTGGTCATAGCCCTTGGGCTCATAGCTCTCTTGCTTGACTCCAGCATGCCAACACAGCCTCATCCCAATTAGGTAGAGCTTGTTATGCTGTGTGCTGCACTCGCGTGCTGCGCGCTGCGAGGCCCGCAACTCATCCCACCAAGTCACTTCCGTGCCCCTAATGGTCCTCAACTTCACCATATGTTCATTGCGCTGTGGTGATGTTGTTTGCATGCTGTGCGGAGCACACGCATGGGCGTGGGCCTGAGCACTTCACGTTTACTCAACCACACTCCATCATCTGGCAACCAGCACAACGGTGCCTTGGGAGCATGACCGTGGATGTATATCAGTTCATAGCATAGCGGCGCAACCAATGTGATGTGCAGGCGAAAAGCTGGTGTGGTTGTGGCCAGCGCCTGCTGCCAGCGCTGCCGCCAGTGCTGTGGTCATGGGTGCGCACGCCGAGCGGCAGGGGGCACAGCAGACGGCGTCGGATGGGGCCGATGCCACGCCAGAGCAGCGGCGGCGGCGCGCGAGGGAGCTTGTGGCCACCCTGGCGATGGCTGAGGTGGCAGCGGAGCGGTTGGTTGAGGCGCTGATGCAGCTGGGCCCTGGCGCAGACGACTGCGACCTGCTTTCGGTGAGGCCTGCCTGGCGCATTCCATTTGCAGATGCCCGCAGCATGCTGCTGTGCCACATGCCTCATTTTTGCAGGTCGCTAGCGACCTCTACTGTATGTATTCTGTACTCACGTTTCGCGCATCGCACTCGGCATGTTGCTGCCGGCCGCTGCTGTGCATGCTGTGCATGCGCTGTGTTGCTGCTCGTGCAGCACGTGAATGCCGTTGAATGCCGTTGTGATGCGGGCCACTTATGACATGCTGCTGTGCATGCTGTGCATGCGCTGTGTTGCTGCTCGTGCAGCGCGTGAATGCCGTTGTGATGCAGGCCACTTATGACATGCTGCTGTGCATGCGCTGTGTTGCTGCTCGTGCAGCACATGAATGCCGTTGTGATGCTGGGCCATTCATGACATGCCGCGTGCAGCACATATAGCCAAAACGCGAGTGCAACAACCCCAGAGCGGCATTCGCATGGTCAGCCATCGCGAGCGGCCATGCATGCATGGCATGTTCCGCGCAATTGCTCAATCCATGATCCACAGTGCCGTCTCCGTCAGGGTTGCACTGGTGGGTGGCTTACGTCGTGGTGGATGTGTGCAGCTCGCAATGATGCCGGGGCTGCAGCTGTGCGCGCGTGCTTCAAAGGTGCTGGCGCTGGTGGTGAGGCTCGGGACGGCAGAAAACCTGTGCGAGGTTCTGATGGACGTCGGGGCGCAGACGACCGACAGAGACCTGGTTCAGGTGCGGCCGCCGCCGCGAAACTGGCGCCGCCAAACCGCCGCCCGTCACACTGCCGCCCGTCGCACTGCTGCTGTCACACTGCCGCTTGTCGCACTGCTGCTGTCACACTGCCGCTTGTCGCACTGCTGCTGTCACACTGCCGCTTGTCGCACTGCTGCTGTCACACTGCCGCTTGTCGCACTGCTGCTGTCACACTGCCGCTTGTCGCACTGCTGCTGTCACACTGCTGCTGTCACACTGCCGCTTGTCACACTGTGCCGCCGATGTACCGTCGTATCAAGCATACGATTCCAATGGGTACTCCCCAGGAGTTCTCTCCTCAATGTTTCGGCCACAAAGCTCGCTGTACCAGTGTTCACATTGTGGAGTTGCATGAGCAACATGAGTTGCATGAGCAGTGGGATGGAGCACGACGTGCTCTCCAGCGTCCTGCGCTGGAGATTCTATTGCTGTTTCCTGGATCCTAGCCTCTGCAATGCGAGTGCATGGTGCACGGTGCATAATGCATGGTACACTGTGCATGGTGCGAGGTGCACTGCCATTGCGCTGCCAACGTAGTGATGGTGAGGTGTGATGAGCTGTCACGCATGGTGCATGGTGCACTGGACCGCCGCCCCTGCATCCTTGTGGTCGCATTTTTGAGCAAGATCAGCCAAAGTGCCACGCCACGTCCTGTGCCGCAGGCAGCGTTTCTGGCGGCAAGGCAGACCAGGCAGCGAGGAAACGTTTCACAGAGTGCTCCTGTGGCCATCGATGCCGCTGCCGACCCCACTGCTGCAGCGGCTGCGAAAGACTTGGTTGGAGCACCAGGCTCAGGTGACACTGCGCGTGCTGCGCGTGCCGCGAGCCCCTTTGCATCTGACCCAGCATCTGACCCAGCCAGAGGGATGTCGGCCGGAAGCAAACTGGCTGTGGACGGGCGTGCTGCGCGTGCTGCGCGCGCTGTCAGCCCGTGCGCCGCGGACCGTCCTGCAACGGGCGCACCGTCCGGCCCAGAATACGGGACGCGTGGGCGTGCCAGGCGTGTTGCTCATGCTGCGTGTGCTGCACGTGCTGGGCCCGCCTTGCTGGATTCTGGCCGTCCGATTCGCTCAGCTGTGGCTGAAGCGGGAGGCGGGGGAAATGCCGCGGCGAAGCCGGGGAAGCAGAAGCGCAGTCGGATCGAAGCGGGGGTGGACGAGCGCTGCTCGGTGTGTAGCTCCCGTGCGGCATATGTGCCGACAGGGTCTGTCAAGTACAAGTATGGGTACTGCATGCCGTGTGACAAGCTGGCAAGGAAACTCCGGATGGAGACGGGTGCAGCGTGCGGCGTGGCGCATGTGCGGCAGGCTTATGCAGAGTTGGGCAGCGCGGCGGATGAGCAGGCCGTGCAGCGTGCTGCGCTGCGCATATCTAAGAGCAGTGCCGTGCCGAGGAAGGGGCGCAAGCTGAGCAAAGGGAACTGGCAGGGGATGAGGATGGAGGGGAGGTCTGCAGCGCTGAGTGCCGTGGCCGTGGCGCAGACGGCTCCTGGTGGGGTTGGGGTGGAAGGGGATGCTGTTAAGGTTTTGAGTGGCGATGATGACCGCTTAGGGTTTGATGTTGACGGGAGGATGGATGCGGGGGCGCCGGGGTGCGGGGGGAAGGAGGGGGGTGCGGGAGAAGGGGTGCAGCATGCATGGGATGGAGCGGGGTCGAGTAGGAGCCTGAGGGGCACGGTGCCGTTCAAGCGGTGGACGATCCGGCGGAAGCGGAAGCGGGGGATGAAGGGGGTTGAGGAGCGTGGGGGTAGCGATGCGGCAGGGGGTGAGGTGGCACGGCAGACCACAGCACGGTGCAGCGTGTGTCTACAGGAACACACGTATGATCGGCGGGCTTTGCTCACGCGGAGGCAGTACTGCATTCGGTGCGTGAAACTGTCACGGCGGGTGACGCGGAACGGGGTGGTGCAGAGCATTCCTGCGCTGCGGCGTGCAATGCGGCACCATGGCGTCGGTGCAACAGACGACGTGTTGGTGATGATGGCTGTTGAAGGTGCATGTGGCACCCCTGGTAGCCACATGTGCCCACCCTCACGAGGAAACGGGAGACCGAGCGAGCGGTCGCCAGAAGCACACGTGGAGGCTTGCGCAGCCGCAGCCGCAGGCCGGGCGCTCACATGCCCGCTAAAATCAGCCTCAATGGATTACCTAAACCCCCACCTCCCTCCACAGCAGCAGGTGACAACCAGGATCTGACAGCCACATCACACACATAGGTGGCACAGTACATATATGCTGTGGTGGCCCTGTCCTGTCTTAGTCAGGTTCTCACCTGGCACACGCTTCCGTGATCCAGCTCTGCTGCTGCTGGCAGCCCAGCCCTTCACCATGCCTCACCTCCACGTCTGCTGCCGGTAGATCGCCAAATCAAATGCAAATGCGTCGGAAATCACTCAGCTCATTCACGTCCGTGTCGGCGTATGTTTCACAAAGTCTGGCCGGTACCGGGACTCGTACCGGCAGTCTGGCAGCGCGACCGCCCGGGCCGCTCGGCCTCAACAGCGGCCCCTCCAGAAACGACCCAGAAGCCTTGCAGATAAGTTTGTTTTATTTTTTCACGCAGGTGGCGCGCAAGACAGCGCCTCTGGTGTTGCTATGTGGGTGCCATAGTCGCCGTGCGCTCAGGCCTACATAGCCGTTACTGCATCAAATGGAGCATGCTACATAGCTCTGGACTCACCAAGTTCAGGGCTGTCCAGCCATGCCGTCCGTTTGGCCTGGGATGCTCCCTGCAGACCTGCTCTCGTCGTCGTTTCGCGTGCATGCATGCAGATGCCTCTCTCTGTGCTCTCTATGCCATGAGCTCGTGTTTCAATACCATCTTACTTCATTTCCTGTGCCATGTTTAGGGATGCATGTTTTCCATGCACCCAGACCGCGGGGCGTGCACGGCGCGGGGCAGCCTGGACAAGTGGCCACAGGGGTGCAAATGGGTTCGCTCTGCACGCTGTGCGAGTTTCGAGAGCGACGCGCGGACCGGTGTTACTGCAATCTGTGCAGCTCCATGATGCAGCGGCTCAGAGGCAATGGGAGGGCTGACGCTATACGTGCTGCGGCGCGCGAGCTAGGGCCTGATGCAGAGGTACAGGCACTATTATCGTGTGCGGAGAGCTGGCAGCAGAGGGGTGTGCTGTGTATGCTGCGGCTGAGATGGGGACGGCCGCAGAGCCAGCTGCTGCTCAGGTGAGTCGCTTTGCTTCAGACGCTCATGTGGGTGAAGCAGCCGACATGCTGGCGGCGCGCCCAGCAGCATGCGACGCGGGCGTCGGCATACGTGCGGAAGGCGAAGCAGTGTCGGGTGGCGCACCGGCGGCAGCGCCACCGCGCGCGCGCTGCAGCGTGGCGGCGCCGGTGCGGAAGCGGCGGCCATATGCATGCTTGTTGTGCGGTCGGCGCGACAGCACGGACGAGGACATGGCCTGCAGCCGCTGCGCGCGACTGAAGCGGCAACTACCGGTCCGTGCTGCGTCTCAGCTGCTGCTGGGCGCGCTGCGCGAGCTCGGCGTAGACGCAGCTGACAGCACGCTGTTGCAGCATGCGCAGCGTGCAAAGCGTGCGCAGCGCGCGCTCTCAAACGCGCCGTCTACTGCTTCGGACCCGGATCATGAATGCGCAGCCGTGGGCGTTCAGGGGGCGGACGTGGAGCGTGCTGCGCTCTGCTGGGTGTGCTTTGCGGAGCCGAAATGTGGCCGGTGCGCGTACTGCGGGCGGTGCGACCGCATGCGTGCGAGGGTGGGGGGGCGGGGGTCCGTTCGTTTCCTGCGTGCCGCGGTGGAAGAGCTGGGGGCGGACGCCGAGGCCAAGGCGCTGATTGCGCTGGCGCGCGAGAAGAAGCACAGCATGGGCTTTGAGGGTGAGGGGGGCACGCCGGAGCGCGCTCGCAGCGCGAGTCAGCCGTACCCGGACGGTGAGGTAACGGAGCGAGAGGCGGGAGGTTCGGGGCGTGCTGCCGAGGCACTATGCACGGCGTGCCGCCAGCCGTGCGTCGTGGAGCCTGCGGGAGACGAGGGAAGGCGTACGTGCTGCGCGCGCTGTGTTAGGGTGCGTGAGGAGCTGCGCGCGGGCGGGCACTCTGGGAAGAGGAAACATGTCCGGGCCGCGGTTCGGGAGGTCGGTGCTGACGCGTGTTTTGGCAGGCTGCTCGCTGCAGCCATAGCATGCGCGTGCCGCAGCAAGGGGGCAATCACTGGCGGGCCTGTGAGCGCAGCACGCCCAGCAGCAAGCCCAGTGGGTCAAGCCGCGGCTTCCGACGGTGTGGCGTCAGCGGCACAGGATCGTGTGGATGACGCGTCTCCGGTCCTTGCGGGCGAGAATCAGCAGCGCCTGCCTTCCCAAGGTGCGGCACTGTGCTCTGTTTGACTTATGCCCACACTGTGCAAGGGGTAGTGTGCACCGTGTGTTCAGGGGCTGTATGGCCTCCACTGAACTGTGTGCTGTGCATGCTGTATCACTGTGCTGTGCATGCTGTGTTGCTGGGACATGATATCTTGGGGTGGTGGCCATGATGTAAATGTGTGCTTTGCACGCTGTGCCGCTGCACTGCATATGCTATGATGGTGGCACTTGCTGTGTTTGTGTGGTGCATGTGCTGTGATGGTGCATCATGCATGCTGTTTCGCTGCCGGCCGAGGGTCGTGCCCCGCTTCCCCCCCCCCCCCCTCCCCCGGCCGGTTGGACATGCATGTCGTTGCGCGTGGCATGCATGTTCTCATGCAAGGCTGGGTGCATGCAGGCGGCAGAGCTGCTTCAGAGGGGCCTTGCCCCAGCACTGGCGCCACTGTTGCCACTGGTGCCAAAGTCCCCATTTCTGGCCTTGGAAAGGTCAGCGACGGCACGGGTGCATGCGCAGATGGCGTGACTCTCGCAGCTGGCGCGGCCGACTTGGAGGCCACCAGGAGTGTCGACGCGCCGCCCCGTGCCACACCCCAGGCGGCCGCCAGCAGTGCGTTGGACTTGGCCGCGCCGTCACATTCAGATGGTGGACGGCACGGTGCAGATGTCCTTGTGGTGCGTGCCGCCGGCAGAGTGGCGGTCGGCGCTGCTGCGCGTGATGCGTGTGTGGCCGAGGCTGTCGAAGCGTGTGACGCTGCAGCCGGGCAAGCGGCGGACATGATCGTGGCTCGTTCGGCGTCGAATGCAGGTACGAGCTTGGCATCGCCCCACATGTTTTGTCCACAGCACGCCGTTGTTCATAGCATGCTGTACAGCATGCTGTGTGGGTGCTGTTATTTGGGTGCTGCTGAGTGCCGCAGTGTCCCGCTGTGTGATGTGTACTGGGCTGGAACGCCCTTGCGTTGCCCACATGCATGGAGCTGCGAGGGCTGCCCATGCGCGCGTATGCATGCTGCAGCTCAGCATGCGTCGACCCTGCATGCAGACATGGCACCCTGTATCGTCACGACCTGTGTTCCACAGCATGCATAGCACACATCATTCACCGCCGCATCATACCACGTGCATCATATCAGCAGCCGAGGCAGTGTCATGTGACATGTTTGAGTGTATGCAGGTCACGCTGAGCCAAGCGACACTGACCCAGTCAGCCGCCAGCCCTGCAGGAGCATGCAGGGGGCTCTCCGCGCAGATGACAGTGCTGATGTGGAATGTGCCGGAGCGCTCGAGGGCGCGCCGCCGCCTGGAGCTGCAGCGGGCGCTACAGCTGTCGACAGAGGCCGCACTGCGGCCGCGCTGGTGCTGCCGGAAGGCGTGGTACAGCGGAGCCAGTGGCGCATCTTCCGGAAGCCGAGTAGCCTCGCGGTGATGACTCGCCAAGTGCGAGAAGCTGTGGAGGTGCGCTGCCTGCTGTGTGCTGTGCCACCCGGACAGTCTTCCACATTCCACATTCGGCTGCTGTAAATGTGCCGTGTCAGCGCCTGGGGTGGATGGGATGCGGACTTGGATGCTGCTTGGCCTAGTCTGCTGTTGGCTCTTTTTGGCTCTTTTCCCGAAGCCGGGTCGGAACCCATGCCTTGCCTGCCCTTGCCCTCCTCATCATGCCAGGCACGCTGCCGCAGGCCGGCAGCTCTGTAGCAGTCTGCTACAGCAGCCATGCTCACTTGCATTGGGCTCAAGTCTTGTTCGTGATGCCTTTTGCGCAGCACGCGCGCCGTTTGCGCAGCACGCGCGCCTTTTACGCAGCACGCGCGCCTTTTGCACAGCACGCGCTTGCGTCCGTCCCGCCGTTGCTGCGAGCGCAGTGATGTATCTCAGTGCTGTATCGCAGTATAGCTGCTACTCTACAGCACCCATGCCCTCCTGCTGACCGACCGCAGCACACACTGCAGGCCCAGCAGCACGTGCGCTGCGGCGACATCAGTGGCGGCGCCGAGGCCAACCCGATCCCGGCCGTCATCGACAACCCGACCGGCCTGCGTGACAGCGGCGTCGGCCCGCCTCCGTTCTTCCCCTCTGGCTTCACTTATGTCACCGGCCATGCTGCGCTGCCGATGACGCCGGCAGCACGGCGCTTCTTGGACGCGGCGTACCCGGCTTCCCGGCCCGCGGACATGTGGGCCGGCTGCCAACGCACATACGCCACAGCCGAAGGTACGCTATAGCCAGCTGGCCCGCTTTGCATCTAGAGCATGGCTACATGACGAGGTCTGATGCACCATTTCCACAGGCCTCTGCTGCAAAGGGTCGCTTTGCCGCTCCCACATCCCACATGCCTGCTCGCAGCGACACGGCAGTCCATGCATGCATGCATGCCCGCACGATCACCGCACGCGCGCACGGAACATGGCCAGCACTGCCTGCTGCAGACACTACTCGTCCACTGCAAGCCTCTCTGCTGGTCCAGCCAGATCTTGCTGTGCTGTCTCTGCGTCGCTCGCATGCTGGTGCTGGCACATGCACAGCACGCAGTCGGTCAACCCTGCAGACACCAGTCTCCGTAGTGGCAGTGAACACCCTGCAAGTGTTCTCGATGTGTTAGCAGCTGCTTCCTTCACTCGGCGCTGCTGGGGCGGCGCACCGTCTCGATGTGGCACGCCATGCATGTGGATCAATGCTCATGTCCGTTGCTGACACCGTCCATGCATATGGCAGCGCACGTTTGCTGCCGTTGTCACATCACACAGCACGCTCACCCAGCGGCCTGGTTACTGGCCAGCACTCCCCTCTGTCAATGGCCCAGATTCCACCACATGCGCGATTCTCATGCATAGGGTGCACTCTGCTGCTGTGCCTAACAGCGAGGCGTGCAGCATGTCCACTGATGAGCGATATGTGTCTGCATGCAGTGGCACAGAGCCTCCTGCAGCCGTGTGTGGTGCACATCGGCAAGCGCGGCCAACTCAGGCCGGGCGGCCCCCACGTGCCACTCTTTGAGTGCCGCCCCGGCTGCAGCTGCCCACTCAAGTCGTACGCTACTCACCTCTTTAAGTGCAGATTGTCATGATACCCTGCCATCCACGTCACTGCACACATGCTCTCACACGGTCACCAGAGCTGCTACATCCGCTAGATCTGCTGCGTCCGCTAGATCTGCTAGATCCTCTAGATCCGCTGTCTCCGCTAGGACTGCTGTGTCCCCTGGATCTGCTGCATCCCCTACATCTGCTGCGTCCCCTGGATCTGCTGCATCCCCTAGATCTGCTGCGTCTCTCTGTGGGCTCTTCTGTTGCATGTGCGAGGGCAGTTTGGCACGCACCGCACCTATTAGGCCATGTTCAGCGGAACTGCCACGCGGGGACCGGTCGCACTCCGAATCAAACTTTTTTGTTCATTGCGAAATAAACGCCGCTAGGGGCCTGTGCGCGATGGACACGATCAACACATGAAACCACTCAAATGCATTGATAGACAACTACTGAAACGGAACTGATGCTAGTATGCCGGGCTGGTTCTCAGTAGTCATGGATATTGGGTCATTGGCGGGTTGACCCATGACAGCAAAACACATACACTACAGGCAACGAGGTCCGGCGAACATGCGGGATTGACTTCAGAGAATATCTATAGATACATATGTATGTAAATCAAGGCTTTCGCGTGTCGTTTGGCCGCGCAGATTCGGTGATCGCGGTGTTGCAGTTCTGTGCGTGGTGCAGTTCGTGGTGCGGTTCGGTTGGGGGTGCCGTTTGGACCCTGTCATTCGGGGTCCGAACGGCACCACGGATCGAACGGGTCCGAACGGCACCATGGATTGAACGGGTCCGAACGGCACCACGAACCGCACCGCGACCTCTACCTCTGTCAGAGCTATTCTGACAAACAGACTTCACAACGCATCATACAACATTCTTTCTTATTTAGTTGTCTTGTTCCGCGCGTGTTTTTGCACATTTTTCTGGTCGGCAGCAGTCCCGCTGAACACGGCCTTAGTTGAACTGTGTGCGTTGCAATCTGAACCTGCAGTCTATGGTAATGTATACTGCCGGTACCTTGAGCTGCTGGGGTCTGCACCGGCTGTGCTGTGGCCGTGCTGGGGCCGTGCTGGGGCCACCGGCTGTGCCGTGGTGGACATGCATGAACATACTGGCGCGGTCGCGAGAGAGCAGAGGCGCGTGTGTCTGAGTATGCCTTCGCGTTGGCGGTCCTTGAGGGCAGTAGTACACATGCACGCGCAGGCGTTGCGGCCATCGCACAGCACGCAGCACGCAGAGACACTGACAGACCGGACCACAGTTACATCCCACGCTGGGGGTCTGGATGTATCACGGCGTGACGACCCGCGTCGCCATGGCACCTTCCACCAGCGCGCACACATGGCACTGCACCAAACCCACATCACCCCAGCAGAGTGCATATGCAGGGTCACAGCGTGCAGCACGTTCCTGCCTCTGCAGCTCTTTCTCCATCAGAATCTCGACGGCACTCCACGGCCAGAGGGCTTGGGTGTGCGCTGTGCTGTGAACATCCCAGCAGGTTCCTTCATCTGCAGCCATGTCGGTGCTGTGGCGATCAGGTCTGAGACGCCGAGTGACAGCAAATTTGTGATGAGTCTGGACCACTACCTGCAACTGAGCGCCGCCGTGAGTGAGAACCCAGATGCAATCTCGCCGGTGTGCTCCGCTGCGCTGCATGCCATAGCATTCCGCACCATGCCGCAGAATGCCGAAGCATGGCACAGCACGCCCAAGCATGCCGCAGCATGTTTTCATGTGCCATATCCTGCCGAAGCATGCCGCGGGGCGTCGCAGCATGCCGCAGCGGGCCACAGCGCGACACAGCGATCCTCAGCGTGCCACAGCTGGCCGCAGGGTGTCGCAGCGCGCTGCATCGTACCTCTGCATAAACACCGTGCACAGCGTGAGCACCGTGTTGCAGCTGGCCACAGCATGTCGCATTTGGCCACAGCATGTCGCAGCTGGTCACAGCATGTCGCAGCTGGCCACAGCATGCCAGATTGCACCTTGCTGCCAGCAGGCTCCACCTACTCAGCACTTATCACACATGGCTGATTGTGTGCTTTCTTAACTCTGCTGCTCTGAGTCAGCGCCCGGCCGTGCACCGCATGTACCGCATGTACCGCGTGTACCGCACTGCACGCGGACCGCAGCACACTGAACGCAGTTTGCTTTATTTCTGGGTATGTCCGACCCCAGCATGCTGCAGCAGGGTAGGGGCAAAGAAATCATGTATGCATGCCTGAGCTATCACGAGCGACCATGAATTTGCAGGAAGATCTGCCGTACATCCCGGTGCTCCCCAGCGCGACCCTGCCTAGAGCCGATCCGAGTGCGCCTGCCTTTGACTTTGCCGCCGCGACAGCAGATTCACTTCGGCCATGGCACTTTGCGTCCGCTGACCACCGGCCACCGGGCCCTCCTGACGGAGCGCCAGACTGTGGTGCTTCACCGGTTCGCGACTCGACACAGCACAACGCTCCGCTGCCTGGGGCTGCGCGGCAAGACGCCGTTGGATCTGCCGTGCGAGCTGCCTCGCCCGCAGAGCCGAGGGGGTTAGATGCGGCAACCGGGTGCCTGCGGGGGGATGCTGCCATCAGAGCCGGGGGTCGCACTGTTAAGGACCGTGCTGTGCTGGAGCGTGCTGCGCAGGAGGGCTCAACAACGTCGGCAGATGCCCTGTCAGACTCCACAGCACAATGTGCACGGCCAGCAGGGTTCAAGGCGATGTCGCGCGTGTTGGCATTCGGGGACACATCGTCCGCATCGGCTGCTGGAGCTAGCACGCCTGAAACGGTGCGTACTGTCGCCCCCTACGATGCTTGATCGCTGTCAATCAGAGCTTGCGGTGCCGACCATGACTCGGCATGATGTGACTGAGCATTGCTGGTGCTCTGGTGCCTCGGCGTACCTGCAATTTCAGCACTCAGCACGCAGCACGGAGCATATGCCATGCTGCGGATGCTTGCAGACGCCTCCAGCACACACCCTGGCTACTGAAGCCACCCCCACCCCGCAGGACGTCACGCCACCCGCCCCAGCACGACCCACCGGGGCCACCGCCAGCGACCGCTCTGTGGTAGCAGCGTCGGCGGTGCAGCCGCGCACGTGGCTGCCACCGTGGCTGCGGCCATCGTGGACATCCGCATATGCTGGTGCGCCTCTGCGGCACAGCGCGCCGCTGCCGCACAGCGCGCCGCTGTCGCACAGCGCACCGCTGCCGCACAGCGCGCCGCTGCGCATGGTGTCATTTGTAGTCGCATGTGGACGTGCAATGCACAGGCCTGACTGCCGACGCCAGATGCTGCTCCTGCCCCAGTGCGTGTGCGTAGTCATGTTGCTGTGCATGGCCATAGCACAGCACAGCACGGGCACGCAGCATGACAGCGCAACAACATGAGCACGGCCGTGCAGCACAAACATGTGTGCGCCGTCGGCGATAGCAGAACCGTTCCCGGCCGTCCCACAGCGCGGCCATCCCGCAGGGCAATAGCAGAAGCGCGTGCGCGTGTGCTGATGTCTGACACTGCCGTAGCTGGTGCAGGTAGTGTCGGGCAAGTGGAGGCACCCAGGCCGCGGAAGCTGCCGACGCCGTCCCAGCCCGCCCTGCCCGCTCCCCATGCCTCCACTTTTAGGAAAATGGACACGCCTCCCACACAGGCTGAGGAGGGGCCCGCAGCCACAATTGCCGAAGGTCGCGGAGCGGACAGCCCGGCAGCACAGCATTCTGATGCGCGGGAGCCGAACAGCCCCACGGCAGAACTGTACCCGGTCGCCGACGCGTTGGCCTCCTGTAATGCGGCAGACTGCGCTGTCATGCATGAGGCGAGCCCACGTGCAGGTGGTGAGGGGGGCATCTGCCGCTGGGTGCCGTACAGGTGTGATTTCAACAGGTGTGATTTCAGCATGACTCTGCTGCTGCTGCATTTTGCCATGACATTGCCATGACATTGTACCGTTGCACACCCTGTTCCGCTGTGTGCCAGCTCCACAGCATCCCATACTGGCCGACCTCGCTTTGTCTGCACGTGTTGCACTGCCTGCCTGCTCCACAGCATCCCACACAACTCCTTCCGACCTTTTGACCTTCTGGCCTCCAGGAGATAGACCTGGAGGTCAGACCTTCTGACCCTCGGGAAGCAGACCTTGTGACCTCCAGGAGGTAGAGGGATGGCGCCGAGCATGCTGCACATGCTATGGTATACACAGTGATAGAACAGCATGGGGTACATGCTGTGCAGGTCAGGTGATGAGGTGAGCCAGCGTGGAACTGGCGCTGTGCGTGCTGAGCATGCTGAGCATCTGGTCATCGACTGCGAGCACATTGGTGGGCTGTCGCGGTTCCTTGGCCGCAGCACGGCGCCAAACCTGGTGTGCCAGAAGGTGGTGCTGCCCGGAGCTGGGGGCGCTCTGCTATACGGCGTGGCATGCTTTGCCGCACGCGACATTCCAGCGATGACTGAACTGCGGTGGGACCCACGGAGCGTCGTGAGGGGCGCAGGTGCATGAGGGCTGCGCCATGAGGATTACATGATGTAGCTGTTGTTACAGTCACGGGCTGGCGTGCGCATGGCACGCACTACAGTGCGCGTTGAAGTAGTGTCCAGATTTCACATTGATTACAGAAATCGCCCATGCTAGTCTTGGCGATATATGCCCACAATGGACGTAGGAGTAGTTGAGTGTGTGCTGTGTTCACCAGTGTGTCACTGGCCTAGGGAAGATGCTAAATTGCACTGTTACACGGAGATCAACTCAAGAGTACGGGAGCAGGGGCAACAGCAGGAAAGCAGACGACCACCCTGCAAGCCGGCATCAACCAGGAGCAACAGTCCTCGGCGAAAAGCCACAATGAACCGGCATAACCGACGCAAGTACACCCGCGCTGCCGCACACACGCACTCCACTGCACCCCACCACCGCGTCCACCGCGCCCAAGCCGCACACAGCGACTGTCCGCACCCCGTACCGCCGGCCGCCCCCAGCAGGCTCGGCCACCACTACACTCCAGACAGCACCACCACCACCGCACCTGGCCTCGCCCAGGCACTCCACCGTGGGCACCCCACCCACGAGAGCCCAGGGGCGCATGCCCCCCTCAGGGAGAGTGTACCAGCCTCCCGATGGCAGCCTGGCAGGGGTGTAAGGGCCCCAAAGTGCAGTTCGGGTTGGCCAAACCCTACACCCACTTCTACCCCAACGTAAGGGTACCTGTTGCATAGGATTATGCTTGGCGTGGGAGCACTCTGTAACCCATGGCCACACAATCGGGAAGCATTGGACATCATGACCACAGTGGTATCACTGGAGTGGGCATCACATCGCATCACGTGGCATTACATCACATCATGCCAAACCCGGACGGTATCATGATATATTAGGCACTGCACTGCTTTCACATGCATTCTCGCTCCTGACGATCTAGTGTCCAGCAGCGGTTTTTCCCGTACACATAGTATATATAGAAAGTACTCTCGTCGGTGCGGCCAGCCTCCGCTGCCAGCCTCCGCCGCCAGCATGTCCGTGGTCTCATGAGGAATGATCACCTCGCAGTTGGCATACGTGACCCTTTCACAGACTCCGCGGAGCTGCGCGCTCCAATCTGCGGTTTGGCCCTTGGCTCGCATGCATGCAGATGCACAGCATGCGGAGCTTGGAAACACTCCGCCACATCATGGATTCAACGTTAAACATGATATTAGCACAATTTTACCACACAGCGACCACACATGCACGCAACTACGGCCATCCGAACACCACATGTTTGACTGCGTCATGAACGGGCGGCGTTATGCAGGAAGCTGATCATGGCTGTGCGCCATGGCGCCGTGATGCACGAGCAGACTCTGCCTGGAATGGGAAGTATGAACGAGATCTGAAGGAATGCATATTCAGATGTTGGATTGCCATTGCAAGTGACACATACAGTAGGATCAAGAGCATGCGTGCAGCGCACAGCATGTGCAGTATGATAGACTGTTCGGTGCTCACGTGTAGAAATCGAGCAACTTTCACACCGCGCATATGCTACATACCGAACTCCTTGATCTATGCGAAACCAACAGCACGCATGACAGAATGAAACACCATGGAAACCCTGCGCCTTGGGCCGGCCGGCTGAATGTCGGTGAGCAGCTGCGTGTGGATGCGGTGTGTGGACTGCTTCCAGCAGCCAAGCAGTGACAGACTGTGTGCATAATAGGCGCTTGCACAAATTCCACATCAACCGCATGCGCGCAGGAGATCAACATTCAACAAGACGCGTAGCCTAACTGGGCGCCATGAGCGAGGCTGCGCGCGAGGCTGACATTGGCGCGCGCGGCGCGCTGACACATACGTAAGTGTTGCCTCGGCGCTGTTGAGTCCTAGATCTATCACTGTGTAACACATACGTATGTTTGATCTGCGATCCTGAGTGCATCTGCGATCCTGAGTGCATCTGCGCGCTGCAGCGCGCTGTGTGCATATGCATGATCATGAGATTCGATGACAACCATTGCACTAACACCGCAGTTTCCACCGGAATTTGATCGACACAGGTATGCATTTTCACACCTGCAGGGACGAGTGCACTCGAGTGGGACGATGGAGGCGGAGCTGCAGCCCTACAGTGACGGCAGAAGCTAGCAATGAAGCAAGGTCATGACCATGGTCATCACATTGTAAGGCCTGGTGGTGTTTGAAGTTTTGATAGCTGCTGCTTGCTGCCAGCTGCTTGCTGCCAGCTGCTTGCTGGGATTTGGTTGCTTGCTTGTTTGCTTGCTGTCATGATCTTGTCCATGTTGTCTTTGGTTGGTTGATGCTGCTGGGCTCCTAGGCCTGCATCCCTCTGTATCACTCTCCGTATAGCCTTCTATTACCTTGCAGCGTTGTGGAAGCACAGATTGCTCACATGCCACATTGCAATTGCTACAGATGATCATGACTGCTCCTAGGTTTAAAGCTACTACTAGCATGATGAAAATTTTCATCATGGCAGCCCCTAGCAGGCCCTGTGTGTTACCCTAGTGATAGAACTAGGACTCAGCAGCGCCAAGGCAACAGACCAGCTGCAGGCAACAAGCAAACAGACAGACCGGCCAGCGCAAGCGCCAAGACCACTCTCCGCACTGGCAATGCCAGAACAAACTAGCGCCGGCTCGAAAGCAGACACTCACGCACCACACAGTACCACGCAGCCCACGCGCACACCACACACAGTCAGCATGCGCCGGGCTCACCGGCGGGCGCCGACTCAACACTAGCAGTCTGCACGGGCGCGCCGGCGTGCGCTACAGCCATCTGTGAGGCCGCGAGGCACCGGTCCCAGGGGCGGCAGCACGAGCGGTGTCCGGGAAGGAGCGCAGAGGAGAAACGGCAGAGGTGCGCTGGGAGGAAGGAAGAGGGACGTCGACGGGTGCGGGGGGGGGGGGGGGGGGGGGGGCTGCAGGGCAAAATGGGTGGAGGGGGGGGCCCGCAGGGCGAAATGGGCGGAGGTGGAGGTGGGGGGGGGGGGGGGTGGGGGCCACGACGCAAGCCTATGCGCAATGGCCCGTCAGCGCCGGCAGGCCGTCCGTGGGGACAGGAAGGCCCGGCAGCAGCGCCCGCCCGAACAGTCTAGCGCGGAGGGGCCCTGTGTGTAGCTGTTGTGTTATAATTACACCGCATGTACTGTTTGTTTTGTTCCCTGCGTTGTTTCCAGGCCATCCACTACGTTAAACGCGGGGTATGGTTTGGTCTGCAGTGTGCTTTGGGTGTCACGAATTACCTTGGAATGGCTGTGTCCATGATGGATGCATTGGATCTAGAGTGTGTGCTGTGTGAGCTATCGTGTGCGACTGGTCTGGGGTCTGAACCGAAGCGCACTCATGGCTGACCATGCCCCCTTTTTGTGTAGTGATCGGCTCTGTCAGCGCTGCGGCCTTAAGCTTGATCTATCACAGACCGTGATTCACAGTGCAACACACAGCATGTACTGCATAACCCACGTAGCTCCGTTGTCACCATGAAGCATGCTGGCAAAAGCCATCACTGCTACTTTTTGGTCACCATGAAGCATGCTGGCAACTATCATCACTGCTACGTTTGGGTCGTATTCATGCCCAGGAGCTGCTGTGCTTCTGTTTGTGTACGGCACTCGGCTATGGTGAATATATTTTGTGCATTGCCATGAATCGTGCCTACACACATCTATGGCATTGAAAGAGAGTCATGCTACAGCAATTGCTTATGCCCGCAGTTCCTTAAAGAGATGACCAGCAAATCTATCCTGTTCTGGTGTCCCGAATGGTGTCCCGAATGCGTTCACAATGCAGGGACGATGCTACATGTCTCAATGACTTGTGCGCTGTGTGTGGACTCGCTGAAAGGCAGCCGTGCTGCGGAGGTGGTACTTGTCTTGCAGATGGTCTGGTCTGCATGCCAGACGACATGTAGATCTGCCACCGACATGTACTACTGCCTGCTAGACAACTATTAGATCTGTCACCGACATGTAGATCTGTAAATCGACATCCCAACTCCGCGTCCACCAGCGACACGCATTCCCGGACCTTTGCCCGGATCTGCGACCAATCCTCCTTCCACGCCGTCCCGCCCTTTGTTTTGCCCCTGCTACACCTCAGCCACGTGCACCAAGCTTCCTATCCACCAGCTCTCCCCAAGGCCAGCCACGACCCCGTCCACGAACTGTTTCAGGTGTGCGTTGCTCTCATACACAGCAGACACACAGCCTGTGTGACCTGTCCACCACCCTCTGCAGGGCTGTCTCCAGCCAGGTCCCCGCAGCGGCTCCGCTGCGCAGTCGGCTTGCTGGCCACGAGAGAAAAGTGCTACCTGTTCACATGGTGCCACCGGAACGGTCGCAAGCGGCCCATGAGCAATGCGCTGCTCGGGGGTTAGGGGCTGCCGCGGCAAGGGTTGGGGCCGCGCCTGCGCATGCTTGACTACCTCCAGATCCGCGAGCCCCTGGCCGTGGGTCGCCGCGCGCGGCAGTGCGGAGGGCGGAGGACACGCAGTCGCATCAGTGTGGCAAATCTGCTGGGCCGCTGTCTTGAGGCCGGAGGGTGCTGCCAGTGCAAGTTTCTGCGCCAGCGCATCCCCAGGGTCATGCGGGCACCCCTCCTGCACCGGTACATCTCCAGGTTCATGATATCATGATCATGATATCACAAAACGGTGGTTGGGGCTTGCATGTGAGGCGCTGCCAGCAGTGCAGGCCTCCCATCGTATACATATGGTCGTATATATCGTATATATCGTATATATATATACTGTTACATCGAGGGGCTCCGATCCAGTGCACCAAGCGAACGTACAACTAGATTCTAGACACACATGCTACCCAGCAGATGCAAGCCGGCCAGGCGATCACCTGGCACAAACTGCGCACCCGTGAGCCGTGCTACCCTGGACATGGTCTTTCTGATCACAAACCCGTTTCCTTTCACTTTCGCCGCACTGAACTCCCGCAAGGAGTTCTCAATCCAGCGAGCCTTTGCTCTCTTGTCGAACGGCCCAACCAACGACACTGCCAGCGTGTTGAGGTACTGCAGGGCATGCGACCCTAGTCTGCCATATGTCTCGTGCACAACCGGCACCACCTTGTACGATCCCTGCACACTCTCTTTGTACTTGTTGAGTTTGAACTGTTCGCGTACGGCGGCCGCGTGCCCCTGTGCCCCCGATGCTTTCCCCACCACAGCCACCCCAGATGGGTGGATGAGGCTGACATCTAGTACATACACGTCCACGTCCGGACCATTTGCTAGGATGTCCCCCCTACTGTCGTCCCTGTAGCGTCTGTCCAGGCTGCGCATCACAGGCTCAATCGATGTGGACACCCCTGCCGCTCTTACTCGACGGCGCCAAGCCGTAACGGCAATGTTGTGGCGCAACGTCCAGCAGTCGGCATTGTGTCGACATGTCATGGCATGATCTACGTCGCCGGGCTTCACCCGAGCATTGCAATCACATATCACTTCCCCATCTAACGGCGGCAGGGGGGAAAGTCCGCCCCTGAACCGCATCCCATGCACAAAATCCCCATCATTCAGAGTCAGCATGCGGTTGGTTGGGTGGGAATCCAGGAACAGTGAGGCAACACGACAGGCGCAGCTGCGCATGCGTGCAAGGTCCTTTGCACCACCAGGGGTGCTGCCCAGCTGTTGCAGCAGCGCGTCGTGCCGTGTCTGCGCTACTGCCCTGGTCACTTTTCTGCTCACACCGGGAAGGTCAGTGGCGATGAAGACGTCGTCGAGCTCCTCTGGCCCCCAGTCTGCCTCCGGCGGCATTGCTGCACGCAGCGCTGTCCATTTTTCTTGTAGGCCTGTGGCAACGTCGCCTTCGGCGAATGGGCAGAAGTCGGGGGTGCCATCGCGCATGGCGTCATGCGCCAGCGCGGCACTGGACAGATAGGCTGCATCTGCCTCGTGCTCCGTGACATCCATGAGGCCAAATCCGCCGTGGCGCAGCGGTAGGCGGAGTTGCTCCTCGGCGACGGTGGGCATCTGCGGGTGGTGCATGATCTCCCGCGCCGCCGCCATTACCCTGTCTTGCAGCCGCTGCACCGCGTCTTTGACCGAGTCCCACGCGACGACACGGACTAGGTGGGTGAGGGCAAGCTGCACAGAGCCGCGGAGCAGCAGGAACTTGTCCTGGGCAGGCAGGGGGAGAGAGAGGAGGCGATCAATCTTCGCACATGCGGTTGTCGCGCGGCGGTTGCAGTAGTCCTTGACGTAGGGGGTGTGGCCGATGGGCGTGCCTGCGCAGGTGACGCCGTGTGGGCGCAGCGGCACGCCTGTGGCGTCGGCCACATTCTGGGCCGCGTCGCGATCAATGATGGATGTGGCTGCACTCTTCGCACGGCCGATGCGGAGGCCGATCGGGTGGGCGTGTTCCTCCAGGGTGGTGAAGGCCTTGATGATGGGTGCGCCGGTGCCGCGGATGCTGCAGTCATCGGCATAGGCAAGGAGGGCTGCGTCGGCGGGATCTGCGGTGGCTTGGGCGGCTTCGAGAGCCGGCTGCAGAGTCAGTGAGAAGAGGAGGCTGGCAAGGGGGTCGCCCTGTTTCACACCTCTGGTCGATGTGATCGGGGCTGTGCCTGGTGGGGCGCCTATGACGTGGTGCTGGGTTGGTGCTGTGTTGGCCCATATGGCGTATGGGAGGAGCTGTGGGGCGCGCTGGTGGACTGCGTCGAGCATGGACTGGGTGTGGATGGAGTTGTATGCGTTCTTGAAGTCCACCGACAGGATGACGGTGTCGAGATTCCCAACGGCGGCAGACGAGAGCGCATGGCCCATGGTCTGAGCGCCGCCGGAGATACCGACACCAACCTGCAGCGGGGCAAGGCTGGGGCCCACTTCGCTGCATGCTCTGAGTGCACAGAGGCTGGCGATGCGGACCCAGACTTCTTGGACGGCGATGGGGCGGATGCCGCCGTCTGGCTTGCGGATGGGGACGAGTCTGGTGCTGAGGAGGGCTGTCACCTGCGGGAACTGGCCGCTGATGACCTGGTTGATGAAGTGGAGGATGGCGTCTCTGGCCTCGGTGCTGGCGGATGCGGCGGATCTGACGTGTTCGTACGTCCAGCCGCTCAGGCCGGGTGCAGAGGAGTTGGGAAGGTTGCCGAGGACACGTTCTAGGTCGTCCACAGTGATGTGTTACACAGTGATAGATCTAGGACTCAGCAGCGCCGAGGCAACAGACCAGGTAACAAGCAAACAGACAGCAAACAGACAGACCGGCCACCGCAAGCACCAAGATCATGCGCCGCACGAGCAAATGCCAGAACGAACTATCGCAAGCGCGAAAGCAGACACGCACACACCACGCAGTACCATGCAGGCCACGCGCACACCAAACACACAGCCAGCACTCGCCGGGCCCACAAGCGGTCGTCGGCGCGGCACTAGCAGTCTGCACGGGCGCGACAGCGCGCGCTACGGCGATGTCCGAGGCCGCGAGGCACCGGTCCCAGGAGCAATAGCCTCAGCCAGCCCGGCAGCCCGAGCGGTGTCCGGGGAGGGGCGCAGAGGAGAAACGGCGGACGTGCGCTGGGAGGAGGAAAGAGGGAGGGAGGGAAGAGGGAGGGATCGGGTGCGGGGGGGGGGGGGGGGGTGGGGGGGCTGCAGGGTGAAATGGGTGGAGGGGGGGGCTCTCGGGGCGAGATGGGCGAGGGGGGGGGGGGGGGGCGACGCAAGCCTATGCGCGATGGCCTGTCAGCGCCGGCAGGCCGTCTGTGGGGACAGGAAGGCCCGGCAGCAGCGCCCGTCCGACCAGTCTAGCACGGAGGGGCGCAGCCGCGCGGGCTTGGCGCGCCAGCGCGCGGCACAATGTTGTGGACAGGCCGCGCATGGCATTGAGAAGGAAAGTACGCTTTGACACCGCCCCGTGTCCCGCGGCAACCTCCGACAACCACAGTGATGTGTGGTGCGGCTGTGTCGATGGGAGGTGGCTGGGCTGGTTCTCCTGGGGGGTGGAGGTCTTGGAGATTGGCGAGGTCTTCTGGTGTGGGCTGCTGGACGATGGAGCCGGGGGCGAGGCATCCGGCTGCTCGGGAGAGGCTGCGCATGGTCAGCTTTGTGTGTATGCGGGCTGCTGTGCGCTGGTCGGTTGTCTGCTTGGCCGGGTTGGAGCGGGGTTTCTTGCGGCGTTCTTCGTACTGGATGGGATCCCTGCCTTCGCTGTGGGCAAGGATCCGTGCTGCTATGCGGCGTTCGAGTCCGTTGTGGCTGTCGTCGGTCAGGATCTGGGCTGGGTACCACAACATGGCTGTGGTTGCAGCTGTGGCTGCGGCGTGGTCTGGGGCATCGGTCATGGCTGTGACGAGCTTGGCCAGGCCGTCCCCGAAGGCGTGCGCGGAGCATATATATGCTGGCCCACTCCCGCAGTGGCCTTGCGCACTGGCTTGTCCCCTGAAATCGATGTTGGTACGCGCTTGACATATGTTGCTAGCAAGCCAGTACTATTACTAGTACACAGAACTCCACGCCCAGGATGTCCGATGCGGCACAAGTACGGTATGCCGCGGCAGTCTAGTTTAACCAAAAGGGGCCCTCGGTCTATCTCGTGTCTAGTGGCCACTGGTGGATGTGCCACTCACGTGCACGACGCGTGATCTGAGAGGTATGCCCGTAGCATCTATGTAACATGAACACGGACCAAGCCCTTGCATACCGAGCCAGTTGATGCTTATTCTCTGCGCCTATCCATGACCATGGTGCACTGGCAGCAAGCGCCGACGAATTCAAAATGACGACCGCACGTACTCTCGGAGGAGAGTGTGCGCATGCAGCTGGGTGCTTTCCGGACTGTCCGACAGCGCATTGAGGCAAATACAGTATAACAGCTGAAGTGTTTTTTTTCAATTCTTGTATGGCTCCCTCGGGGGAGAGTGTGCCTGTAATAGCAAGACGCCACGTGCACATGTACAGGCTCAGACCTGCAGCCAACTACACCAGATCTAGACCATGCCCACTGGCATGCAATCTGTGCATGCACAGCGCATGGGCACATACAAATCGGACAGAGATCACTCTACATGTATTCATGACAGCAGAAGCGCTAGATTACGCGCAAGGTAGTTGTATTGAGAAATTGGACAGTTTGGGTACTACTAGTACTCACTATGAGAATGCTGCCAGCACTTTCGGGACGTCCTTTGCCCAGATTTCCAGAAGGACGCCTGGAGGATGGCACGACGACCAATTGGTGTCACCGGGAGGGCGGCCTGAAGCCGCCCTGGCACAGCGGGACGCCCTCATGCCAGTACCACGAGTTCGATGACTCATAGAGGTCGTCACTGGGATGACCTGAGTAGTGGGCAGGTGACGCGCATAAGCCGCGTCGAGTGACGTCACGTCGGCGGCGGTTCAAGCCGAAATGACGTAATCTAAGCCGTTCACCTTGCAGGACGTCCTGCGGACCTCCCATGCGCGCCAAGGGAGATGTCCTCTCCAGCACCCGCATGAGAGGTCCAGGAGTGGGAGGACTGCTGAGGGCGTCCAGGATGGAGTTGTGTGGGACACGTACACGATGGGATAGTAATATGCACATATGCGGAAGATCTTGCCTACGACATTGACACAGTATCGTCCACTGTGAGGCACGAGGGTTGTGGCCCATGGCTGGTCGATTGGGCCCAATCGACCATCGTGGCGTCCCGGGTGCTGTAGTCGATTGGGTACAATCGACCATAGTGGCGCCCGGGGTACTGCGGTCGATTGGGTTACAATCGACCATAGTGGCGCCCGGGGTACTGCAGTCGATTGGGTTACAATCGACCATCGTGGCGCCCGGGGTACTGCAGTCGATTGGGTTACAATCGACCATCGTGGCGCCCGGGGTACTGCAGTCGATTGGGCCCAATCGACCATCCACCTGTGCAGACGGTTCGACTGTCGAGAAACTGGAATCAGACAGGACAGGTGACTTGGACATCAGTGGCACGCGTATATACGAGTTGAGGTCACGAGCGTTCACATGGACTTCACTGTGCTCAAGTGCGCATAGTGGCCTGTGGTCCATGACTGGTCGATTGGGCACAATCGACCATAGTGGCGCCCGGGGTACTGCAGTCGATTGGGTTACAATCGACCATCGTGGCGCCCGGGGTACTGCAGTCGATTGGGCCCAATCGACCATCCACCTGTGCAGACGGTTCGACTGTCGAGAAACTGGAATCAGACAGGACAGGTGACTTGGACATCAGTGGCACGCGTATATACGAGTTGAGGTCACGAGCGTTCACATGGACTTCACTGTGCTCAAGTGCGCATAGTGGCCTGTGGTCCATGACTGGTCGATTGGGCACAATCGACCATAGTGGCGCCCGGGGTACTGCAGTCGATTGGGTCACAATCGACCATAGTGGCGTCCGGGGCACTGCAGTCGATTGGGCACAATCGACCATCCACCTGTGCAGACGGTTCAACTGTCGAGAAACTGGAATCAGACAGGACAGGTGACTTGGACATCAGTGGCACGCGTATATACGAGTTGAGGTCACGAGCGTTCACATGGACTTCACTGTGCTCAAGTGCGCATAGTGGCCTGTGGTCCATGACTGGTCGATTGGGCACAATCGACCATAGTGGCGTCCGGGGCACTGCAGTCGATTGGGCACAATCGACCATCCACCTATGCAGCTCAGACTGTCAGACTGTCGAGCAAGTCGAATCAGACAGGACAGTGCATACACGCGTGACTACGTTAATTCACGGCTCGATCTGGTCGCCGAGACAGTGTGGGGCAGACAAGCCGAGCGATGGACTGTGGCCGCGTCCACAACGCAGCACGGCAGTCCCCGGCGCACGGCGGAAGGATCCCACATCGCACAACGGCTAGATGATGTTCATGAAACGTGTACAGGTGGGAATGTCACCTGTCCTGTTTCCGGAGGCTGGCGTGCTGTGTAGAGCACCCGCGGCGAAGCAACAACCGCTGCATCCGACGAGTGCGCCACGCTTCTCAGTCCAGCAAAGCAGACCTATGTATAAGAGTATCTAAATATAAAGGTGCGATGATCTTATGCTCCGTCAACGGCTCACCGGCGTCAAGCATCCCGCCATATCCGGGCAGGCACTCAGAACTCGTATTATCGCCCTAGAACCTGATAAAACTCTTAAACACAGGCGCAAGGACATTATAGAGATGAGATAGAGCGTGCGACGAGGTCAATATCGACCTGTGATGGACTGTCGACGTTGTTGCCGGAGTGTGAAACATCGCGCGCTGCACGAACGTAGATCAGCGAGAGGCCAACCATGATCGACATACTGTTTCATTCTGGTTGACTTAAGGCTGAATATTCGTCTGGGGTCGCGTGATATTTCGAACAGTCGGCCCGCGTGCCTCAGCAGCCGCGCCATGCCGCTTATCCCCTGTCACCACAGAACACATGCATGGATGTCGGTCGCGTGTCACCTGTGCCTGTCCAATGCCACCTTCCGCAGTGCAGTGAACTTTCGCAGAACAGAGCGTGCAACGGCGTGTCACCACGTCGTGAAAGCAATCCATCATGGTTTCCTTGTCCGATCACGAGCATGCAAACAAAACGAGGCGGGACTTTACATGTCCCGCGTGGCACCTATAGATGACCAAACACAAACCAGCAGTGTGACGTGCTGTTCTCATAACTGTCAGTCAGTGCGCTGTGCCTTGCATGCGCTTCTGTCACTCACACTCCTATCAGCCCCCTCTGCCTCTTCAGCACCCTGCCCAGCGCCTTTGCGCTTGCCCGCATTGCCTGCGCCTGCCCTGCCTTTGCCAGATCCGCCCGCCCCATTTCCCTGAGCACCCTGCACCGCAGCAGCCCGGCCTTCCGCCTGGCGTGCTCCCCCCTCGCCTGCTGCGGCATGTACTCCACCTGCCTCCCCCGCGGCCACGTCGTCGGCCCCTACCTTGCCCTCGCCACCTGCAGCCTCTCCCTCTGCCTGAGCACCCTGCACCGCAGCACCCCGTCGGCTCGTACGGATGGGACTGGGCTGCTCCTTCAGCCGCCTTCTCGCCGCTGGGCCAGGATTGAAGGTGTCCTCGTCCCCACTGGTTCCCTTGTCTGAACTGCTGGCAGTGACGCTGTCCTCATCGGCTGCGCTTGGGTTGCCCATGTCCCCTCCGGCTAGGCAATCCTCATCATTGTCTGCCAGTGGCCCCGAGTCGGAAGGCTGTGTTGGCTGCGGGCCGTGTTGCTCCCAAGCTGCCCGGATGTCATCGCGGGAGACACCCTCTCCCTCAGCCACTTCCATGGCCTTGTACAACAACTCCAGCCACTTGTCATCGCGGTCTGGCTTGTACTTCCTCGCGGCAGTGAATAACGCCACCATGGTGTCCAGACAGCCTTTGACCCGGGCGCTCTCTTCATCTGAAGTCAACTGGGTGTCGGGCGGTACCGGTTCTTGCAGCTCCATTGAGACGACGACCCTGTTGTCCGGCGTGAGGTCCACCCAGGCACCCCCGATCTCAGTACGGCCTACATGGGCATGAACCCCTGGTTGGAGCGGGTGACATTACATCAAACACATGCAGTGTGCATGCATGTAAACTCAAGGAAAGGCCATGCATTAGCACCTACTGGATCAAAACACTTCCTGGTATACAGTGGGCATATTGCCATGACAGTGCACACCTTTTGCAATGCCAGGCGATTTGGCATCCATCTTCCTTGGCCCGTCACTTGTTTTCTTTCTGTTCCCGCCTTTGTTCTTGTTCTTCTTTCCCCTCCCAGACCCTTTCTTTGCCCCTGGCTTTGCGCCTTTGCTCCCCGCAGCACCCTGCTGACCCTCATCACCGTCATCATTGTGCCCATCGCTCGCTGGGTCCGCCGGAGGTGGAGCCGGAGGCGGTTCATGCAGGCCAGCACTGCGTAGATCCACCCCTTCTAGCATCATCTTCATGTCCGGGTCCCTGTCGTCCAGGAGCCGCTGAATGCACGCCCTTGTCAGAGCGCGCACCTCGCCCGCTGACGCCAGCGAGACCGTCTTGAGCTGTGTTGTGAACCACAGCGCGGCCTCACCTCCATCCGGGCCCTTGTTGGTCATGAACCACTCCAGGGCTGCGAAGCCCCACTGCCACCAGGGCTGTGGCATATGCTTACTTGCAACCCGGATGGCCTTTGTCCTGGGCGATGGCATAGCCGGACTTGGGAATAGCAGGTTTGCTGCACACAGCGGTGCATGTCGTGTGGGTTTATATGCTGCACGGCAGCCTGAGAGTACAATGCAGGTTTACATTGAGCGCAATGGAAGATGCCAATGCTGCAAATTGCACACCTTGAACGGCAATGAGTGCTGCCACGGTGGCAGCGCCCCAACAGTCCCAGACGCAGTCCCACTCGGGTGTCCCCTGAGCAATCGCCAGTTCACCGCTCGTGGCATTCCCGCAGATGCATCTGAATAGGCGGTGGAGCTTTGCAAAGCCGCGGATGTCGGCCTCCACCGCCGATTCAGTCGTGTCGAAAACGTCCCACTGCGACCCGAGAGTCTGGACTAGTCCTTCGTACGTCTCTAAGATCCGCGGAACCTGCATGCATGCCGCCCCTGTATGGCTGAGGGACCCCCCTGGTGCCATATTCGGTGCTCCGCGGTACAGTTCCATGCAGGAGCAGCACCCAGTATTGTACCCTAGTGTGCATGACTGTGTACAGCGGTCGGGGTTTTACCTGAGTTGCCTGGGTCCCAAGCTGGGCCGCATACGCGCAGGCGACGCCACCGATCTGCTGGGTTGCCGCACAGAACTGCCCCATGACGTTCACCTCCTGTATGCACAGCCGTCATTTGCGCTTATCATCTACATCATGCCTGCGGTGTTTACCCCTCAGGCTGTAACTCCCACAAAAATGGCAGGGTGTTCGCGTAGGGATCGCACCGTCACCTGACATACATGTGTCGCCGTGTTCAGCATTAGCCGTAACGTGGGAGCACAAGCCATCATCTGCAGGAACCGGGATGATGGATATAGCTGCACGGCGTCGTTCTTGCTGTTGGGCAGCTTGATGGCCTTACTGATTAGCTGCAGCCCCTTCGAACTGCCATCAGTTCCTGCGAGCATGTGCCTCATCAACTCCCCCATCTGCGAGCTTGGTGCGTCCTCGGGGTTGGTAGTTCCCGGCATGAGGAGGTAGTGGTGCAGCGTGGATCCACCGGGCGCCCACGATGCGGTATCTGTGCCCTTGGCAGGGGAGTTGGCATACTCCAATCTGCCCGGGGCACCCGGTCGATCCGAAGGTATCTCCCGGGGGTGCTCATTGCACATCGCATGCACCACCGGGCGGAGGAGTTCCACGTGATTCTTTGCCTCGTACTCTGCAGTCAAGGACACCATGTGCTTGCCAGGTGAGACATCCAATTCGCATCACGTGTACACAGTAGGACCTCTGCGGTTCCTAGCGGCATAAATGTTGGTAGACCTGTAACGTACCTTTCGTGAAAGTTTGACGCGCATTCAGTACTTCGCGGCACTCTCTGACTGTTCTCTGGCCAGCAACAAGCTGGCCATCGAAACCCACATCGGCCGTCTGGCTCTGAGTGGCAAATGTCGGTGCACCGCTGCCACTCTTAGGTGACTGAAGGTCGTGTACAGTCGTGAGCGGCGGCTGTGCGCGTCCGTGTATTGTCACCTGCGTAGCAACGCCGTTCTTCGTACGGATCTTGCCGTGTCAATCACTTGCTGCTCTGCCGATGCCCTCCTCGACAGCCACAACTGCCACAGTCATGCAAGATATTAATGGGAACATACCTGGATAGTTTTATTGGCTGCGAATGAGGACGTCTTCTGTAGCCCGGCATCCATGATCCGCTGGCCATCATCAGGGCTGTCTGCGCCGGTGCCAGAACGCCATGCTGGGGTCAGGGCCTCGAAGTGCTGCATCCACGCATAGAACAGGATCAATGCCCAGTACGTGTTGATCTTGACAGCGCCTCCGAGGACCCTGCCCTGGCAGATGATCTGGCCCGTGCACTCCTCCACCATGGCGCGAAATGTGCCTTCATGGTTCATCCGCGCGATAGTATCGGCGGTGAACTTGCCCGTCCCAGCTGCTACTGCATCTGCTACGGATATATTTTCAACTGCAGCAGGTGCAGCCTGTTCTGCATGCTCGGGAAGACGGTCCATACTATCACTTGTGTACACGGCGATGGGTGCAGTTCCGAATCGACTCTGTGCACGTGGAAGGAATTCTGGACGTTCACCATACGCACAGGTGTTTGTGTGATGGTCTCGCTTCACCATTTGGATCCCGTTCGGCATGAATGCCCTTGGGTGTCTGCAAGTGCAAGCTCTCGGATGCACAGCGCATGTACTGGAGGGGTATGGGTACAGTGGATGCTGTGGGTGCGAACGCCACCCCTGCTGCCACAGCTTTTCTGCATTGGATTGCACCCGCAAATGGACCGGGAACAGAGCGCCAGGCAGGTGAGCATGTAAGCGAGTGAAACCCCCGCTGCTGCTCTTGCTAGAATAATTATCGGAGACTTACTGTGCAGCAAGCAGTACAAACCCAATACAGTGACCAACTGCAGGTGGTGCGTGCAACATGTTCAATCCACCGGAGCGCAATATGTGTGCACAGGTTACGCTACACCACCTGGTCTGAGTCCCGGCACGCTTGCTATTACAGCCTATGTCAGGTCAGGCTGTCTAGTCAGCCGTACTACGAATGAAACCCATTCAGGACACTACGTGCCCTTGTCGCCGCTGCTACCAGTGCTGCTCTGCACAGCCGCTGCTGTGCAGGGCTTGCCCCCCTGACTGCCCTGCTGCGCGGCCTCCTCCGCAGGCTCGCAGCCCGGGCTGCGCTGCACCCCTCCCGCAGTGCGGCGCTTGCCCCTGGTACCGCCCCGCTTCTTGGTATCGGCTGCTCTCCCTTTGGCCTGCGCGGGCTTCGCTGCCGGACTGGGTTTACCTCGACTCCCCTTCGCCGTAGCCCTAGTTGGTCGGGTGCGGCTGGGGCTGGGTCCTGCTTTCCAGCCACCGCTTGGGGTTGACGGAGCTGCAGTCCCTCGCCGTACACGATCCGAGGTCCTCTGATTCGCCGCCCCTTCAGCTCAGGCTTGACATTCCGCTCTGTCATGTCTCAGGGCCATCCAGCTGAATCCTTGGATCATATCGCTGTACAGTACACGGCAGTGTGGGCGCATGGGAATCCATCCTGCTCATGTATGGGTCAAAGGCACGGCAGGTCAGGTTGCACGCATCTCGGTGTTCAGTTCCTATATCAGGCATTGGCGTGATCGCACCGTGCGGCCTGCGGGCTACGCGCCACTGCGTCAGGGATGTGTCGTATGGCGGCATCAACTTCTGCCTTCAAGCCGGACTCCGACTCTGCGGTGCTATTCTCGTGCATGACCAAGGCCAGGTGCACCCGGTACAGTGCCTTACAGGCTTGCACGTCGCCCTGCTTGTACCACTGTAGTCTCGTCCCGGGCCACGGTATGTGCCACAGGGCGTCATGACGAGGCGGCCCGTTTACACGGAGCGCAAATCGCGCTTCCCTTGTCATTTCTTCTTTGGGAGGGCCCTCTGACGGTCTTGGCGCTATGACCTCTGGTCGCTGATGCTCCTGATTCCAGGTCACACCTGGCCGGCATCTATCCAGGAGGTGCGTTAGATTCATTATGGTGTACACACCGCATGAGAACACATCCGGCTGCTTGGGGCTTAAGCCGGTGGGAATCTGCATGCCAGCATGTTGGCAGTTGACATGGCAAGTTGCCCTGCGGCTGCATGCATGCAGAATCCCCTGCGCTGGGATTAGTTTGGTATAGACGACCATGCATGTGACAAGGTGATATCCACATGCATGCACACAGCGCCAGACCGTGGCCCCAGTGTCAGTTATGTTGGGTACATGTTATTGTCCAGTGCATGTGCGCCGTGGCATACACGCTCTGCTGTCAGGTTGGTAGAGCCACACCCGCCAGGTCTTCAATCCTGCTCTAACAACGGCTGCCGGTGCGCCGAGAACGGTGGTCATTGCGGCCACCCACTTGTCCGACACCAGCTTCGTATTGTGTCCCGCGTCGCCCAGGCTGTCCACATGTACTATCACGGTGACCTCGCCAGCCAGGGCGAGGTCCTTGCGCTGACTCTGGCTGGATTCTGTCCACCGATACAGGCGGCCTGCAAAGACGCAATATGTGCGGCAGTACTCTGAAATGCCGGTGTACATCAGGTTACTACATCAGCGTGTAGGTTGTTTCATGGGGTTGCAGGGAGGCCGCACCGGGATGGAAGATTGCCACCAAGCTCCAATGAGCGTTGTCATGCTCGTGGTGGATTATGGCGAATCTCTCACCGTCGCCTTGGCAGAAGACATCATTGGCGGTGGCCCACTTCCGAATGGGCCGCGGGTTCTTGTCGACGGTCACTTTCTGGAGGATGTGCCCCATCGAGACCGTATCGGTAAGTATGTAGTCCTTGTCACTCCAGTCTCGCGCGAGAGTCTGGGAGGACATGAAGTCCAGCGCCCTGGCGGTCACCTGTCCTCGTGGCAAGAGCGAGCAACATCTGAGTGACGCACTCCAGCAAATCTCCGTGACTCCCTGCTCAGTCGGATCTTGACATTTTCTGCACCCGCGACGCAAACTGTAACTCAATACGTGGCGTGTGTGGGCGGGGGGGGGGGGGGGGGGGGGAAGGGGGGTGGGGGGGTGAAGGTGGCAGTCAAACAGAACATACCGTGTATGGCTGTGTGGGCTCCTATCATCCACGTCGACAGGTCGATGGCATCGGCAGCGCGCGTCGACCCTGCGCTGGCGCTTCTGCGGCGCATGAAACGGCTTCTGTTTTTAGCCGCTTGGGTTGCCCTCGTTGGGGTGGTGCACTGACGATCGGGGATCGCCCATCGGCAGGGGGGGGATGTTTCGCGCTGGCAGCCTCTTCTGCGGCTCCATCAACTTAAGGTCCTCTTGGCCGAGGTTCGCGGTGGGAGGAAGGGGGCGGCCCTGTGTCGGCTTGCTTTGGGGACATCTGGCCGTAGGGGCTGTTTGAGGTCAGCCCGCGCGGCAA